>JAEBDU010000002.1:1133318-1586332 GCA_016802625.1 Heliconius numata | reverse complement strand
CGCGTCAGGTACACTATAAAACAGTATGCCAGCGCTAGTTTCTTTATGTGCCCGTAAGTTAAGGTTTGCAGCTTTTTATATTACTTTTGTCATATATTTTTTATTTTACTTATAACTAACTCCTTTTAAAAGTGATGTTTTGATGAATATATGCTTTATTAATTTAATATTTATATATACATAGATATGATGATATAACGTAATTAAAACACAGTAATTTTACATTCAATTATTAAGATTGAGTAAAAATATTTACTTACTGTCGAGATAGTCATTGTAATAGTCCTTGAAATACTTACTATAATTATAATATATTTTTTAAATTCTAATTGACAGAATCAAAATTCCGAATAAAGAAGTAAAAAATATATTAATCATCGCTATAATTATTCAAAATTTTATAATTTTATGTATATGTTTTATCCATAGCGAAACAAAATCTGAGCTAAACGCTAGTTTATTTCAATAAAACGACCACCTAAAAAGTATATCCGTATACCTATTATAACATTCATCAGCTTAAAAATAAAACACACATTTAAATATCAACTTGGACGAAAATCAAAAAATATATTCAACTTGTTGTTGAATGTTGACTGATGAATCCAATAAAGAACGCGGCGTTTCAAAGTGAAATGGGCCCAAATACTCAGGTGCGCCCGCGCAGCCAACGGATACATTGTGATGCCGCGCCGCGCAGCCAGAAAATAGAATTAAAAGACAAACCACAATGGAGTACGGACCCAGACCCCACAATACACGTACAAATACGGAGCTAAATCCCACCAAAATGCTTCAGGTGTTCGTGCTTATAGTTAATGCCAAGGTTACACTGAGAATAAAAAGGCACTACAATATAAATACAGGTAGGTATAATGTTTCGCCTTTGCTTGTTAAATATAACTGGTATATTGATTGTTGTATAAATGTGAATGATTTAGATATATGCTTGTTTTACTATAAGCTTATTTGTAATAGTATAAAAATATTAAGGTATACCTACTTGAGCCGGAATGACGTTTTAAATATTTTTTATGCTTCTTTAAATTTCCTTTTGTTTTGTTTTATAATTTTAAAGTAAAGAAACTGTATTTTTTTATGTTTTAAAATAATAATCATTTTAAATTAATTAAGATAATATATAAAATTATAAAGTAAATAACTTTACTTTATTATCTTATTTACAATTTATAAGTTTTTTAATCTGTTATCTTTTCTTCTTAATTAAGACTAAAATCAATTCATCTTACGCAATGTCGCTTTAACATAATTTAAAAAACTTATTTGACTACAATAATTGCTGGTCTTTTATATTTTGAAGGTATATTAAAAGTTTTAACTGTATTTTATTTACATTATATATTTTAATATATACATATACAGACATACATACATACATATAATCTGATGATCTTTTGATATTATTGCTATTGCATAGTATGGGCAAAGAAAAAATACTATTTAACATAAATAAATCTTTAAGACATACTTATCTCTCTAATCATTCGATTTAAACCAGTACTAACTGTGAAGATGGCCCGCTCTACTATACAAGAGCCTCGAGGCACGCATTGTTCACATTCATGTTCTCTAAGGTGGTCTCATTAAATATTAAAAATCAACACCTAAATTATCATTAAAACCATCACATACATATGTATATTTATCTGTACTTCTAATTTCTATAGTTTTATATTTAGAATTGAATTTACTATATCTAGAAAGAAAGCGAATGGCTTATAACAGGATAGGTAGAGGGAACCTAGTGTTAAGACTCTCCATTCTCCATATTACGCCGAACTACTGAGCAATTGCGCGTTAAGTGACGGAACTCAACACCGTACTTTTGCCTTCGTACTACAGCAAAGAAATGAAAACATTAACAAATAATATTTTATTCCCCCGAGTACAATCGAATTCACAACCGTCACACGATTGTGCCCTTGCGCCACGACGGCCTTTACTATTCATATTCATTCAGAATTATAGATTGGCAAAAGAGTATAAAAGAATATTTATTTAAAAAGCCAGAAATTGTAAAAATATAACACTGAAAAAGAAACGAAAACTAAAATTGTTTAGATGAGTAACATCGCACTTTATATTTTTAAATGACGACATCTACACTATTATTTACCAATTATTTTATTTTCATTGTATACCAACAGATGACGACGATATTAATCGAAGCGCCATCTTACGCTAAATAGATAAACAAAACTATATATATAACGCCATCTGTCAGCAAATAGTCATTTTGGCGGCAAAATAATTAAATTTTATAATGTAGCAACACAACAGTAGTGTATATAAATCGGCGCCATGTCTAAAAATCCTCTATTTTGATTGGTCATCGCAGTTAGCGCTACTCTTCTATTCGTGAGACAAAATGCGCGTGGTAGCATCGCAGAAACTGGCATCCGCCATTTTACTAGTCTCTTGTGTTGAATTCGTTGACAAAATAATATATCCAGCCGCATCGCGGCAATCGGTTACTTATTCTTTTAAAGTAAGTAAATTTCGGTGTTTTGTTATATTGTGTGTGTTTTTCCAAGATTTATTTGCACTTCTAGGTATCTCCACGATGGATTTTGTGTCTATCGTGGTCGTTATTTGAGTGCTAAATTAATTAAGCTCACCCATTTGAAAACACAAACTAATTCTGTTTTCATTAGTTACGAGCCTCACATATACTTCTTTTAACTTAAATTGCAAACCATGTGTGTAGTTGATGCTATATAAGTGTTCATCGTTGTAGGGTGGATAAGGCCGATCAAAAATGCATTTGTATAACCTGACACTGCAAGGCTCTACAGCCATAACCCACGCTGTGCATGGCAATTTCTCTGGCACAAAACAGCAAGAAATTGTGATATCTCGTGGAAAAACTGTGGAGCTTCTCAGACCTGACCCCAATACCGGCAAAGTTCACACGCTGATGAAAGTTGAAATATTTGGAGTCGTCCGTTCAATGATGTCATTTCGTCTTACCGGCGGAACTAAAGGTAAATGAACTTTTGATACCACGTGGTTAACCCCAAAATATCACTTGCCTATGTCGTTATTAAACCTCAGTCACATTTTACAAATTATACTCCAGTATTCTTTAATATATCTAAAAAGAAATTAATATATGATATATTGCATTGTCTTGCTCCATGGTTTTTTTTGTATAAAGATGCGTGGTATAACTAGATGCATAGATAATATCCATCGCGTCGCTCTTGGCTGTTATTTATAACCTCTGGGATGTTCGTTGTATGGTACAATTTTTAAAAAATATCTCTAAACAAATTAAATAAATAAATCTTGTCAATTCCAATGTATTAAAAAATATAAATCTCCTTTTAGATTACATAGTAGTTGGTTCGGACTCTGGTCGTATTGTGATATTAGAATATATACCTGCCAAAAACATACTTGAAAAAGTTCATCAAGAAACATTTGGAAAGTCAGGATGTAGAAGAATCGTCCCAGGACAATACCTAGCTATAGATCCAAAGGGCAGAGCTGTAATGATTGGTAAGATATTTGATCTTAATATTGATAAATATTGCATATACTTTGCTTTAACCAACCATTGTAGTTAAAAAAATATTAGCACCAATTTTTTTATAAAAAAAAGATTATGTATATGTACTGTGGTGCAGTATCTCCCTATAAAAATGATGGTATGAGTTTTACTCATTCTGGGAAAGAATTATTTTCATTTCTCTTTAAATAAAACAGATATACATGTACTGCATAAAGCTAAAAAAAAAATATTTATTCTTTTTTTTATTATTTCAGGTGCAACAGAAAAACAAAAACTAGTATACATTTTAAACAGAGATGCTGAAGCCAGGTTAACAATTTCATCACCTCTAGAAGCTCACAAATCAAACACATTGGTCTACCATATGGTGGGTGTTGATGTTGGTTTTGAAAACCCAATGTTTGCCTGTTTGGAAATTGATTATGAAGAGGCAGATGCTGATCCAACTGGTAAATATAATATTATTTGTATTATTTATTAGATGGCCATTATGTTAACACAATGTAGGATTGAAATGTGCATTTGGTCCAGATTTAGGGCATTAATTATCTTAATATCCTGATGGCAAGTACAGTGTTTTTCCCCAGTGAATATGCAATGACTTCAAATGAAGCACTCCTAGCATTCAAAAAATAAGTAGTAAATGATTATTATGAGGTCCGTGTTTCTGACTGACAGTGACGCCAAATCCTCCTTGTATGATATTCTCTCCCAAACATAAAGTATTTGTTAATGCTAGTATAAAAAAAATTAAATGAAGTATATTATCCACAGGTAAAGCTGCTCAAAACACACAACAAACTCTTACATTTTATGAATTAGATTTGGGCTTAAATCATGTTGTACGAAAGTACTCTGAGCCTTTAGAAGAACACGCAAATTTCCTTATAACAGTGCCAGGTGGTAATGATGGACCATCTGGAGTATTAATTTGTTCAGAAAATTACTTAACATATAAAAATTTGGGTGATCAACATGACATTCGTTGTCCAATACCCAGGAGACGGAATGATCTAGATGATCCAGAAAGAGGTATGATTTTTGTATGCTCAGCCACACACAAGACAAAATCAATGTTCTTCTTCTTAGCCCAAACAGAACAGGGAGATATATTTAAAATAACCATAGAGACTGATGAAGACATGGTGACTGAGATAAAACTGAAATACTTTGACACTGTCCCTGTTGCTACAGCTATGTGTGTGCTGAAAACTGGTTTCTTATTTGTGGCCTGTGAATTTGGCAACCAGTAAGTAAATTTCATTTTTATTGCTTTATATTACTATTTAAAAGTTGTGGGTGCAAATCCTACTTTAGGGGAAATTTATTTATATTTCTTAGCCCTGGTAAAAATACAATATGGCTAAGTCTTGCCACGCATCGTGCAGAACTAGTGGGAAAGTAAGCAAGTGAGTGTCTTAACACTAGGTTCCTTCTGCCTGTCCTGCTTTGGTGAAGTGCAGTGTGAAGTTCGACATCATAATAAAAAAACATTTTTAAGCATGTAAGCCTTATGTAATTAAAACTGATTTAATTACATTACTATTTCACATGCAAGAGTAAACATCTCTGAACCAAGGTCTTCCCTTTTACATGAGGTGAATGCACACTGATATGAGATGAACAGTTTTTAGTTAATGTTAACAATACCAAAATTCTGTCAAATATCAAACTCGTTATTATATACTCTTATTGTGACAAAAGCCAGGGAGCTCTTTGCCAGAATGGGGAGAGGAAAATAATTTATTTCCATAGTGCGATTTGAACCCAATACTATTGTATACATGTTTGGTTTTGAAAATGACAGCCACAATTAATATAATTGTTACTAAAAGAATAAAAATTCAATGTAAAACTTGTTTTTTAGTTATCTATACCAAATTGCCCACTTGGGTGATGAAGATGATGAGCCAGAGTTCAGTTCAGCCATGCCGCTAGAGGAAGGTGACACATTCTTCTTTGCTCCCCGCCCTCTTAGAAACTTGGTGTTGGTTGATGAATTGGATTCACTTTCTCCTATTTTAGGTAAGTTGATTTATTTTTTGTATAAAAACTGACATTTTAAAATTAGTATTCTCTTTAGAGGTGTTTGATCCAGGTGCTTTTTATTTTCTTTTCTAATGGAACATTCCTACTTTTATGCATGAAATGTAGATTTAATTCACTTTTAAATGATGTAAACAATTTCGCTCCGTGTTTCATCTGAAATACTATGACGATCCATTAACCAGATCTGATTTTAAATAATAATTCCCTACAAATATAAAATGCCTGAAGGACAAACTACTAATATAAAATTATTACTTGTTTCAGCTTGTCATGTAGCTGATTTGACTGGTGAAGACACCCCTCAGGTTTATTTAGCATGTGGACGAGGGCCTAGGTCGTCTTTAAGAGCATTACGACATGGATTAGAGGTAGCTGAAATGGCTGTGTCTGAACTTCCCGGATCTCCTAATGCCGTGTGGACGGTACGACGACACAAAGATGGTGAGTATTCCTTTGTAATATAATTTGTTTTATAGCACAAATATTACTTTCTTTAAAATCAATTTAAAATTCATAATTTTTAACTTTTTTTTACTGCTATTTCTATATATTCACTTATATCAATTTAAATTTAATTACTGTAGAATAAAGTTTCTCCTTAAAAATATTGGTCACTCTCAGTCAAAGTAATATCTTTTGGAAGATTAAGAGGAGCTTTATGATTATGCTTTTGGTCCGTGTTACTGACATACTGTGACGTCACACTAACCACCTATGAATGCTCCTTCTTTATCAACAAATTACTAATAAAACCCTGGTTGTTTGGTATACATAAACACCAGTGGTTTTTCTTTTCAGAATCTGCTATCGCGGGATGAACTGAGGCCTTCAATGCAAAGGTAGGCATCAACTCGATACACTTCAACGGAGCCAGACATCACAAGAAGACTTCTATAATTAGCACACACTTGACTGTAAACTTAGATTCTATTAGTATTCTTTCTTTGGTTGCAGATGAGTTTGATTCTTACATCATTGTATCATTCGTAAATGCCACGCTAGTACTCTCTATTGGTGAAACGGTTGAAGAAGTGACAGATTCTGGTTTTCTGGGAACCACGCCGACGCTAAGTTGTCACGCACTTGGTAGCGATGCGCTAGTACAAGTTTACCCCGATGGTATAAGGCACATCCGCGCGGACAAACGTGTCAATGAATGGAAAGCACCCGGCAAAAAATCTATAGTAAAATGTGCTGTAAATCAAAGACAAGTTGTGATTGCACTCACTGGAGGGGAATTGGTCTATTTTGAAATGGATCCTGTAAGTACTAATGCCACAGTAAATGTACAAAAATTTGTTTAATTAGATTTTTTTTTTAATTATTAAATAATATTTTTTCGCTTTATTTCGACGTGTTAGTGAGACGTGACTTTCGGGTTGTGTCTCACTAGAGTGGTGTGTAGCTGCACCATGCAGTGATGGGCCCACAACGTCGCAGATTATACCTCACTCCCATTTGGTTGAGTGAGGACTCGGCATATTCCATAGCCAAACTGGAGCCATTCAGGCTGTGAAGGTGGCCAAACCATGCTGTGGACAAAAATATTTTAAACTTTTGTAACTTATTAAAATATATCATTATTTATGTTAACAATGGATGTATAACATAACTATAAATTTACAGACTGGGCAATTAAATGAATACACTGAAAGAAAGAAATTATCGTCTGATGTCTCATGCATGGCACTGGGTTCTGTAGCGACTGGAGAGCAAAGGGCATGGTTCTTGGCAGTTGGTCTCATTGATAACACTGTCAGAGTTATTTCTTTAGATCCTGCGGTAAGTGTTATTGAATAATTATATTTTAAAAATATATGTTTTATATGCCTTATAAGAATTTAAAATGATGATAAAAGGACACCACTGAGTAAACGTGATTACAACAAACCAAAAATGCGTTATTCTTAAATTATCTGATTTTGATATTATTGTAAAAGAAGATGTTTCTCCCTTTTGTATAAATTTATAACAATATTTTTATTTCTTTTAGGATTGTTTAGCACCTCGCTCAATGCAGGCATTACCAGCTAGTCCTGAATCACTTTGTATAGTTGATCAACCATTTGAATCTGGTGCGAAATCTGCATTACATTTAAACATTGGACTCAGTAATGGAGTTCTTTTGAGAACTACTTTAGATTCTGTGAGTGGTGATTTAGCAGATACAAGAACTAGGTATGTTTATATATTATAGTTATTTTTTTTTACTTTTTATATTTTAAATGATGTCAACAATTTCGCTCCGTGTTTCATCTGAAATACTTTGAAGATTAATTAACCAGATCTGATATAAGTTTATATGTTCATTAATTTTCTATAATTGAAATAATAATTTAATCTGAGTATGTCTTTACAGATATTTAGGATCTCGTCCAGTGAAACTATTCAAAGTAAGAGTGCAGTCAGCAGAAGCTGTACTTGCTGTGTCTTCAAGAACATGGCTGGGTTACCAATATCAAAATCGTTTTCATCTTACTCCACTTTCATATGAGTGCTTGGAATATGCTGCAGGCTTCAGCTCAGGTTAGTATTATTATAAAATAAAACAGAAAAATTATTTTAATCATATAAAAAGAGTATAACTACAATGATCTACGACTTTTTAAGCGTTTGTCGAAAATACTAAAAAGTTTAAAACAAAAAATAAGAATATTTAAGTTTAAATACCCCGACGTTTTGTCGAAGTGAGACTTTCGGGTTTAGCTTTGGTAATAGTGGTGTGTAGCTGCACCATGCAGTGATGGGCCCACATCGTCGTAGATTATACCTCACTCCCATTTGGTTGAGTGAGGACTCGGCATATTCCATAGCCAAACTGGAGCCATTCAGGCTATGAAGGTGGCCAAACCATGCTGTGGACAAATCAAAATCAGTCTAAAGACTTAATTTTTCTTAAAATTTTATAAAAATGTTTATTTTTCACTGCTGTAATCCTGCATACAGTATCGGGAGTCCCAAGTGAGATAAAACTCATGACCATTGTGTTTACAATACTATTTTTAAATTTTGCCTCACTGACCTCACTTTTGTATTAATTGCTATATTTATCTGTTTTAGAACAATGTACTGAGGGTATAGTAGCGATCTCTTCAAATACACTCCGAATTTTGGCGTTGGAAAAGCTTGGAGCAGTTTTTAATCAGACCTACCAACAGTTGGAATATACACCAAGAAAATTTGTTGTTAACACTGATAATAATCAAATCATTATTTTAGAAACTGATCATAATTCTTATACTGAAGAAATGAAGAAACAAAGAAGGTAAATATATAAAAAAGGGATGCAATATCAAAAAAAAATATTTTTTTTTTGTTTTAAGTTTTTAAATGATGACAAAATTACACAATTAACTGAATTCGTATGTTGATAAACCTGCAGTACTGATTTATTACTTAACATAAACATACCATTAATTACATAGTACAATATTATGAATAAATATCGTCGTTTTTTTTTTAGGGTTCAAATGGCACAAGAAATGAGAGAAGCTGCAGCGGGCGGTGGTCCGGAAGAACAACAGTTGGCCAATGAAATGGCTGATGCTTTTTTAACAGATATACTACCAGAAAATGTGTTCTCTTCCCCTAAAGCTGGCGCAGGTTAGAATTTTTATATCTTAATTTAATATTTTTTTTTATGATTTAAAAAAAAATATTAATCAAGAACTTTCATAAACAAAACTATCCAACAGAAAAATATTTATTTAATTTATTTGTTTGTTTTATGTTTGTTACAAAGTTAATTTTTATAACACTAGTATTGATATATCGTTACTTTTTTAATCATGTTTTTTATGGCCACATTCTCTGGGCAAGAGCAGAACTTGTAAAAAAGCAATCTGACTCTAATCGATTGTGGCTAAATTGAATCCTTGCGTTAATCCCAGATGACTTCAGTAAGTCATTTGATTCAAGCATTGGAAACATTCACATTACAAATTAAAGCACACATTTGAAGAATATTCAGTAATGCTTTTATTTTTTCTTACATTAATTCTAATTCACCAACAGTTATTTATTAAATATTTTCACAAGATTAGTCAATATTTTGTCTTTGTTACTTAAATCAGATATAAAAAAGTTCTAAATACATTTAACAGGCATGTGGGCATCACAAATCCGCGTGATCGACGTGAATTCGTCCGCCGGGCAACCTGACACGCTGTTCAAGCTGCCTCTAGAACAGAACGAGGCGGCCGTCTCCCTCTGCGCGCTGCGGTGGGCGGCGCACGCCGAGCACGCGGTCACGCACCTCGTCGTGGGCGTCGCTAAGGATATGGTACTGTCCCCGCGCTCGTGCACCGAGGGCAGCTTGCATGTATATAAGGTACAGTATATATATAAATGTCTTTGAAGTGTAATTATGTTACTTTACATATTTTAATATGATACTTTAATATTTCTTTCGTGAAATTTTTTATAAGATTTATAATTTTTTTAAGTGATGATGACTAAACTTGATTATATAAACGGAATTTTTATATTTTTTTCTATTACAGGTCTACAATACGGGTAAATTAGAACTAGTACACAAAACACCAGTTGATGAGTATCCAGGTGCTCTCGCCGCATTCAATGGAAAATTACTGGCCGGAGTCGGTCGCATGTTACGACTATATGATATCGGTCGAAGAAAACTATTACGCAAATGCGAAAACAGACACATTCCAAACTTCATTGCAGATATAAAAACTGTTAGACAAAGAATTTTCGTATCTGACGTACAAGAATCTATATTCTGCGTTAAATATAAGAAACGCGAGAATCAATTGATCATATTTGCTGATGATACTAATCCTAGGTGGATAACTAATAGCTGTGTACTAGATTACGACACGGTCGCCGTGTCTGATAAGTTTGGTAATATTTCTATAATGAGGCTACCGCAGTCTGTTACTGATGATGTTGATGAAGATCCAACGGGAAATAAAGCGCTTTGGGATAGAGGTATGTTTGTTTTTATTTATATAATCATGTTATTTAAAATTGTGATATTTTATTACTGTATTTAGTACTTTTTCTTACTAATCTTTTATTAATATGATGAAATGAATAAAAATCACACATGCTAGACTAATGAGAATTAATGATTAACATATTCCTATCTGAGTGCTACACTACAATATATTTTATTATAAAGGAACAAGGGCCAGTTTTAAATTGTTTTACCATTTTTAGGTTTACTAAACGGAGCATCACAAAAAGGTGATATTGTAGTCAATTTCCATGTTGGCGAAACAGTTACATCACTACAAAGAGCCACGTTAATACCTGGAGGGTCCGAAGCATTGCTCTACGCCACTGTCAGTGGTGCCCTCGGAGTGCTCTT
This sequence comes from Heliconius numata, assembly GCA_016802625.1. Lineage (NCBI taxonomy): Eukaryota > Metazoa > Arthropoda > Insecta > Lepidoptera > Nymphalidae > Heliconius > Heliconius numata. The sequence goes on along the minus strand of JAEBDU010000002.1, from coordinate 1,575,416 downwards.
GCCGTTCACGTCAAGGGAGGACCATGACTTCTTCCAACATTTAGAAATGCATATGAGGAGTGAGAATCCACCCTTGTGCGGACGTGATCATTTATCGTATAGAAGTTATTATTATCCAGTAAAAGTGAGTTGATCTTTTTAAACTTTTATATAATTAGATGTATATGTTATTAATTAGATGAGCAGTATTTTAAATTGACATTGCTATTAGTGTCCTTGTGACCCATATAACAAGTTCCAAAGGTCTAGTCAGCAGCCACTCGTCCTACAGTGCCTGTGTTACACCTTTGGTATATAAGGCGCGTGTGGGGGCCACCGCGCGCCCCGTACTGGAGGCGCGCGCGCCGCCCCCACCCGCGCCGTTCCCGAGAGTCGGCGCGCGGTCAGTATCGCAACGCCGTAGTATTGAGAACGCACATACATACATAAAAAGGATACTTTGATTTTAACCACGCGGTATCTCGCATATAGCCTGGTAGGTACGCAAAAGAAACATGTGCTAAGACACCATTCCCCACTTTCTGCACAATTTTAGGAGCATCAGAACAGATAAATGAAAATAATTTTTAAATTCATAAATAATATTATTTATTATGTCTGTCTTAATGATTTTTATTCATTTATTTTATTTCAATTGTTACAGAATGTGATAGATGGAGATCTCTGTGAACAGTTTAACTCTTTAGATCCGGCGAAGCAAAAGTCCATTGCCGGCGACTTGGAAAGAGTGCCCGCGGAGGTGTCCAAGAAACTAGAAGATATAAGAACAAGATACGCGTTTTAGGTTAATTGCATCTGAATTAAATATAAATGGCATTACAAGTTAAACAGTATTTTTTATTACCTTTCTTTCATGACCTCATCTCTTTTTATAGTTTACTAGAAGACAATTTGTATTTGATTGAATAGTCATATCATTGCATTGTATATTTTGTATTGTATGAAGAAAGATGTTGCCTACATCTTTTTCAATTGCAGAAAAAACGTGTTATCTAGAAATTTAAAAGAAAAATCGATTAAAGTTTATTTTCTTAAAAAAAGTTTTATTATTCTTGCTTTTTTTATAAATCTACTGTAAAACTAACAGCTTTGTAAAATCTTGCGAAAATTAATGGGACATTCTACATTTTTAGATCACATAAATAAACTACAATAACCTATGTATGTAATTGAAAAAAATATCTCTAACAGTAGTTGACCTGTGAACTTGTTGAAAATTAAGAAATACCGATTTTACGAAACCTTAGAGGATTTACTAGGAGATGACGGAAAGATATGTAACCCGAATTTAACAATTTACACAATTGATTTTATATCCACATATATGATCTAATATCACATGAGTTTTCAAATCCACACATGTTATCTGACATCTACACAAGCACCATTTTTACTGAGTGTTAAGACACGAGTTCTGAAGGCATTGCATGTTGTACTAGAGCGAGGAAATGAAATTAAGTGGGAATCAAACCCAAAACCTACCCCATTTACAGTCGTGCGCTTGCGCCATGCGCCGCGACTAACCTCAGAATATTATCATTATTTACTTTTACCCTTCAAAATATATGCCACCAATAATATTTTAAAAAAGAATTCTGCTTATTTTTTTAAAAAAAATTGCTTATATATGTTATGTTATTATTATTAAATATAATAAATTGAAATTCTAAACATCTCTTCTACATAGCACCTTAGCACAATTACCTGTAATATTATAATTAATAAGAACAGATATAATGCAATTTCATAGTTTTAATTAAGTTATAGCGGTATTACGTTACGTTAACTTTAAGTTAGTACAGTAACAAATGGCTGATCACTGGAGCATGGCTAACTAATAAAGGTATCGTTAGTCGTTCTCGTTACCGTATCGCTTCCATTTCCCATACCATTTCTTGTTAAACGCAAAGCCTTATATCAAAAATATATAAATATTTTGTATTGACATAATAATTTAAAGTCATCGTAGCGCAGGGGTAAAAGCGTGCGACTGTGGCGACGATTGTAAGCTCGATTCCAACTCAATGTCTCGAGAGTTCGACGGAATTTGGGAAACGGAAATGTCTTAACACTAGGTTCCCTCTGCGTACCCTGCTGTGGGCGGGATACAGCGTGAAGCTGATTTATTTTATTTTATAATCTCATTCATACTCTATCCTCATGGAACAATTAAGTAGGTATTTCTTTCATCCTACATGACAATTACTTTTCAGAGCGGGGTCTGGTCTTCGGTGGTTTCATTTTGTTCAATGACATTGTGGGGCGAAATGTAAGTTTTATATATACAAGAATTTATAACTGTTTTTGTGTAGATTTTTTACCCCGATTCCTACTTCCACGAGGGATTTATCTAGAATATTGACAACTATCCTTCAAATAGAGAGGGGTCTCTCTCTGTGCAATACGTAGGTACTTAAGTACACTTAGAATATTTTTTTCATTATACTAGAAATGAAAAGTAAAACCTTGATTTATTTCAATGACGTCAAAATAAGAAAAAGGTTTCAAATAATAAATTCCATAATTACAACACGTTATACATATTAAAACAATTAATAAAAAAAATTAATAAGCAAGCATCCTACAATGTACATATTAATAGCATTAATTTACAAAATTATACAATACGCACCAAGTTGAAATTAATTCTAACATAATATCTGCGTCTGGCCGTGACGCCGCCTGTGTGGCCTAAATGCAAATGAGAAAAAGCCACATTTCCCTGCTTACAGGTGAAACAAACGTTACTATGACAATAATATCGACCGATGGGTTTTCCGAGCCTTTCGTCTGAAGTATTCACATTGCGTGCTAACCGCTGAAACTGTAAGGGCTGAAATGACTAGACATGACTGTGAGGCGCTGGTAACGCAGATCGGCGGCCGACGGAGCTGAGTGCCGACCCCTGTCTAAATATAAAAATCAGTGTAATTGTGGGTCGCGTGAGCACAGGCCGGCACACGCGAACAATGAATGCACAAATGTATCGGACCGCGTCGCGCAGCCACCTATGCGCGCGCGTCTGCCTCTGAAGAGCACTCCGGAGCACTCGTTAGGCGGTGCACCGTAACTGCGGTCGGGAGCGCAGCGTGCAATACGGCCATTAGAAAGTGTGTGTGATGCTGTCGGTGGGCAAGCCGGTGTCGCTAGTCCAGCAGAAGAAGCAGCAGTGGGCGCAGGAGAGAGGTGCGTAGCCGTCCTCCGTCCCCCGTCCGCCAGCTGCACACTCACTGCTAACAGCCGTGCTGCTTTACTGTTTTGCAACTATTCACGGTCGCGATTCCGTCTAAGCCGTAGTCATTAGTGCACCGCAGACCACTACCAGAATAATCACCACTTCGCTTGCACGAAACGCGTGTTGAAGAAAGCCCGATTAGAATCGGTTTCGTTATTGGGTCGGTATGTACGTACTTGCTTATTTATTTATAATTTATTGAGGTCATTTCAATTAAAACAACGCTTGCAATTCATATTTTCGTTACAGTCAAAATACGGCGGATTTAATTAAATAGGTTTATATTTTTGATTGTAGATATGTTATCATCGGTATTTGTTGCGTTACATGTATGAAATTTTTAAAATTGTATGATTAAAGCGTACCTATAAAAAATTAAATTTATACAAAATGAAATGTCAGTTACTTAAAGAACTTAGATCATAAAGTCGTTAAGGTATCACATAGTCCTAAAAAATAAACGGATATACCAGTAATATTTTGTTTTGGTCTTATAATTAAGATTTTAGTAATTAACGCTCACACGCATCCATAAGTCCCTGTAAAAACTTCACAATTAGAAAGTATTTCTTTTCAAATTAATCTGAATTTTGAACATCATTCTTTCATCCCACTTTATATTTAAAATTCTTTGCATCCAATTTAAAGAGTTATAATTAAACAAAAAAAAAAGAAGAGCAAAACGACCGCTTTGTGTGCCACAAAATGCCGCGATTGTGTCACTTCCTCTTGTTATTTAAATGACAATCGCTCACTTCCGGGTTGTGTAGATGAACCTAGAATAAAAAGCTACTGGTGATTTAACCATTTTTATTTATACAAAATAATAATATAACCGCTTTTTTCATTTCCTTTGCTGCTGTTGCTAATTTAAATTCTATAAAACAACCAAGCAGGTGTTGGTAGGGAAATAAAGATTTACTTTCTATACAATATAAAGTAAACAAATTAGTTCGACTATTTCGTTTTTTCTTTCGGTCATTACTAATGATTCATTATTCAGTAGAAGATGTAAAAGTGACGGAAATAATTGTTATAAGATTTTTTTTTGTTATTATAAAAAAATATATATAAATTCGCATCCTCGTTTACCTAGTCTAGACATATGGTCTATGGACACCAACTCCAAATATCCCCTTTTTTTCATTGAAAGCTCCTCAAGCCCAAAAGGATCTTGCATTTTGTAATCAAAATTAAATTACCATGTAAATAAGTTAATCTTAATAATATCAAAAAACTTTATGGGTTTTATTTGCACTAGAGGAAATAAAATATTTAATATTTTCATTTCTCCGCTCTGTTGACGAGGAAAAGCGCGGCGTTGAGTTCCGCTACTCAACTCGTAATGCCTCCAGAATTTGGCGGAAACTAGGAAACGAAATGCCTTATTGGGAACGGAGTGTACTAACACTAGATTCCCAGATCCCTCTGCCTATCCTATTAGATACAGGATATAGGGTGAAGTTAAAAAAATCCATTAAACAAATATAACAATAAAGATGCAAAATTTCATTACAGTTGTCTAAAGGTTAACGATACTCAACTAAATCGTGCATGAAGTCAGGCAATCACTAATGACACGTTTGTCAGTGAAAATATCAATAAAATAAAATAGACGACGTATACACATTTCAAGGCTAACGGAAAAACCATTGACCTCTGTCCTTCATTCATTAAATATCATTACACCTATTGGCCATTGTAGCTACAAACTTTTACCATAAATTTTTATTCAATATTGACAATTGAATATTTCTAGAAAGTAAGGACATAAATATGAATCTCATAATATATTCGTGCCTAATTTCATATAGGTACCATATAAATATATTAGGTGTTTTATTTTTTAAATCATTTTAAAATCTTAATATAATATTATCATTTTAATATACGAATTTACAGTCATCGTCAGTGTTTAGATACGTGTCGTATCTAAACACTGACGATGACTGTAAATTCGACAGGTTGTGGGTTCGATTCCCACTAGAGGACATGAAGCATTAAGTAAATATATGACGGATAGATACTTCTAATTCTAACAATGTTAGGCAATAATAAATACTACAGAATAAAATAAGTATATATAGGCATTATGTAGACATAATATCTAGATAAAAAGCACTCAATAAAGAACTAAAAATATTACTTTACTAAATTGACTAATAAATAATAGGTTAACATGCAAGTAAGCCACATATTTCCCACTGCGTTACGGTAATAACAACATATTATTACACTTTAATAAGTATTTAAAATGATAGAATTACGAATTACGAGTATGTCTTAAGCAAATGTTAGTTAAATAATAGTATTTTCTAAACGCTGTTCTCCATCTCTACAAGGAAGGAGCAACTATGAATTGCATAATAAACATTTGTGGAACAGAATAAATAACATAAATCTAATTATATAAGTAAATCCATAAAGTAACTGAATACAACTCTTATAATATGATGTATGACATGAAAAAATGCCCATAATTTTAATTTAAACTTTGTTTAAAATAACCAACCGAGACCGTCGTAGCACAATGGAACAATGAATATAAACGCGACGGTGGGTTCGATTCTAACTCGAGGAAATGAATTACGTACTTAATATCTTCAGTCTTTAGTATGTGCTCTAGTAACAAGACAAAACGCGGTATTGTGTTCCGCCACTCAACACACAGTGTCTCAAAAATTCGGCGAGAACTGGAGAAGGAGCGTCTTAATTTTCTTTTATCGAAAAAAAACTAATTCAGTTGTAAAGAAGTGCGTATAATATATTTTCATATAGAGAAAGTGAATAGTAAATAATTTCTTAACCGGCAGTTCTTAGTCATCAATGATTTTTTATATTTTTGGTATACTTAGATACAACGTTTTATTAATGTTAATTGAATACATATTAATATTTCATCGTCGTGCGCTTAGCATTGTACTAAATACGGTACCGAAAATTCATTTGTTTTTAACAATTTAGTGAAAATATAAAGAAAGCTTGTCAAATTTTAATGATTTAGAATTTAGCTTTAGCTGAACGAAACCTAATGATAAGTCATTCCGTTCTTCTAATTATTTAATGATTATTTATCTGACTATTATAAAAAAAGAAGATCAGTTTCTTTAAATGTCTGTATTCATTACATAAAAGTTGACGTAGCGTTAAAATAATATAACAAAAACACTCTGGTTGGTGAATTTACTGCGCACGAAAGCGTAGCGAAGCGAACAGCTAACAAAATATACCACAATCTAGTTAATCTTATATTTACTGGTAATTAGACCGAACATACGAGATCTTCTTTTATTAATTTCACTTTATAATTCCTTTTAAATACAATTAAATACGAGCCAAGAAATCTATGTAGGTAGGTGACTGATTATAAATATTTATATCTAAATCTTATCTATGAAAATTGTTGTAACAAAAAACGGGGGTATTATTTTTATTGGATTTCTGGCACGTCTGCGTAAATCTGGTAATGGGCTTAATCCTCACACGCTGGAATTGTAATTAACCTAAATATATCTAATAATCATAATACCTATCTATCGTGAGTTGGGCCCTGTGGCACAAGTATGTGTGTTGTTTCATTTCTTTGCGCTAGTGTTGAGGCAAAACGAGGCGTTGAGATCCGCCACTCAACACGTAATGCCTCCAGAATTCGGCAGAAAATGGGAGTCTTAATACTAGGTTCCCTCTACCTACCCTGCTGTGCGGGATACAGCGTGAGGCTGATTATTATTATAATCATATTTATGTTAATTTCAATTACCTAACATTCAACACGCAATATCTTAGGACAGAGTGTGGAGAACGTAGTGTCTTAAGACTAGTCTCCCTCTGTTTACCTTGATAAGCGGAAAAAAGCTGACTATAATGAAATCAATTTCATATATTTATATAAATATAAGTACTAAACTCGCTGTTTAAAAATTTAGACCACGTAAGCGGAATATTAAAATATTATGTACATAAGAAACTCTATATATTTTAATGCCGACAAAACATGACAACTGACATCTCATAATAAGTATAATGTAACACGTAACATTATCACCATAATATCGTGCTTAAATAAATTAATTTTGAAATATCTCGTTATTAACTTGAAATATGGTCTGAGGCATAACTAGGTAAATTGTTGGCATGCATTGTTTCCGTTGTTCTACTTACATGCTTTATCGACAAAACTAAAGACCCTTAAGTTACCACGAAAAGGGGGAAATCTTGAATACTTTTCTTGGGCGAATAAAAAATTAACTCATTCTGAAACTGCGTTCGTCATGGAAGGTGCTTGGTTTGTAACAATGGACGCTTAAGTAAACAAATGTTATTTTACTAATGTTACAGAAGAAATGTCACATCTTTACCTTCCTTGGGGTTCCGGGGAGCGGTACACGAATCGTTTACAAGTGCGAAATCAATTTGCTAGTTCTCTCGAACTACATAAGCAATCTTCTTATGACTATCAGGAACCAATACAACGCCAAAGAAGTCCAAGTCTGCCGCCCATACATAATATTGATATCAACAGATCGTTAGAAGATAATAGACGCCAGAAAGAAGTTTTAAATAGAAACGTTTCTAGCGCCAAAAGATTCGCATTTTATGACGAAGATGCAGAAGGGGACACGTCCGGCTACGGCAGTGAAACTATTAACCATATGAATATCAGGAACCAGTGCTCCACATTTCACGAAGCTGTGAATCACAACAATCCTGTAATTGCTTGGCAACAGGAGGAAAAGGAAAAAAGGTAAGCGTTTCAGATACTCTTTCAGAAATATACTTATATTTCGTATTTTATGTTATTCGTGAATAAATAGCGTTCATAATTTATTTAAAATGGAAGAGTTCCTAATCATCTTTTTGGATCATTCTATTTATGCCTATTATAAACTAGTTCTTTCCATTAAATAATTTAATTAAATAATATACCTACATAATTTTTATAACACTTCATGGCCTTGATAAGAAACGCCCAAAAGAGGTCGTAGACGATGGACTTGATTACACCTTTGTGCCGGCCGTTGTACTGTAACGAATACTAGCACTCACCTTATATTTAGATTATTTATATTCGAAATATTTTTTATTATAATTTATTTATTATTCGGTTATTGGATGACTCAAAATTTGTGGCATTTCAATATTAAGCTGAATAAATCATTAACTTATTTTTTTTTTTGAGGCCGTCATGGCGCAGCGGAACAAAGGTAATGCGACGATTGTAGGTTCGATCCCCACTCGAGGAAGTGAAACATTTATTTACATTTACATTTCCATTTTTTCGCTCTGGCGGCGAGGCAAAGCGCGGTGTTGAGTTCTGCTAATGCCTCCAGAACTTGGCAGACAGTGGGGAATGGAGTGTCTTAACACTAGGTTCCCTCTGCCTACCCTGCTGTGTGCTGGATATAGCGTGAGGCTGAATTTAATTGGAATTTAATTTTAATAATTTAACAGTTGCTAGCCCATCAAGTTATATTCACTATAAGAAAATGTAACTAACTAACAAAACAATTATTGTTTTGTACTGTAAAATTACATAGAAATTATCTAGAAATTCTGGTTTAGCGATCTGTGAAATATTTATTATAACTACCTACCTACTGCATAAGCACAACGCGTATCGTGTAACTAATGATTTAACAACCTGTCGCTTTTGAATTTGCAGCTGAAGTGAAGATATCTATCTGTAATACAAGACTGAAACAAAGTAACATAAAATTACTATGTTTAACTTTTTTTTTTATTTTAATTTGAACTAAGCTCAAGTAAAAACGCAAATATGAATGATTTTGAATGAATGAATGAATGAATAGTGAAAGATTTTTTTTAGATTATAGTAAAATGATTATCTATTAATTAAAATTAAACAAGTTTAACTACATTATTTGCATATAATTGGATATTGAATAAAATATTCAATACAATTTAAAATATCACTTAGGTGTCACCCCTACAGCCCCGGAAGTAGTCCTGCTGAAAGGGCCGGCACGAAACTCACTAGTTGACATTTTTTAAATAAAATATATTATAATTATTGCTTAAAGCAATAATACATGGTAACCCTCCTATCTTGCATGAAATTCGAAAAGTTTTAACAGACTTTATAAATCTTTCCTTAACTTTCTTTAATTAGACGGTTATACTTATAATAAAATCTACCTATAACCGCGAACTATAATACAACTAGGTTAATATGCCTACCTAATTTCAAATAATGTGTATAATTATCAAAGTATAACATTATTCAAATTATTAATACTTACCAGACTAATCTACTTAGACTTCAGAAACAAACAATAAAGTTTTTATTTCATTCGTCCCCTCCCACTGACCTAGTAAAGGTAAGCAAAGTGTTTTTGCGCCAGAAAGCAGCCTTCAAGCGGGCGGTCAGGCATGACGGGCGGTCTGTCAGCGCGCAGCACGTCCGGCCAAGACGAGGGTCGTCCTCGCTGGGGAGACAGGGGTGTTGCCACGGGAAGATTGTGGGAACCCACCGCTCCTAATGAACGACTACCACAGGTATTTTTAATAGTATAATTAAATTTTAAAGAATATAGTCATATATGATGCTAATCAAGACTCAGGGGTTCAAGTGTGCTGCTATAAACGTGACAGGTTTAGGTGCGATTCCCACTCGAGGGGATGAAATATTTAATATTTTCATTTTTTCACTCTGGTAAGAAGGGGCAAAGCGCGCCGTTGAGTTCCGCCACTCAACACGCAAAGCTTCCAGAATTCAGCGGAAATTGAGGAACGGAAGTGTCTTGATGGAAATAGAGTGTCTTAATACTAGATTTTTTATAAAAATATTCTTTGACCGGGCAAAAAAAATAGTAGTATCTATTTACAGCAATTTACATTATTAATTAAAGTATTATATTTCTTTGTCAATCTCTACGTAAAGACGATGCATAAGCTACTAATTTTAAATTGAAATTGGTTTTACTATTATCTTTATTTAATAAAATTTACAAAATATATTACATACAAATTTACAAAATATATTACATATAATTTTCTGTACCTATAGTACTGAAAAAAATTATTCAATTAACAAAGACTACTTCAAAATTGACCAAAATGCATTTTCACTATATTTTTTTTATTCAGATGCAAAACCAAAAGAAAGGTACACCGTCTTGGGTTGAACGTGGACTCAATATGATAGACAATGCATCTGATGTTCTAATGATGGATCAAAGAAGTTCCAATTCCATTTTGGACTATGACCATTCCTCAAACGGAAGCGATGAAGGAAGGTAAAAATGTTTTTTTTTTTCTATTATTTAAATCAATATTTTAATAAAATATTTTATAGCTACTGGTTTTTTATTTATTTTTTCTTTATTCAAGGACTTTTCTTAGGGGCCAAAACGTACCAATAGAACCTGAAATTAAAGCTCAAAGAGAAACAAAACGCATAAAAGCTTTAGAGTTGCAATCCGCAATACTAAGTCAATTAGAAGAGCGTGAAAAACTTCGACAAGAAGACAGAGAAAGAAAGTTAAGAGAAGAACGAATAGAAGAATTAAGAATACAAAGACAGCAAGAAGAAGATAGATTAAGACTTGAAGAAGAGAAAAGAAAATGTAAGGAGAAACAGCTCTTAGAGCAACGTAAATTAGATGCCTTAAAGAGAGCTCTTGAAGATGCTGAAAGAAAGGCAAGACAAGAAAAAGAAAAACGGTTTAGCTGCCACAGACAAGCAACGTTACTCAGCGAAAACGATTGCATAGAAAAAGTAGATGATGGTGCTCCATGCGAGAATAAACAGTTCAGTCCAGCGAAATCATGTAGTCCCACTAAAACATGTAGTCCTACTAAAAGTCACAGAACTTACAATGTCCAATCTTCGACGAGCCTAAATAAAGAAAATTGTTCTCAGCAAACGTCAGCTTTCAACTCCCCACGCTCTATAAATGCAAGCAACTTAAATTTATTTATCCACAATGTGCCACCTCATGCGTTAACAGATAATCAATATAATATTGTGCCAATTGGAATTACAAACAACGCTGAAATATTAAACAACCAAAATAATATACAACTGGCGGTTTTAGTACCACAAAATAAAAACCTGTATAGCATGTCATTAAATTCTATAAACAATTTACATGATATATGTGAAATGGAAAAAATACTTACACCTAGCAAGTATCGTTCCATTAAAACTAAAGATGCCTATACACAGACTGACGTTAATATTCCAAATAAAACACCTGAACGGGCAGAGAATGATGTGAGGAGTATAGATAAAAATTATTCTAATATAGATGAAAACGCACCAAATGACGAACACCGTAATGTATCTAAAAAGGATCGCCGGTTAAGGTCAGAAGAAAGGTATAAGAAAGATATCGAAAGTCGACCCAAATGGGGTGCAAATAAACCTGTAGCTCAATATAAAAAGCAAAGCGAAAAAGATCCATTTTATACTCAAAAAAGAAAAGTGCGACAAAAATATCGACCACAAGTTAGACAGTATATGTCACAGTCTAGCGAAGATAGCAGGTCGCCCAGCCCTCCAACAAGAAGCGATAAGACTATAGAGAGTAGCATTAAAAAACGAAATTCGCTTAGTCAGTCCTATTGGAGAAATAAAAGGTCCAGTCAAGATTTTACACCATTTCAAAATCAAATAAATAACAACCCAGAGTTTACATCATTAGCACAAATAACTGAAGATAAAATGGAGAATAAAAAATCACCAAAAATATCTGGCGCAAAAAGATTGACTTTGTCTCAAAAATTCATAAACGACAAATATGGCAGTAGAAAATTATGGATAGATGATACGAACGATCGAGCAACCAAATATAGCTTAAGTGACTTGGATAACCCAAAAAGAATTAGTGAAAAAAATATGATCAAACGAGATGTTCATGAAATAAGTCAAATCCAAGACGATATGCTATCAAACATAAAACTATAAAATAAATTTACTTTCGTATTTTATACAAGACCAGTATGTTATAGAGTGCAATATTTATTCATAAGGAAATTAGGTTACTTACGTAGGTATTCTTTATTGATCCAACTGTTTCTAAGAAATGAAATGAAGTTAAATCGATAATATTGACTCACAAGAGCTACTAAGCTTGCGACGACGTGACGGACAAGTTGAAACTTGCCAAAACATGTCGAAATTAGACGATTTATTTGACAAAAAGAAAGATGAAGCTCCTATGCTTGACTTATCTAAAACCGTTATAAATTCTGCTGAAGAATATCGTGCAGTTCTAGATAAAGTACCGGACTTTAAAACAAGACCGGAAAAGGTTTGCTTTTTACCAGTACAATAGTTAAACAAGTATTACCGGTTTTTACACTAATTATTAGGAAACGATGTTAATATACAATTTTGCTATTTAATCCGTTTTGAAAGGTTCGACCTGAAGATATCAAGATAAGAGATAAACTAGAGGATCAGAAAACCAAAACACCAAAAAAGGAAGTTCGAGCTTACGAGAAGCTGGGTACTCGTGGTTACGAAGAAAAGCATTTCACGTTTATGGATCCCGTACCAGTAGAAATGCGAGGATTGAAATTTGACGAGCTTTGTGCAGTTCCCATCGAATGGCGTATGCTCACCTCTATAAGGCCTAAGTCTAAATTGGATGAAGAATATTTTAACAGGTATGTAATTTATTTATTTTTATTTTTTTATTTTACTGAGGCCGGTCCGTGGTTTTGTACCCCACAAAGTGTCACTTTAAACACGACTGGTTGTGACGCGATTTATTTGAATTTATATTTCCATTTCTACGCTCTAGTGTTTAGCCAAAGCGCGGAGCTGAATTCCGCAACTCAACATGCAATGCCTCCATAATTCGGTGGAAAATAGGGGACGGAGTGTCTTAATACTTTGTTCTCTCTGCCTACCCTACTGTGTGCGGAATACAGGAACCTGATTTGATTTTAATATTGTAACAATTATTTCCTTAAATTATATAAAAAATAATATTAGCTACCTACACAAATTATAAACAATATTCTCCTAAATAGATTGATAGAACTTGGAAAATCAGAATTAAAAACCAAAGCGAAGGATAAACGGGAATATGCAAAAAACAACATGATACGAAAGACCAAAACCCGCTCCGGCGTGACGGAGACTCGCATCGTGTCGTGCGCGGAGTGCGGCGAGGAGTACTGCAATGGTGCGTAATCGATTCAGTTCCGTTATTATGTGTTCACTTATAAATTTATACTTTGCAATTGAATAATTTCATAGGTATATTCGTATGCAATACGTATTTACCTAATAATACATTTCTCTGTCATTATTAATGAAAATTAATAATATGTATTTAATTATTTTTAAAAGTTATAGAAATTGATATTTAAGTTAAAAAAAATATTCTTAATCATATTCACACTATCATTGCCGGCTCTTCTCAGCAGAACTGCCTTCCAAACCGATGGTAGCTTTTTGTTCATATGTTCATTCGACGATTCAAAAGGGCTTATAATAATTGCCTATTTGAATAAAGAATATTTTGAATTTGAATTACGCAGTAACGGGCGTTACTGCGTAATTCAAATATATATTTATAAATCAATCTCAAGTCTGAGATTGATCTTAGCATATCATTTTCATTCATAAATTACATTTATACTTATCTCAAGAGACGGCATCTCAAGATCTCAGATTTGAGAGCGCGTTATAAATACGGGCCTAAGAGACCAATATATTATAAATTAAATAGTTAGTTTACCACTACCTGTAGGTACATATTAAGTAATGCTTAATAAGCAATTAATGTTTTATTGTTAAATTGCATAAAAATAGCCAGAGCTACAATCTAATATTTTGTTTTGCTAACCTTGTGTCCATTGCAACATAATTAAACAACTAGTCTATGTCTTTTTCACTACTTTCACATTTTTCACTAATTATATTTTGTAAGTAAATACGATATATTTTCAACATTTTATTTAAGCTTTCTCGATTTTGTTGATTATTTTCGATTTTATTATATTAACCAAGTTACATAAAAGACTAGTTACGGCTATTCTTTATTAAGATTACATACTTTGTATTCTTATATTAATACCTCTTTAACATCTACAATTATAAAATTACATAATAAATTAATATTTATAATTATAGGTAAAATGTGCATGATAACCAACTACGATATGTTTGCACGATTAAAATTGGAAGTAGAAACTAAAAGTACTCGAGTCCAAGCTCCGCCTGCACAGTTGAGCAAGATACGTCGTGGGCGCCGTCGAGTTAAACGCAAACCACGAAGCAAAAGTGCCGCACCCGCCTATCATAAACCCACAGCTAAAAAATCTGGAGCTCGTAGTGACACCGAAATTTAATCATTGTAGGTAAAAAGAGAACTAGTGTAACTCGACTCTCCACTTTCCGCTCTTTAAGGTCGAATGCTTAACGAGTTAATTAAGTAAATTTTAAATTGTAAATTGTTTAAACCGTACAGAAAAATCGAACTGACTATCATCAGGTAGCCTACCTAGCCTAACATTTTGAATGTCTGCCACGATATCGTCAAATTTAATTAAGTCCAAAAATAAGCATGTGCTGTTGAAAATCGAATCGAATTAACTTCATTTGCAAATATCTACCAGTCCAGTATGTAGGTATCTACATTAATTTTCTTAAATGATTGGAAATAGTAATATGAAAACATATTGCAAGTGAGTCATCTTGACTCACGTTGTGTCTAGTGTTAAAGATGATTATAATTTATAATTCCTAACACTTACTTTAAAGTATTTTTATGTATTTATTATATACTTTTGTTCATATAAATAAAATATGTACAAGAACACACCTTTCATACTTAAAAAAAATCCACTAAGGTCGATTTTAAGGCCTGTATTTATTGATCGCTCTCTCATAGGTGTAAAATTTTTGAATGAAAAGAGCATCTCAAGATCGATCTCAGAATTGAGAGCGATTTGCAAATATGAGCCTAAGTACTGTATTTATGTTCACATCGTCGATATGCAAAATAAATAATTATAAATACAAAATAAATAAGCCCCAATGCTGATATCAATTAAAATAATTAGTATACGCATTATCAAAATGCATTTTTAGAACTGGATATATTTATAAGATATTGTAGATAATAAACAAATATTGTAATTGCAAATCTAGTCAATAGTACTGACCTTTATATAATAAATTTTGAATCTCAAGTTTTATACTCGCATTTGGTATGTACTTACAAATAACAATAAAATATTCAATGAAATGTTTGTCCTGTTTATTTATTACCTAACTCATAAGACAGTTTAATGTCTTATGATATAAACATTTCTTTATCAAATTAGTTTCCACTCACTATCAATCTATTTTTTTCTCTTTTTATTCTTTTCTCTCTGGTTCTTTGAGTTTTTCTCTTTGGAAATCCCGATTTAATGGGAATATATTATGTATATTATACGAATACCCATGCATAATATTTTTATTTACTCTTTCACGCCTTAATAGGTAAACAAATGTAAGTAAATTGAACAAATTATATAGGTACAATAAAAAACTTCACTATTTAATATCACTCTTTATTGATTTTAAAAAAATATTTATATTATACATTCATGTTTTAGAGCCTATAAACTTTATATGATACAATGATACTAACATGATAAGTCTGCATCTTCGTTAAGAACTCTTTACTAACCGTCCATTATGTTTAAATCTATTAATACGAAGCCAAAAATATATTTTATATCTAACGCTCTCTTATCAATGAATGTAAAATTATAGTTTATTAAAATCTATACAATTTTTGATGTACACTTTACAAAGTATTATTAGGCCCTAAGTACAGACGTCTAAAAATAAATAACTCAGCACAATTCAAAGAAAACAATTGGAAATAAAAATTCAAAATTCAAGTTAAACTCACCAACAGCGATAGAAATAGTTAACAATAAAAAATAGTGGTGTCATTCGACGAGAGTGTTAAGAGAAATTTTTATGTCATATATTTTTTTACATTACTTATTGCAATGAGTCACGTCCCTAGAAGAAAATCTCGGACACTAGCTACATATTAAGATAAAAAAAAAGTTATATTAAAATAATAAAGAATGTAAAAACCTGGACAACGTGGACCTCTAGATAAATATTATTATGCATTGATAACTAGATATGGTGAATCCATACACAGCCGACGTACCCCATTTATAATTTCGTCTTATAAAAAAAAACGTCTTTGTTTTCACTACTGAAATACACCTAATGTTGTAACTTATAAAGTTATCGATGATCATGACATTGAATTACTATATAATTTCAATAATAAATTATAATTTTACCAAGCTGGTAAGTCTAAAATTTTTACTATACCCAATTTTAACATTCCCGAGTGCTAATCATATTATTCTTAAATCTAATATAGAAAATAGGAATCTGCAATAAAACGTCGATGTTTCGCTACAGTCAGTGGTAGTAACTAGACTATGCAACTTTCATTATTAGGTCACCAAGTCACCAGAATAGCAAAAACCATTCAATTTGTTTTGAGGGTTAATTGAGTTTTCATATTTATTTCAAAAAAGTACAAAAAAAATGTACTGGAAATATTTACCGACCATAAACAATTTATATGGTACAACACTAGTGGCTTTGTGTTGTATATGTTATGTCGAATGGAAAATAAGGTTAATCATGGACGGAGAACCCATGATGTGCAAAATACGTATCTACTTACTTAAAAATTCATTGGTTTTAACAATTAATGCTACACCATGGATGATATTTTCTATAAAATTGTTGAACATAGTAAAACTTTAGTAGACATTAAAATACAATAGAACTAATAAAGGAAATTATATTATTAATCATTTACATAGGCCTTATATAAGAAATATGGAAACTACAAGATGATTGGTTAATACATACACACATGGAATGGAGTCAAAACACTTACCGCTACAAGCACCAGAGGATTTAATGTTATTTGAAGATATTATCATCTACATAAATGCTACATTGAATAGATCTACATACTAACTATATTGAATTCATTTGGACCTAGTTATTAAACATCAAAAGTCAAAATCATATCGACACCCAATATATTGCAGATTCCAAAATATTAATATCATAAAAAATATAATGACTCTTTTAAACAAAATATAAAACAATTTCTATTATGCATTCAAAAACAATAATTAAATTATTTTGACAAAACAATACACAACATAAAATATGCAAAAATAAAACATGGACGTAAATTAACCAAATGTGTAAGAACAGTTGAAGGGGTAAAACTTAATATAAAAAAATCACACCATACAAAACTACAATTGAATGTCATAACTATTACACTCAATATTGAAATATAATATAATTTTATTAATTCGCTAATAATAATTTTAAGTATCATGTCATATGTTTATTCACTCTTTGAAATGAAAAGTATCACAAATCAAAACTTGTATGAACCATACATAAATAAATATGAAAATTGGAGGCAAGATAATGTTTTATATTATTTAAAAAAAATAAAACTACTGTCTTTTTTATGCCTTCTAGAAACAAACAGTCATTTCTATGGGGCCATATATAAATTACGTCACACGTTAAGAGGGATGATGGGGGTCAACGAAGTGTGACATTGTCACAAATATGACCAGCTAGGGGTTGACCCTAGTCAAAGCCAAACCATGAAATTCGTGTGACGTAATTTAAGTATGGCCACTATTGACATGTGACACTTTTCGTTTTATCCCCATTGATTGTAGTTTGTGAGTGATGTGAAGTGCATTGAGCTAGAGGGTAGCAGAGACCCGGGCCACTATCACACTCACTGATCCTTGCGGGCTTTCTTTTTGCTCTTTTTAGATACTTTAGCATCTGTCCAAGTATCTGTAAGAAAAATATTTTGTTATTTATTTATAATTATGGAATCAATATCAAAATATCTGGCATATACTATTTGTATGTGTTATTATTTTGTTTGTTGAAGTAATCACAGTGTATTCGCATATACCAATGACACAGAGGAAATCTAGAATAAAGACGCTTCTATGCACCAAAATTTCTACACATTGCATGTTAAATATCAAAACTCAACACAACACTTAGTTTTTTTTAGATTCAAATGGAATGGGAATCAAACCCCCAACCTGCAAGCTGTGTCAGTTGCTACCAATCACCAAGGACAGTACCAATGGGCCACGATGACATCAACATAAAACGATTTCCTACAACTAATCAAGTAACCAGTTTACTTAAGAAGAATATAGTTTAGTATAAAGAAAACAGCAATATATTGATGGATTTGGCAGGCACAATATAGATATAATAAACCTGCTATATATAATATCATTCAAAATATCATAACCAAGGTACTAGGTACAAGTTTAACGGTATATAATATAAAATACCAGTACCCGCAACTGTATATAAGACTTAAAGTGAACTTTTCCAAAGGAATTATAAGAAATCTTGTTTAATCGTTTGCTGCACTCGATAATTGTTAATTATTTATGTGTTGTTGATTTATATAAAGTTATTTGTCCTCTCACCTCCAAGCTCATCAAACACAGGACCTGCTGGTTTATCTTCTTTTTTCTCTGATTCAGAGTTGTCCTTCTCTTCCTTTATGTTGTTGGCAAGTATTGGAGCCTAAAATAAAAGAAATCAATTATATTTTGAATTTTGAAATATTAACCATTTTACAAAACATGCATATTTAAATGGAATATGTATGTAATGTGCATACATATGTTGTTAATAGACTGAAACTTTACAGACTGAAAGATGAACAGACACACAGACAGATAGATTGATAGAGAGACAACAAAGTGATCTTTTAATGGTTCATCTTTTCTTTTGAGGTATGCCCTAAAACTAAAAATGTAGGCAACTGTAATTTTTTCCGGTAATAATATATGACTTGTAATTATTGAAACCATCTACTTGTTGAAAACAAGCAAAATCTGACCATGTAAAGAGATAATTTATGGTGTGTGGTTACATCAAGTGACAAAAGATGTGGTATAATTGAAAAATTACCTCAACAGCCTTCTTCTTGCTCTGTTTTTCCTTGTTTTCTTTCTTTTTGTTGCTTCTGAGATCTTTTACTTCGGGTATTTCATTTTCATTAAGATCTTCAGATATACCCTGATCCCTTTGTTCTGCCTAAATAATAAAATATAGCATTTAATAAAATCTAAACCAAATCTGTGGGAGTGAATTGTTTTCATTTCCTCACTTAGTTAAGAAGACAAAGAGCAGCATTGAATACCACCATTCAACAATATGTCTTGAAAATTTTACTTAGGAGAATGGAGAATGGAGTTTCTTAAGACTAGGTTACTCTGTGATATGTTTAATATAATACGAAGCTACAAAAAATATAATAGAATGTAAATCTGTTCTGTATATATAGATATTTATTTTATTTATTATGTAATAAATATATTTCTTTACTACATAAGGGGCAAATGTGGTGCAGTAGGGAGAGTATCTTACAAAAATCATAAAGGTTGTATGTAGGTTAAATCCCTACTTGGTAGATGAAGTGGTGCTTTGAGCTCTGCCGCTTAAAATATCATATCTCCAGAATTAACCCTGGGTTAACTCTACAGTCTGCCTACCCTGCTATATGCGATTTACAATGTAAAGCTATTTTTTTAATATACCTCTTTAAGAACTCGTTGTAGTTCCTCTACTTGAGCTTGTAAAGCTCTGGCTGCATCTTCACTCACTCCTGGCCCCTCAGCACTTAATACTTTAATCTTGTCCCCTGAACCCTCAGCCGGACGAGCAGCTTCAACATCTGCTTCTTTAGCCTTCTTCTTATTCTTCTTAGCAGGGCTCTCTTTCTTTTCCTTTTCTTCTGGTTTCACAACTTTTTTTTTGTCACTTTTCTTGGGCACTTCCTCCCACACCCCTTCATCAAAGTCAACAGGTTTCTCTGCCTCTACAGCACCCTTGTTCTTCTTACCCTTTTTAGCCTCAACTGGGGCCTCTTTCTTTACGATTTTGGGTTCAACTCTCTCTTTAGGCTTGGGTTTCTCAACTTCCTTTACTTTCTCCTCTTTTTTCTCCTTTGAAGGAGATTTCTTGGAGCTCTCAGATTTTGCTTTGGCGTCATCCGAAGAAACGCGGTTAGGAGAAGATTTCTGAAATAAAAATATTAATATTGTTACATTCTAATATATTTAACTTTTTTACTTATTCGAACATCTACATGATTTAAATTACTTCCTTAAAACACCACATACAAGAAAAAGCCCTACAATTGATTATTTTATATATTTTATAACAAACATATGTTTATGAGTTAAAAATAAAACCAGCAGCAGGTATAACAGGCAGGTGAATAATATCAAAAATCTGTTACCTTCTCCTTAATTTTTCTCTTCTTATTGGATGATTTCCTGTCATCGGCAACCAGCGGTAATTTATCGAATTGCGGTTGTTCTGCTGTGTGAAATCCGAATATAAATACGAGCGCAGCACATACTAAAACAACCGCTACAGCTGCCACAGGAAATAGAAACTGGGTATTCGACACTTGCCTTAATAATTCCATCTTAAAAATTACTTTCGTAATACTCGTAACTTTACAGTCCACATAAAAACGTTTCGATAAGGTATGATAGTGTCGAATAAATTAATTCCCAAGTGATAAAAGCAGACACGGAGACATGATGACGCGGCTGTGACGTGCCAAATTCGCGACCTGTTAGGGTGGCCATAACAATATTTACATAAATGTTTAAATAGAATAACAAAGTCTTTATGAATGTTTTATTAGCATAAAATTATTTTTTATCAATAAACTCAGTAAACACTTCAGTAAGATAATTGATATAAATTATAAAATTTATTACTTAATCTCGATATTTACAAAAATAAACATAATATTATTACAAATATCCAGTTCTGAACATAGCAAATGGTAATATTTTGTTACTGTATCTACTACTAGTTACTTACAATATTCTTAGATTTTTCAGTCAGCTTTGAAAATTAGCAATAAAGATGAAATACCAAATGTTGCTGCCTAATAAAACTGTATTTGTCTCACTCAAGCTTGGTTTTCACGTATTGTTATTATTAAATAGCAACATTTTACTTAGATTTTTTATTCTCTTCAACTACTAACAATCTCTATGTCCATCCTTCATTTGGAGGTTATATTTACATTTTACAATTCGTAATGTGTATGTCATAACCTATATCAATTATTTAATGAAACCGTTATTAATACATACTTAACGATTTATTTTTAAAGCTCTTTTTCTTTCATTTAATTAATACAAATATATATTATAGAATTAAAAACATGGGTAAAAAAAATAAAAATAAACGGAATAAAACCGAAAATGCAAATGACACTGTTACTGAAGATAATGACAATATTGCTGAAAACACTAATGACAATATAAATGAAGAAGATTCTGTAAGCACAAACAAAGGTCTGAAGAGATCAAATGAGGACTATGGCTCAGACTCTGATACTGAAAAACCCAAGAAGCCTAAGAAAAAGAAAAAACAACAGCCTGTTTCAGAAGAATCAGGTGGCAAAAAAGGTAAAAAATCTATAAGACAAATTAAAAGAGAAAAATTTGCTCAAAGACAAGCTGAAGCACAGGCAGTGGCTAAAGACCAACTTAAATCACAATGCCTTAACTACTTATCACAATGGAAACATGATAGGCAAAATTGGAAATTTATGAAGGCAAAACAAGTATGGCTTTACAAAAATAAATTCTCAACTCAGTTAATACCAGACTCAACATGGCCAGTATTTTTGGAATATTTTGAATCAGCGACAGGAAACATAAAAAATATGTTATTAAATGATGCCAATAAGATTATAAAACAAATGGATGATTGGACAGAATCACAAAACAAAGAAGGGTCTAATGAAAATGAAGAGGAAGGCACAACAGAGGACCTTGGGAAACCTAATGACACAGTTTATAATAGAGCTAGAAGTTTAATACAATGTTTACAAGAGTAAAAATGCTGTTTAATTTAATCATTTTATTACAACTACCATAATTTTGATAACATCAACAATGTTTTAAGAGCATAAATAAATAATTTCAATATCTTATCAGTTTAGGCCTTAACCTTGACTTCAGCTTCTTCAACTGTAAATTGCTCAATCCATTTTCTCAATTTGTCTGTATCTTGCAAACCAACTAGTCTCTGTTGTACTTTACCATTCTTGATTGCAACTAGAACTGGTACTGAGCTGACTTCATAATCAAGAGCTAAATCAGTTTGTTCATCAATATCAACTTTAGCTAGTACCACTTTTCCCTTATTTTCAGAAATTATTGATTCAAGCCTTGGTGTTAACAGTCTGCATGGGTTACACCATCTGTAGCAATAATATTTAAAAAATAAGTAAAATATAAACACATTTTTATGTTATGTTAATAATTTATATATTTTCAATATGTTGTATGTTGAACACACAATGTATTGATATAAATGTATAAAGTATTGACTCTACAGGGCTCGGAGGAGCTCACAATGTGCAAAATTAATAGATATTAGAAATTTTATAAATAGGACTATTAGATGTTCTTAATCAACTAAATGAATGTAGGTTCAACAATCATGAAGAGTATCGAAAAAATAGGCTTAAATCAAACAACATAAATTAAAAGTAATTTTATGTATATCTTTTAAAATGTAACAAACATGCAATAAATGGGAAATTTATTTTGAGTCTTCCCAACATTTTTAACAATTTATCTGGTTGCAGTTGATAGTCTGGATAATACCGGATCGATATAATCGAGTCTACATAAAAGAGTAAGAGCAGGCCATGGTCATGACAGTGAAACTTTTCTTTGCTTTTGGTGAAATGGGTAACAGAAATCCGACAATGGTTAAAAGTAGTATGATCTAGTTTCATTAAATGTAATTTTTTGTGACGTGAAATAATGTTCATTACTTACGTTGCAAAAAAATCAACAACCACTGGAACTTTGCTGTTGATAACTTTATCTTTAAAGTCATCAGTGCTTTGGATTTTGATTATATCATTTTTAGGGGTAGTGACTGAAATATTTCTTGAAACTAGAGGTCGGACAAAATAAGGACTTCTTAGTAACAAAGCAGTAGTAGTACGTCCAAACATCTTGCTTTTCTTGTTTACACAATTTTATAACTTTTCGCAAATAAGAATTGCTTATTTATTGCGCGACCGAGCTCTAGCAAATATACTAGTTGTCAAAGTAAAAGTCAAATTTGATTATTTAAAATTTGCGCATAATTGTCATAGACAAACAGAATATAATTATTTTATATTTTGAGAGCTAAAAATTTGAATATGAAATATCTTTAAAACATTTAATTATAAATTGGAGGATAAGAAAATAGAACATTTCTACTGTTTCCTAGTTTTTCATTAATCGATTAATGTATGATTTCATATAATTTGGGTAAATGCAATATTACTTACATACGTAATTTCTACTTTTAAATTTAAACATGGCATGACATAAAATAAATATTTATTTTTACTGACCAAACACCATTAAGCTTAATTTAGTACAATAGAAACTCGATTATCTGGCCCTCAGTTATATGGATTCGCGATTATCCGGACTATATGATAACTAGCTTTTCTTCATTAACCGGACTAATTATTATCGTTAGTCATTCGGATAATCCAATATCCGAATGACAACAATTAGTCCGGTTAATCGAGTTTCTACTGTACCTTTAAATAGATAAATTTTCCACACGCCTAAATGCCATAAATCAGTATCAGTACTTCAAATATCTATAATCGATCAGAAAATGTCTTTTTGACGTCTTGTAGTTGCACGCAACGCGACAGTGCCAACAAATTTTAATTCATGTATCAATACCGGAACATATTTTAAGATGTATTCTAGTGACGATTACAATGAGGTGTGTAAAAATTTAAGTGTTACTGATAATCAATTACTTGTAAATTACTAGAAAAATAA
This sequence comes from Heliconius numata, assembly GCA_016802625.1. Lineage (NCBI taxonomy): Eukaryota > Metazoa > Arthropoda > Insecta > Lepidoptera > Nymphalidae > Heliconius > Heliconius numata. The sequence goes on along the minus strand of JAEBDU010000002.1, from coordinate 1,551,244 downwards.
CCTAAAGTGTAATATACTAGTGTGCACTAAGCATTTAATGCTTAGTTTTAATTGAATTATTTAATATATATCAATGTTGTTTTCTTTTTAATTACAAATGACGATTCAGTTATAATAGAGTTTAAAATAAATAACCTTTTATGATACAATTACAGGGGGGTTATGAGTCTTATGGAGACTATGAACCCCATACAGGCGACCCTCAATATGACTTGGAGTATGATAGGTCATACTATCAAATGCCCGATTTGGTAAGTATAATAATACCTACAGAACCTAACTCATTAATACTCTTATATAAATTTATTAGGTTTTAACATAATTTATTGACATTTTTAGGTCAAGAAATTTCTTGTATACTTTCGTAACATGATTACTGAGGGAATGACTTTTGAAATCCAAAATCTTTATGAAAATACATTCCCCAAGCTCACAGAACAATACTTTGAAAATACTCCATGGCCTGATGAAAAAGAAGTTGCACCAATTGTAGACAATGATCATGTAAGTAAATGCTTATATGCCCTAATTTATTTAACTACTTTATATTTACATGTCACTAGATTTTTGTAAGACTCAGAGAAACTCACTTTGAAAGTTTATATCTGGGAGTGTTAAAACGTTAGGTTTCCAGGTTGCCCCTGCCTATAAGATGAAGAAGAAGTTATATTGATAATTTAAATTAATGATTCATTCTCATATGCTTCTTTTAAAGAGGCAAAAGTGATACTTTAGCAACAATGTGAGATACTGCATCTTTAGTGGCAATATTTCCAGATAGTGGAAAATGGAACTTATATCCTTGTGGATATATAATTGTTTATAGCACTTGCAGTGAGATGTATGAAAGATATATATTTTACATAATATGGGTTTTATCTAGGAATTTATACTTTCACAAATCAATTGATGATAAACTGCTCAAATTTGTCCTTTTATTTTTATAATAATACCGTTTGAGAAGTGAGAATCAGAATGTTTTAACAATATATCCTCAATGCTTACACTGGTGTGTAAAGCCTATATATTTTTAAATTCTTGTTATGATAACAATAGCATTAAAGAAATGAGGACCCACTTACACCTACTTTGCAAAATAAAAGAGATGTTGAAACAAAAAAAAACATATTTTACTAATTTATTATTATGGCCATATATTTATAACATAACAGCAGGTAGGTAGAGGACCTAGTGTTAAAAAGGTTTATTTATCATTTTGCAACCAAATTCAAGGCAATGTTTGTAAATGATGGATCTCCGAAGCTGAACACATAATGGCCAATGGCCCGTAACAAAACAAATACATTTCACTAATGGAGACTAAACTTGCAACTATTATGTTTAAACATTGTTGTAATGTCGTAATTCTTCCTAAGTTTGATATCTTTTTGTGCAGGTATTCATGATCCTGTACAAGGAGCTCTATTTCCGTGATATTTACGCTCGGGTGCCTGGTGGTCCAAAACCAGAGCAAAGATTCCTGTCATTCTACAATTATTGTGACTTATTTAACTATATATTGTCAGCTGAGACTCCTGTCCCATTGGAACTACCTGACCAGTGGTTGTGGGAGCTCATTGATGAATTTGTATATCAGTTCCAGTCTTTTGCTCAATATAGGTATGTAATACTGTAATATTACATAATAAAAATATATATTTATTGGTTGGAGTAAATAATATCTAGCTCTATGTTGTTTAAATGTGTATTTGTATAAGGAGCTATTTATAAAATATCTTATGTTAAGGATATTCACGAAGTGTCACATGGGGTGTGACAAGGGGTGGGGAAGGTTGCCAAATTTTTTTGATTTTCCAACTTACTATATAAGTTCTAAGTATGAAAGTTTTTGTAAACAAAACTAATTTTGGAATTATTGTTAATTTAATAGTTTCTTAGATGTAAAACCTTGGGGGGTTTTTTTTAATATTATCCTTTTTTCCCTCTGGTGTCGAGGTTTGCAATACGCGTATAATTTAACACGTAATGCCTCAGAATTCAGCGGCAAGTGGGGAACGAAAGTTTTTTTATGTCTTCCTGTCCTTACACTAGGTTCCCAGTTTCCCGCTGCATATCTTGCTATGTGCGGCATACAGCGTGAAACTAAAATATATATATTTCTTTAAATGTCATTTAGGTCTCGCACCTCCAAGTTAAGCCAAGCAGAGATAGAAAACTTGAATACTGAGAACAAGGCATGGAATGTTCTTTGCATTCTCAATGTTCTTCATTCACTGGTCGATAAATCTAACATCAAGCGGCAGCTGGAGGTAGTGTATCTGTTACTTTTAAACACCTAAATAGTAATTTGTTATAAAAAATTTTTCAGCTTATGGTCAGACGCAGTACCACTAACAACTTCATGTATAATACTTTATTTTTAGCTACACACTGTATCGCATAGAGCATGGTAGGCAGAGGTCACTTATTGTTAAGACACTCCATTCCCCATTTTCCGCCTAATTATGGAGGCATTGCATGCTGAGTGGAAGAACTCAACCTTCTGCTATAGCCAAGATACAGTGTGAAGCTGTATCTAATAACAACTATGTCAAAATAATTACATTCTACAACTTGTAATAGTATCTATTTAATTGTAGTAGTAAAGCCACTATAAACATGAGAGTTGTGGGCTCATTTCCAACTCAACATGCAATGTCTTGAATTCTGCAGCAGAGATAGCCTTACGCTTTACGTATATCTGCTTATCCTGCTTTGCGTGATAGTGCGTGAAACTAAAAAAACTATATTGACAGGTATATGCAACTGGTGGAGACCCTGACTCCGTAGCTGGGGAATTTGGCCGCCATTCCCTTTATAAAATGCTGGGATACTTCTCCTTGGTGGGATTGCTCCGCTTGCATTCTTTACTTGGAGATTATTATCAAGCTATTAAGGTAAATGTAGCAGGTTTTTTGGCTATATAGATATATTTTCTATTAATATGGATTTTGGTATTGAAATTAACATTTTCAATTACTATTTGATTTGAATCTAAATTTTTAACATTTTTTAAGTGTTATTCTGTAGTAATGTTAGAACTGTTTTTAAAAAAACGCATATAAATTTGACCGTAGACTTTTCGAAGCTCTTCAGACCACATAGCAATACATTCCTTTCAAACTTAAAAAAATTAATAAATAAATAAAAAATAAATTACAAAAATAATAAAAAAAATTATAAAAAAATTCTTATATGTTTGTACAGATATACTAACAACATAATTGAGTTGTAATAAGAATTGTAGTACATATTAAGAAGTTTTTAAAAAGAAAATTAAAGAAAACTTTTTGTTTATCCTCTACAGGTGCTCGAAAACATTGAGTTACACAAAAAATCTCAGTACTCCCACGTGCCGGCGTGTCAAATATCAACATCTTACTACGTGGGCTTCGCTTACATGATGATGCGTCGATACGCGGACGCTATTAGGACTCTGTCCTCAGCTTTATTGTATATGCAACGTACTAAACAGCTGTTCTCGTCCCGCTCCTACCAAAACGACCAGATAAACAAGCAGACAGAACAAATGTATCATCTTCTGGCTATATGCTTGGTATTGCATCCTCAGTGTGTGGATGAGTCTATACAGCAGGTTGGTTGGTTTTTTTTTTAATTTGGGGACACGCTGTATCTCGCATATAGAATGAAAATATTAAATCATTTGTTAACAACATTATGTACATATATTAACTTTTCTTTTTCCTACCCCCAGGTACTTCGTGAGAAGAACTATCATGAGAAAATGTTCAAAATGCAATACGGAGACCTAGGAGAGTTCGAGAGCTGCTTCACGTTTGCGTGCCCTAAGTTCTTGTCGCCGTGCCCGCCGCCCATTGAGCCCGGCTCCAACTACGGTCGCGACGCCGTCAAGCACCAGACGCAGGTCTTCATGGACGAGGTCAGTTTTACTATATTTTTATATTATATGGTATACCTATTATACTATATTAATTTTTATCCCGGCACACCTGCGGTATCAGTATTTACTGCCGGTAGATAGATATGAAATAGTTATAATATATGATTATATTTTTTTTATTAAATACGATAATTTTTTCAAGAAAATACATATAAAATCCCAGAAACCTTAAATTATAATCTGTTAGATACATTATTACTGTATACTGAATAGAAAATTACATACTAATTATGGGCGTTAGCCGCCCGTTGTACTAGTCTGCCACAAAATAATGTTGTGTCCACGCTGTGATCGAATTTCCATGCATAGATGCCCCTATTTTCTTTGTTGTATTTTTTTCAATGTATTCTAAATAAGCCATTAACCAACGCAGGTTCGCCAACAAAAGATGTTGCCAACGATCCGTTCATACCTGAAGCTGTACACAACTCTACCGCTGGCCAAATTAGCCGCCTTCATGTCGGCGGCGCGCGGCGGCGAGAGGGACGCTGCGAGGGAGCTGGCCGCCCTCGCCATACACCTACTGTGTTTCAAGCACAAGATGAAGAATGTGGTGTGGAGTAAAGGACCGAGCGGGCTGGATGGCAAGTTCCAGAGTGGTTCTGAGGTTGGTAATTTTTTTAAGAGCAACATGAACTTTACTTCCATTCTCCAAAAAACCTTCTCTTTTGACATATGCTTTTATACTTGGGACTGTTGAGCTATTCTTGCCAAACATAATATGTGTTGGTTTAAATAATATGCCCATATTCATATTTATGATACATTCACTGGCTTGGAGGGTTTTGAACTTAATAAAATCATCATTAGGTGTGGATTTATAGTGGATGCTATTTAATATTTTATAATATAATCCATTATATTTCAGCTGGACTTCTACATTGACAATGACATGATCCATATTGCGGATACGAAAGTGGCTCACCGCTACGGTGACTTCTTCATCCGCAAGCTTCTCAAATTCGAAGAGCTCAACAGAAAATTACACCATATTAAAATTTAAATCTATGCAATTAGCAAAAAACTTTGTAACCACAAATTTTTCAAATAAAAAATTTAAGTATATTATAGAATTTTTAATTAAATTTTTGTTGCATAAGGTACAAATTTGCGATTTCTCTTATAAAACTTTTTGGGTTCAACAATTTTAATAGTTTCCCTTTGAACGGGAGTTGGCTGATTCTCCATAAATTGTTTCCAAGGATGTTCTTGCATCAATGCTTCATTTACGTTTATTTCCTCTAACCATTTACTGTATATATTGTAAAACCGTTTATAAGCAGCTGAAAATATAGGACTATCCTGGTTTTCTACATTGTTCTGCAACAAACAATAACACATTTTTTTCAAGTTGTAATTGTAACAAATGAATAAGAACTACGTTAAAAATGTTATACGTTTTTTAGGGTAAAAAAGTAAAAACAACACATTTATAGGATCACTTTGTTGTCCGTCTGTCAAGACTATTTATCTCGAGATTGCATGAAGGCATCAAGCAAAATTCAATCAATCTCAAAATCAAACCTAAAATCTAGGGTCCCTGGAAGCACAGAAAAAATTATGCTTATAAGTCAAAGCAGTCAAAATATACAATCATGTATACATAGATTTTGCTGCATTTGTTTGAAATTGGCTGCGTAATGAAAACATGTAGGGCACTTCATACTTTGGTGTGAATTGAATTCTTGATATATGGCGTTTCGAGCGTGCCAGTTGAGCACAATTCATTTCGCCAATGTCACGTTGTATGGAAAAAACTGTGGTGTGTGTGAGATATGAAATTTGGTATGACAAGAGAACTAACAATACAAATAAAGAAAAAAATCCGAATAGTGGAAATTTATAGGTATTTTGGAGTGCATGTGCTTGAAATTGATACGGAAGCATCGGTAGGTGAGTCCATCTCACATATCCTTGGTGTGGAAAAAAACGGAGCTGTATATTTTTTTTTTCTATTTTGCAAAATGTTACTGAAATAACAGGATTATTTATAGTAAAAAAAATATTTTATATTATGAATATAAACATTAAAAAAATTACCTTTTCTAAAATATTCAAGCATTTATCATTGAAAGCTTCAAGATGCTTTATAAAAATATCATTAACTTTTAAATTTTCTTGCTTAACAAGTTCCATTATGTGTAGTATATACCCAAATTGTATTTGTCTAATGCCATTTTTTAATAAAGTTCCTAAAATCTCTATATTAACCCTGAAAATAATTTATTTTTTACAACACTCAATAATAAGTGATTATTTCACATTTTAAGTAGAAACAATTTTTGTATAGTTTTGACTAGTTAGACAAAATAGGCCTATGTGGCTCAGTATGACAGCTTCTGGCTTCATATATTTATACAACGCTTATGGCTATTGTTCTGCACTCTGTGAAATGTTTTTTATACTTATTTTTCCACTGTGGTAAAGTGAAAGAAACCAACATAAGTATAAATAATATTATAAGAGGCTGTTAGGAGCAGCGGCACAGTATCTGACTGTTGTGGGAACTTTCTCAGGGGAATACAAAAAGACAGAGTGCAGCATTGAGTTCTGCCACTCAACAGGCAATGTATATAAAAATGAGTAAAACTATAAAAATCAAACACAAAGTTCAATATAAAGTAATAAGATGTAATCTTACTTAAGTTGGTTTTCCTTCATTTCATTTAGCAATTCATCTGCTTTTGCTCTTGTGCTGCATGCCATAGCCAAAATACCATATGTCATAATGTTGAGTTTTAATATATTTTTCTTATTTAAGGGATGAGTTTTACGAAGCTTATTTTCTTTATCAATACAACTACGCACTTCCTAAAAAGATTATTTTATTTATAACACATAAGGTAAGGCAAAAAATATACTTGATTTATATGTTTATCTTGTATATACTTACAAAGGCATTATCATAATCATGTCTTAAGCAACGTTTCTTTATTAACATATTATAGAACTCAATATCTCCCTTTACTTTTAAAGTTTTCATAGTTTCAAGAAGTTTATTCTCTGCTTCTGTATTATTGTCAATTAATGGTAACATTTGCGTAAAAATTTTAACATCTGGTTTCACATTCCAAGCTTCCATTTCTTTAAGAAAGTCCTCTTGACCTCCTATTATAGCAAATTTTTCTTGAGAGGTTCCTATATCTTGAAAAGCCATAACTTCATCAATTTGTACAACTTTTGAGAGTAAATTGGGGACAGATCTTGCTTGGACTATGGCTACAGGTCTGCGGAAATTATCTACCAATTCAATTCTGTTAACTGTCTCTAATGTGCTGCCATTATTTTTTAAGCTATTTGTCTTGTTATGACTTTCTTTACATGTTGCTAATTTATTTTTATTTGAATTTTCATTAGATTCAATTAGCAGTGGATCATGTCTAATTTCTAAAATATCTTTCGATATATTGGTGTCTAATAATGTTTTTGAGTTTTCAATGTGTAAAATTTGTACCTCTGAGTTTAATAACATATTGTGTTCTTGTATTGCAGATATTACATCAACCATATCCTCTTTAGTTCCTACATTACAATCCTTCACACAGCGTAATATAAGATTAAATGAATAAATATTTGGCCTTTCTCTCATTTTTAACATTTTCCTCCAAACTACCAGAGCATGTTTTAAACCTATTTCTTTATTACTAATACATGCATGCAATAAATGATTGAATGTATGGACTCTTATTTTAATTTTCTTTGATGCCATTTCATCCACAATCTTAAATGCTGTATTTAAATCTAAACATCTACCAAAGGTTTTTATCATTACATTATAATTGGTAATATTTGGTTCTATACCTTTCTCAATCATCGAATTTCTTAAATGTGTAGCCATTTTTAATCCATAAGCAGGCCATGGACTATTCATACATGCCTCAAATAAACATGTGTATGTATCCCCAGTAGGTTTTAAAGCCCTTCTTTTCATATCATTAAATAATTTAAAGGCTTTTTTAGTATATCCAACTTCAGCACAAGCACCAATTAATATATTGTAAATATAATTTTCAGGTTTAACTCTGTCTTCTTGTAACATTCTAACTTCCAATATATCTATTGCTTCCTTTATTCTTTTAAACTTTATGTATTGTTTAATTAAATCAGCGTATTGTTTAATAGATAGTTGTTGAGACTTAAGAGGTATATTTTTTAAATAATTTTCTTTAATGTCTCCATCATCTTCTAACTTTTCAGTTACTTTTGAACTCCTCGATAATGTTCCAAAAGAATCCGGATCCTCCAAATATGTTATATCATCTTCTGTTTTGAACTGTTTCCAATTTAACGTTCCAATTGGTGCTACAGTTGATGATAAGTTACGAAATATTAGACTCCTATATCTAAGATTTTTCAAAAGATTTAGACTTCGTAAAGCCATTTTTTAGGTTTTGTTTAATATTTTTTCATTATCATAATCATGTAATTAATACAGATTTCCAATTAGTATTTATTTACTAATAAGGACACTGGAAAATAATAAATTCCTAACCTAAAATATTTAATTTGACAATTTGCGGATAGCGTAGATAAGAAATATAGATCTCAAACAATACTGTATTATGTATAATAGGGTCAAGTCAATATAAGCAGTTTCATGTTTCCGACTCAATAATAAAAAGAAATTCTTTTAAGAAATAAAAATATTAAATAATTTAATACTAGTTTATGCATTTACTAAGCAAAAAATTATATACAAATATACCAAAAACTAAAAAAACATAAAATTTATGTAAGGGGTCAATAGATACATTATATGGGGTGAATAGAACACAGGGTTACTACCATTTTGACGACATCTTGGCCCATAGATCTGAGTGTAGGAAGGAGGAGGTGGTCCATTCCCATCCAAGAAGTTGTCCGTTCCCGCCTCAGAAATTTTAATTACTAAAAAAACCCTGAATAATAATAAAAAAAAATGACGATATTCGAACATATCTGCTGCTTCACGGCATATTCTTTATTTTATGGCTTTTACATTAAAAGAGTAGATTAAAGGAAGCAAGATAAAGTTTGGACTGGCTTGGATTTGGACTGACTCTCAATTCAGTTCTTTAATGGATTTTGAGCGCGACAGTTGAGCATAAAATTACTTCGCCAATGATAAAACTTAAATATTCGCTAAAACTCTCACTAAAATGTGTGTTAACCAAAATAATCATAATATCTATCATTATAGCAAACTTCAACAGTCCGACCGTGATGTATAAGTTGTGAGGAATCTGTGACCACAAATATTGAATATTAATTGTCAACTGTCAAATTGACATTTAGATTTAAAAATTTAAGTTGCACGTGTTTTCGTCTATGTTGTGCTTACAAATTACAGTTAGTGATAATATTTAACTACTCAACAGAACTACATTTCAGAATAAAAATGTCAAATAATCCCGAGGACCAAATGGAAGAAAGTAGTGGTGAAAGTGATGACGAAGACATGGAAGAAGAAGCAAGTGATGATGAAGACGCCGGTCCTAAAACATATCTACCAGGTCAACCGTTGAAGGAAGATGAGCATTTGGTATGCGATCAATCAGCGTATGTTATGCTACATCAAGCGCAAACTGGGGCCCCATGTCTTAGTTTTGATATTATACCGGACAACTTAGGCAATGATCGGTGTCAATTTCCAATGACATCCTACTTAGTTGCTGGTACTCAAGCATCGAGCGCACAACTTAATAAGTAAGACTAATACTGTTTCTATTGTAATTTTGATATTATTTATTTGCATTTGTAACTTTTTAAAATAAATGTTTTATAGTGTTTTAGTGGTCAAAATGTCAAATTTAAATCCAACATCAAAAGCTAATGACGAAGAAGCATCGGAAAATGAAGATGAGGATGATGATGAGGATGAAGATGAAGATGAGGAAATGAAACCACAAATGACATTTTCATTTATAAAACATCAAGGATGTGTTAATAGGATAAGAGTATGTAAACAGTTATTTTAATATAATCATCTAAATTTTTTTTTTATTATTCTTAGAATTATATTATTGTTTCATTTAAAAATTTGTTCTCCATGCACATATAGTAAGTTACTTCATTATGAATTAGACTAGCTAATGCACACAAATTTGTCTCTGCAGACTCTTTCTTTATAAGTATTGATATGGTGTGAGAGATCTAAAATTAAGAAAGAATTTAGTAATTTATATTTTTTATTGCAGGCAACAAATTTCAAGAACTCCGTATTAGCGGCCAGCTGGTCAGAATTGGGTAGAGTAGATATTTGGAACATTACACAACAATTACAAGCTGTAGATGAACCCACACTTCTTGAGAGATATAATCTTGACACAGTAAATAATCCTGTGAAGCCTTTGTACTCCTTTAATGGACACCAACAAGAAGGATTTGGTATGGATTGGTGTCCTACAGAACAAGGTGTTAGTATTTTTATTGACTATTTTGAACATTTTCTTATATATTTTTAAAGATTTATGCCGTACATAGCAGGGCAGAGGGAACCTAATGTTCTTATAATAACAAAATGCACTGCCCAGATTTTGAGATACTGTGTATACTTTATCTTGTTTATAATACTTTGTCTTGAAGTAATGGAAATATAACTCATTCTTCCAAGTGCAATTCAAATCCAAACCATCATGTTTATAGATGGACACTGTGCTGCCTTACCATGACAATCTTATTTTATTTTGGTTTATTTCATTGGTAATATAATGTAGGTATTAGCAACTGGTGATTGTAGAAGAGACATTCATATATGGAAGCCAAATGAGGGTGGCACTTGGACTGTGGATCAGCGACCACTGGTTGGTCACACTAGTTCTGTTGAAGATATCCAGTGGTCACCTAATGAAAGGTAAGTAAATATATATACATATATGTTTTTAAAACTTTTCAAGATTTTAGCAGTTACATGTCTGAGTAAATAGCTTATACTATTCAATAGAAATTATGTTTTTTTTATCATTTAGCAAATTATAACATGTAGTGTAGACTTAAATGTAATATTTTCAGAAATGTCCTAGCAACATGTTCAGTGGACAGGACCATTAGGATATGGGATACAAGAGCTCCACCTCATAAAGCATGCATGCTGACAGCTGAAAATGCACATGAAAATGATATTAATGTATTATCATGGAACAACAAAGAACCATTTATTGCTAGTGGTAACTATTCATTATATACTCTCTTCAATGGTTTCAGAAAAAGATTGTATAGCATTTATTTGAAAACATTTCATTGTGTATGTTCTTCCTTCGTAATGTCATAATAACTAAGTAACCCACCTGTCCATTTCTAGGCATTTAGCAACATTTAAGTTCACTTTTACTAAGTAACAATTGTAATAGTATCATCATTTTTTTTGTTTGGATAAAAATTCTTACCATATATTATGGTATTCAAAGTAGAAATATATAAAAAATTTATACACCCCTCAATAATTTCCTGCTATATACATCTGGTAACTTTCTGCCTACTTAGAGATTATATTATCTTTCGTTATAAAAAAATATTGCTTAATTCTGATTTTTTTAGGTGGTGATGATGGTTTTCTCCACATATGGGACTTAAGGCAGTTTCCAACAAACACTCCTATAGGTACCTTTAAGCATCACACAGCTCCAATTACATCGGTAGAGTGGCACTGGTCCGAGCCCAGTGTATTAGCATCTGCAGGGGAAGATAACCAGGTAGCTCTATGGGATTTAGCTGTAGAGCGAGATGATGAAGAAGTTGTAGATGAAGAATTAAAGGTGAATATATATTTTTATTACTTTCATCTATATTTCTGCCTATGTATGTAAGAAAATCTTGCAATGCTATTTGGAACCACTTTTTGTAATTTTCCTAATTAGTTCAAATCTTTGTACATTTTTGGATCTGATGATACTGGACTGCAATATTTTTATAGCATGACTACCTTGCCAGCATGAACAGGAGAAGGAGAAAAGTAACTTTTAAGAGTGTGTAGACCTTAAGAATCTAAGATTTAAATAATATACATAGTTATCAAAGCTTCTCCCAAAAATGAATTGAATATTTGTCTCAATATTTTAATTTTGTTCTAGAATCTACCGCCACAGTTGCTATTCATTCATCAAGGACAAACTGATATAAAAGAACTCCACTGGCACAAACAAATGCCTGGCGTTATAGTGACAACTGCACATACAGGTTTCAACATATTCAAAACTATTAGTGTATGAAATAAAATTTCTAAAATAAAAAAAAGTAGTTTTATTGTATAAAAGAATAAAATTTTCCATGATTTTTGTATAATTGTGCCTGTCATTTTTCAATATTATAGTAATGTGGAGTCATCTTTAGTTTGTACCATTGCAAGGTTAACAAGGTGTCGTATTGTAGGTCGACCATGGGGACAGTTCTGTAAAACAAAAAATATAAAGTCATATGATAAGTAAACATAATTTAAGAAGTGATAGATAAAAATTGAACAATATGTATTTATTACTTCTTAGATTATGTTAAAAATGATGATTATTAATATATTTGGTATATTTCTGTCAAATAATCCATCATTATCTATATATATAAAATCGAAAGGTCACTCACTCATCACGAAATCTCAGAAACTACAAGTGCTAGGAATCTCAAATTTTGCATAGGAGTTACTTATAAGACGTAGGTGCTCGCTAAGACGGGAATTTGCAATATTCGATTTCTAAGGGGTTGTTTTTGGGGTCGAAAGTTTGTATGAAACTTCGTTACTACAAATGCTAGGAGTCTCAAATTTTGCATAGACGTCACTAGGACGTAGTCATGGAGACAGAAATTAATAATAACATAGTTCACGCGGGTGAAAGCCGCTAGTCTATATATATAAAATCGAAAGGTCACTCACTCATCACGAAATCTCAGAAACTACATGTGCTAGGAGTCTGAAATTTTGCATAGGAGTTATTTATAGGACGTAGGTGCTCGCTAAGACGGGAATTTCCAATATTCGACTCCTAAGGGGTTGTTTTTGGGGTTAAAAGTTTGTACGAAACTTCGTTACTACGAATGCTAGGAGTCTCAAATTTTGCATGGACGTCACTTATAGGACATAGGTACTAATAAAGGATATAACGTAACATAGTTCACGCGGGCGAAGCCGCGGACGGGCCGCTAGTTTAATATATATATAGTAAAATAATATAAATTTAATAAAAATATTTTTTGTTAAACATTTTCTACTTAAAAGAAAATCAAACAAAAAAACGAACAAACTTTAATTATTTTTTCATATCATCTAAGTTGTGATAAATATTATTAGTTGTGTATTCAATCACCACTAAGGAAATTAATTATTTTGTTAGACGGTTTTTACGTTTATGTTTTTTTTTTATTTTGAAAGAAGCGAACATTGGGTTTTGATACTAGGTCCTCGCGGCTAAAGCGGCTTCAACGTCATGCAAAATACAACAAACGTAGTAGATAGCCGCCAACAACATGCTTAGTTTGATACTACGGTCGACTAGTCGTGACCCCTCTGAACATATCTGTATAGATGGCTGCACAGATTTGATTTAATTTTTTTTTTTACTTTTCATTATTTCCTTTGAAATGTACAACGCGCAAAATCTCAGAAAGCTTAACTGAGGCTACAATTCGTCTATCGTACTATAACCGCGCGTATAAGAATTTCACAGTAGCGCGATAAGGACATGGCTGGCGTAAATTTTCATATACCTATTTTCTTAAAATATTTTTTTCTCCATAAACATACCCAAGGTTTATCAATATCAGCCATATGGTCCACAAGTTTCCGCATATCAGCTTTACCCAGGGAGGTGCCGATCATGACTGATTTCCTGCAAGCTCGCGACGCAAACATGGCTCTCACCCTACTTGGCCTGCAATTTTCTGATTGACCTTCCTTAAAAAATTTAAAGTTTTATTTATATATATTTTATTATAATGTTAAATGGCCGACGTCGTGCAACGGCACAGCGACCGTAAACGTGAATATTGTGGATTCGATTTTCACTCTGGTAATTAGATAAAAGGCGGCGTTAAGACTTGATACTCAACAGGCAATGTTTTGAAATTTATATGCTTGGGGAATAAATAAACATCAAATAAAACGTTTCATCATATGAATACTTCATTTTTATATTATGCTGTAAACATTTTGACAATTTACCTTTAACATAAATAACAATTCTTCAATATCCTCTTTACCAAATATCCAATTCTTTGACATTGGTAATGTAAGCAGTTTCACTCTCTTGGTAGGAGGGGCATTTTCATCTATTTGAAATGTGAAACCGTTCTTTTTAAAAATAGCCAAATTATCCATTAATATTTGTTCATTAACTCCTGTCAATTCCAATTGTTGTGGACTGGGGAATAAGACGGAATAAACTTATATATTGGAATTAAATAAACTTCAGTAAAATGTATTCTGTAACATTTTACAGAAGAACTCATTAGTTCTGCTATGCGACATGCAATGTCAAGAAAAATTTGGTGGTGTGAGAGGGAATGGGGGAACTCAACACTAGGTTCCATCTATCCATCATATTTTAGTAACTTTTTAAAATAAAAATATACAGGGTGAAATTGTCAGCGCCACTTTAAATGAAACCACAGTTTTAACTACTCTATAAAAGCCTAATATAATTCGGAAAAAAAATAATTCTCAAAAATAAGAAAGTTTTTTTTTCAAACAAAATAAATAATAAAATTATTGTTTTAAAATAAAACGCCATTTGTAAAGTATAACATAGGCACGCACACACTTACCTGTCAAAGCGGCAACGTCGCTTACGTATGTGTGCGTGACACGAAATACAGGTATGGATAAAAATCGTGAAATGAAAAAAAAATTCTACGTCCAAACCGTTGAGGTACCTTGATTATTTTTTTTTATTCTGGGTTTGAAATGTTTTACCCTATATGCAGTTTCAGTAAAAGAAGCGCTGCCTCTTCCACCCTGTATATAATACTTACATTACAAGTTTCTGACTAGTCAATTCTGTAGTTTTCTGTAATGTTTCAAAATTATATATTTCATCAGTTGCATGTTGATCTATTATGAAAAGATCATCTTCTAGCCTTGTTATAATAAAACCTAAATTAAATTGACCTATAATAGACATCCTTCTAAAGGAGTCCTTCGATATTTCCTTACTTAATTCTTCTTCACATTTTTTATTAAAAACAGGATTAATAGCTGCTTTAAATTTTACTTTAGTTAGATCAGATTTACCATTCTTCTTATTATATATGTCTGTTAATTCCCTAATATGATCTAAAGAGGTTTTTAAATTAACAGATCTCCTTGTACACTTGCCGAGATCTTCTTTATCTGTCACCACTTTATGTACTTTTATTTTTGGTGTTTTAACTAAATCTTTTGTTTTACAAGTAATTGTGTGAGATTCTTCAATAACAACATCTGGGTGATCTTCTATGTATATTTTTGGTACTTCATTTGAAACATTTTCAAACACAGTATCTCTTATAGTTTCTTTTTTAATACTTAAACTTTCATTACAAAAATTATTTGTATCAGTTTTATTGTCATTTGAGATTATGCTAATATTTTCAGTATGATTTTTTTGATTTGTTCCTTTTATATTGATTTCTTCATTTGTATCTTCAATATGAGTTTCTTCTTCATTTATAACTTCATCAGAAACATAAATCTTTTTTACACTAATATAATTTTCTAAATTTGATGTAGATTTCCTCTTCAGCTCTGAACTAATTATAAATTCTTTTTTGTCACTAACCAAAGAATCTGGTTTATTGCTGAATTGTTTTAGAAAAGATTGAAATACCCTTGGTTGCTTTAACTGTGGTTCAATTTTTTGATTGGAAATGTTAGATGCCTCCAAAGTTCTAGGTATATTTTCGAATAGTTTAAGCAATGAACTTTTTAAAACATCTAGTAAAGCTTTTTCTTTTGTTAGAAATATTTTTCTTTTATCTGGAGTAACATTGACATCCACACTAATTCTTTCAATTTTTATATTGAGGAAAACAAAGGGATATTGATTTACATTGTACTGTCTGTAAATTTCATTAACAAGTTTAATAGCTTTAGTGGGTTCACATGGCCTTGAATTTACATAAAAAAATTGTCTATCTGTGCTTGACCGACCACTGCCATGAGCACATGATGATATGTATCCTTCGAGCACAACCGGATTCGGTACATTTTTGTAGCCTTGGTGTTTTTGAGAGTTAGTAATTTCTTGTGAACATTTTATTTCATCATTTTGAGCATCATTTGAATCTTCTGATAAATCAATTTCTACATCCTCAATGTTGACACTGTCTTCATTTTCTTTCACTTCACCTGATAAACCTCTGAATATATTATCTTTAATATTAGATACTAATTCAGTCTTTATTTCAAGAATACTTTGTAATTGTTTAAGTCCAAAAACACAAGCAATGTTATCTTTATATGAAGTTGAACCTTGTGTTGCTACCACTAATGATTTGTTATTTGAACTTGTCTGGTTACTACATGTTATTCTAAAAAATAACATAAAGTAAATAGTATAGTTATATTAAGCATTGATTTGCATTCACAATTAAAACAATATATAAGAGGTTGTTATGGTGCATAAAACAGAGTCTCTTTACAGAAGGAATTCACTTTGTATTTAATATTAATGGACACAACTAATACTTTTATGTACAGAATTGACAATTCAATCAAATTATAACATATATTGATGAACTGTACTTTTAATATGCCTATAATTTTTAAATATAAATGGAATAAATAATCATGAAACATTATATTGAAATACTTACTTAACCCCTTTACATATCAAACAGTAAGCATACAACAAATTTGTCATTTTATTAAATTCCCTTTTAGCATTTTTATGGAATTCCTTTTTGCGTACTGGAAGTGAGTGAAACAAGTTAGATAGAGTTACTGTAGTTCCTATTTGTCGAGAACATGGAGTCTGCTTCATTATTTTGCCTTTATGGTCAAATTCAATTTTTGTAGCTGAAAACAAACAATTTAAATTAATAATGGTTAGTCTTGAATATGGGGAAAGTCAGCTTCACACTGTATCCCGGACACAGCAGGGTTAGCAGAGGGAACCCAGTGTTAAGACACTCCCAGTGGAAACTGAGAAATGGAATATTACAACACTAGATTTCTTTTGCCTATTTTAAATTAAAAAAAACCCATGAAGCTGCTTTTTTACCTATGTCAAAAAATAACTTACCAAATTGGCTGCTATCATGTCTTGTTGTAATTGTAAGATCAGCTAAAGAACATAATGAGCTTAATGCTTCTCCTCTAAACCCAAAACTAGATACTCCAAGTAGATCTGAATAATCACTTAGTTTTGAAGTGTGATATTTTAAAGCTGCCAACAATAATTTTAGTAATAAATAATTAAATTCATGATGAAAATGAATGGGGATAATTTTTAATCATGCTTACTCAATGATGCAAAATTATCTTCAGTTACACCTGAACCATTATCTGAGACTTCAATTAAATCAATGCCATAATTTTTCAATCTTATATCAACATTTGTGGCACCAGCATCAAGTGAATTTTCCACTAATTCTTTTACTGCTACTGCTAAACTTAGAACAACCTAATAAAAATGAGTCAGTTTAAAAGAGGTTTAATCATAATAATACTTTTTATTATAATGTACTAATATGTAAAACATTTAAGTACACACTACATACCTGCCCAGAACATATTTTATGAACAGTTTCTTTGTTAATGGGTTGAATAGAACTATTTTTTGAAATATTTACGTTTTCCATGATTTAGTTAAGTTTCTTATGAAACAGAGCATAATTAAGATATTCGTACATAAATTTACCTCAGATAGTAAATCTTCGAATACTTTGATATTTAATTTTTGGTCGTTAAATGCATTTAAGTATGTACGATTTATTATTTAGATATTTGAATTTTGCCAGACAAAGAATTTTAAGGTTATTTGATATTTCTATAATTAAGAATACATTGAATCGATTCACTATTTGACATCGATTACATACGATGTTTTATAAATAATATTCAGTCCGATGTTTGAATGTTAAAGCGTAAGCGAGAGCAATTACCAAAAGTAGAGTCGTAGGTAGGTAGCCAACGAGCATTAACTATAAGCTGGCTTGAACCAACCAAAAGACCACACCCACAAATAAGCTTACACTTCACTCATGGAAGGTATTTAAATTAATAGTTTATCTATTTAATAGATATGTCATGAAAAAATCGATTCTATAATAAATAGAATTGAAATCGCAATCTCTATCAATACAATATGTCAGTTTGACATGTCTTTGTTTGTCAACTCCAACTGCAAATGGAAGTGACAAGTGTCAGTAAACGTAAAGTTCGAGATTGTACGTGAACTACGAAGTATATTGATTACAAAAAAGTAGTCTATTTATTATTTTATATTTCTGTTATTAACATTCATAATGTCATTAAATACTGCACATGCCGATCATGGTGTGTTGATACATGCTGGCGAAGTGTAAGTTCTTACTTTTTGCTGAAAATATTAAATGGTGTAATCAATAGTCATGATATGAGTCATAATCAATATTTAGCAGTATACACAATTTTTTTACAGTCGTTTTTGTTGTTTTCATTCATATTATTTTATCACAGTCTTTTTATTTTACCCTTTTAATAAATACTCTCTTATCTTTACGCTTTAACCTTCATATAGCAGGATAAATAGGACTTTAGATTGAGTGACAAATTTAAGAAAACTTTAAATAAATTTTACTAAATGTTCAAAAAAATATGTATTCACAATCAAATATATTTTGAATCCAGCTAAAGCATGCTTGATTATACAAATTTATACGGCCCCAAACTTACAGATTGTTACCCTAAGGTTGTCCAGTTATATTAACTTGTTACTAACACACTGTATGATTTAACCATTTGCTGGCCGACCTTGGTAAGATTTTGATAGAAAATGAAGAGTACAGGGGCACACTGAACTTAGCAGTGCAGATGTTGTGTACATTTATATTGTACTATGTTTTTTATATTACATACTATTTACTTCTATCTTTTATTTCCTTTTTTTCAGTATAATCTTATTTTCTGACAATGTGGCAGTTGAGTTTTACGGAAATGAAACACAAGAATTCAAGGGCACAAAAAATGGCCGCATGTATCTCACTACTCACAGAATGATTTATAATTCAAAAAATAATTCAGATCCTCTTAGATCATTTAGTTTCCCTTTTATTGCCCTACAAGATGTAAGTATCATGTATATGATTAGTTTATATTGTATATTAGTTGTGTATAAATGTTGCAAATGAACTTTAATTCTTTTAGGGTTCTGTAGGAAGTCTGTCTGTCTGTCCCTAAGGAGAATAGGAATCCTATACTAATACTCCACTCCAGGCTGTATCTCATGGACCATGATATAATAATATAAAATAATATGTAAAAAACAGTGGAAATTTTCACAGATGATTATTTACGTTAAATATTTACGTTTTTATAGATAATGGTATGAAATCATGCTATTATTTATAAAAACGGAAAAATAATTTTTGTTTTATGAATGTGCACAAGTCCTACTTGGCACTTGGCCGATTTTTTCTCTTCAAACTATATCAGAATGGGTAGAGGAAACCTAGTCATAATACACTCCATCCCTCACTACCGCCCCATTAAAGCGAGAAAAGGAAAATAATTTATTCCTAACGGGAATCAAACCCCCGGCCGTCGTAATTACGATGGCCTAAAAAGTTAAAAAATACATACAAAAAAAATTAACACATAATTTTAGGTAACAGTGGAACAACCAATGTTTGGTGCGAATTATATCAAAGGCAAAGTTCGAGCACAACCCAATGGTAATTTTATTGGTGAAGTGAAATTCAAATTGACTTTCAAGTCTGGAGGAGCTATAGAATTTGGACAGGCCATGTTGAAAGCTGCACACCTTGGTATGCATAATTCTGCACTACATATTATATCTTTATTGTGAATAGCTTATCAGCATGTAATTAATTTACTGCATTATTCATTTAAATAAATAAAATAATTTTCTATTGTCTGTTCATTTTAAAGACATAGAAAGTATGATATTGTCTATAATTAATGTTTAGATACACAGTATAAAATTCTGTGGAATTTGAGCTCAAATTTATTTAATTTAATTTGGCATAACTTAGCAACGCTAGAGTGGCGTCAATAGTATGCGTGGGAAGATAGAACAAACTATTTAAGTAATTATCTTATCTATAGATGACTTTTGTTAGTTTATCAGATTAAATTATATTTCGCAAACATGTTTTGTACACTCATACGTGATTCACAGGCTTATTGTACTGAAATATAATATGAATTAAATGTATAAGTTATATTATGTGATTTATCTTGATTTTCATATCTTAAAATGTATTCCTTGCCTATAGCAGAGTAGGCAGAGAGAACAACAATGTAGAAAAAATTGTTTGTTTGTTTATTTTTAATTGATTTAATTATTGCAATTGTATATTTCATTCTATATGATAGAAAAAACATTTTTCTTATTCAAGATAGTTTACATAATTCATAAAATACCACAATTAATTTTAAAATTTAAATATTTAATTTCTATATTTTAAACAATCATAACAGCAGCTGCAATGATATGATGTTATCTGAACAATACAACTTTTGTTTATAACATACTAGTGGGCCCGGACGCGGCTACGCCCGCGAAAATATAAGCCTAAATAATTAAAATAAGTTAAAAAATAATAATAAGAGGAGATTTATTATTAGAAAAAATATCTGAGTAACCGAAATGAACAAACAAAAGAAGTAAAAGTAACTAAAGGAAATTCTTAATATTAGAAAAAGTACCTAAAGTTTGCCGTGCGCACGTACTAAACATTTTTCTATATTAAATAATTATTAATTTTTGCGAACAATATTAAATAAAATCCCAAATGATTAAAATTACGATATTTCAAGTGTATAACATCGGTATAGATAACCGAACTGAGATAAATTAATTATAAGCAGCAAATAATTACATAAAAAATAATAGTAATTCGAAAATATATAAAAATTTACAAAATCATCAAAGTCATCTGCCCGTTCGCGTCGGTCATACTATACCACTCGTAGGCTAGGTCATTTGGAATCAGTGACATCTTAATTATTTATTAGAATGTTATACAGTAATCTATAATTTCCATCAAGATGAAATGCTAAAAGTGACTCTTATATTTATTTTCATAAGGATGATCAAATTATAGAAATCATCTAATTTTTGTTAATGTATACAAATCTATATCGACGCGCGCCATATATGCATTAAGCAAACTCACTTTGGGTGACGTTTTCTTAAAACAACAAACTTTGCAAGCCGTTGCTTAGCAACGCGTAGCGACGATTGTTATTAACATGGCGGAATAAATTGCTTGTCAAATTAATTATTTTATTATATTGGTATATATCGAAAATATTACAAATATGAGAAAAAAAAAGTATCCTATGTTCATCCCGGGACCCTCAAGTATCTCTGTATGAGTATTTTATCGCAATTAAATTAGCGGTTTGGGCCTGATTGCGTAAAAGACAGACAGACAGACAGACAGACAGACAGACAGACAGACAGACAGACAGAGTTACTTTCGAATTTATAATATAGGTATGGATTACTTATTACCTATAGTCCTATACCATTGCATTTATTAAAAAAAATACCAAATGAAGTAACTGTTGAGCAACATGGTGTTCAGGGTTTCTTTAAAAAACGCGCAGAATTGAAAATATACAATTTTATACTTCATTACTATTGAATTGAGGGGTTTTTCAAAATGGGTGTCATATTTAACGTGTAGAGACGTCCAGACGTTCCGCTTGTGTATCCCGATGTCCCAAAACATGACACCAGGACACATAGATGTCCTGTAAATTTGATCAGTCGAATTATTTGTTAAAGTGACAATTATACCCAAAAGTATTTAAGCCACTCTAAAAAACGAATGCCACCATAAAATGGTCACGTTAGTTATACCCCATTAGTAAAGCACAATCTATTTAACTTAACTTTGGTTCCCAGCCTCTCGTCACATGTCGCCCAACGCGCCGCCCCCGCCATACACGGCACCCACGGGCCCGTGGCACGCCGCGCCGCCGCCCGCCTACGCGCCGCCCCCGCAGGGATATTACGGATGGGTGCCGCCCTATACTGTAAGACTTAGTATTAAGGTTACGGCTTTGGAGGTTTTTGCTGTATCCCGCATATGGTGTAGACAGAGGGACCCTATCACGTCATATGGTCCCTTGATTTCCTGAAAAATCGTATTTCTACATTTACTTAAAGCTATGGCCGTTTATATTGCAAAAAACGCGAAGTTCGACACTAAAACTAATAAGGTACTTCCGGTTGACCCAGAAATTTAGCGGTTAGCATCTACAGGTAGTACTAGTTCGGGAAAGAAATCTGAAACTGTATATCTAAATTGTGGTAAAATCTTAAAAAATAGTAGCCTTAAAAGGGAGGGCAAAATTTGCTATTAAAGCCGCTAATTCAAGTGAGATATCAGATGAAAGGGCTCTGTCTACGCTAAGCTTGAATTTCAGTAAAAGCTCGAGATCTCCAAATTTTTGACTCACGCTTGTCTGCTTTATTTTTTAAAAAGCAGCAATTTCATTCTTTCCTGATATGCAATAGGATAAGTAGAAAGAACCCTAATTTCTGTTCAAATCGAGGTATTGCCTGATGATTGGTGGAACTCATCACCTCGCTTTGTTTATCAGAGCGAAATAATAAAACAAGAAATAATATGATCATCCCCCGAGTTAATATCAGACCCCAACAATCGACAATCTTTACAGTCAGTTACTGTTCCATAACACCACACATGTTCAATTAGTTATATTACAAGTAATAATAAACATTCCAGGCTTTCCCCGATCAACCGTCTCCAAATTCAGTATTCGTATCGAACAGCCCGCCGCCGTATCCTGGAGTGATGGGTGTCACCTATCCACCAGGAGCTGGATTTTCTGGCTCATCCGGGCCTAGCCCTACAGGTGCGAACGGTTACCCGGGTAATATGCCCCCGGGATATCCCGGTAGTGTACCACCTGGTTACCCAGGTACCGCACCCCCGGGTTACCCAGGTAACGCGCCCCCCGGTTACCCCGGAGGCTTTGCGTCAGCACCCGGCATGTCCTCAAATGGTAAGATATTTATTAAATAGTATTAGTAGATATTAAAGTAAATATTATTGTTTACAGGTTACATTACTATTGTTAAATGGATCCCATTTTATTAAAGGTAGTTTATATATGAAAAAGGTAGCGAGCTAAACATTTATTTGTTTATAAATAACTATGTATTTAAGAAGTATGCAAGACTAACAAAAATATACGACTAGCTATCAAAATAACACTTTACATGACATTGCTATGTAAACAGTTATAAATCACAATAAAATGCTATTTTACACTAGATTGTATGGTGTTAATTCTAACTTCTAAGGAAAATATGTTTCACTTTTCTATGAATAGTTCTTGATTGAAAAAAAAAAGTTATTATTAAGTAACACTATCCAAGATTACTAAAATGATAATTATGCGTGGAATAAAATGCTGATGTTCACTTAGAAAGCGAAAATACATAATGAAAAGACCATATTTTGACTTTCCCCCTGGCTCATCTCAGCAGAATCCTTGGTTAAGCAAATGGTGGTTTCATGAAGGACTGCACTACGGACATTTTTGTGATGAATCAAGAGTACTTGTAAGGGCCTACGTAAATAAAATATTTTAATTTTGTTACTCAACAAATATAAATATACATATATTAAGATGTATATATTATATGTGTTTTTGACAACACTATGGTATTCTGTTCTAGTTAAAAAATAAATTATAGAATTATTGTTATAACCCTCTTGTAAATTGACGAGTTCAATGATGAGTTTTTCCTTAGGAATTTTTCATCTAATTTTTAAGGTACTAAATTTATAACGTTTTTTTTTATTGATGTACAATGTTTTAACGTATCCTGGTTTCTCCTAAAACTCCTCATTTAATTATTCATCTTAGAGTGCAGTAATTTGCTAACATCGTTTTAGAGTAGTTTTGTATGTACAGTACATAATATTTTTTAGAACTATACATCCGTTGTAGTCACAACCTGAAGTAACTCTATTTAAATATGGCATTAGTATATTATAGTTTACAGTAAATATACTAAAGTATTGTTGTTGTAGTAGTTTATAAAATAATTTCAGATGCTAAAGCAGCGGAAGCGGCCCAGAGCGCCTATTACGATCCTAACAAGCCGCAAACCGCGTATGTACCACCCCCATACAATGTGAGTATGTGTTTTTATAGTTCAATACGTTACATACCAGGTATAGTAGGTAAAACAGAAGGAACCTAGTATTAAGACACTCCATTCCCCAGGCATCGCTGAATACAACCAAGTAGGCATAGATTCTACAACTGTAACATTTAAATTTAGACACTGGCTTACTGCTTCACTCTCCTGCGACGGTATGTATGTATAAATAAGTAATTAGATTTACTTATATAAAGTTTTTAACACAAATTAGTTTATAAAAGTTGCAATGTCTATGTTGAAATTTATTATTTTTGTGTGAATTATTAAATAATTATATATTCTGTGCTCAGAAATATAAAATACATCTATAATAAATAATTGGTGGAGTTCTATTTACAAATATTGGACTTTAACATATTAAATCTCTTCAAATTTATATATTTGGTAAATATCAAAATAAAATTAAATGTATAAAAGAATTTAATAAATTTAAAACAGTTTGGAAATTTAATCTAATAATTTTTATTTTTGTTTTTTACAGGATCAACCGCCGACCTATCAAGAATCTACGTCCAAGAAAGAAAATTAAAGCACTGTCCCCATTTCCACATGGATACAACTCACACGTCTAATGGCTAATATAAACTTAGAAAAAGAAATAAAAATTTATAAATGCAAAATTATACGAGTATTTACAAATACTATAAAAAATGTGCTTTACGCCCCACATTCCAACTTTTGTGCTAAAATGAGTGCTTTCGTATACATAGTCAGTATGAAAAATATAAAAGTGTTTTTAATATAATGAGTATTTCAATTAAATTTCTCATGAAAAGGCTAGGCATAGAGCGTCTGGCTGTAGTAACGTATTTTATTAATTCGAGCCAGGGTTAATGAGTTATTTCATTTCTTCGCTCTGATAACAAGTTAAAGCGCGGCATTGTGTTCCGCCACTAAATGTCTCGAAAATTGGAATGGCGTGGCTTAATACTAGGTTTCCTCTGCCGTCTCTGCTCTATAAGGCATACACTTGTGTGACGCTAAAAAATATATAATATTCACTACAACTTAGTTAAAGGCTGCATAGTCAATGTTGTTGCGTTACGTTTATTAATACTGTAATATCGTTATTAATTATTTATATACACAATGTTATTTAAACTTATTTCTAAATTATTTTAATAAATGCTTTATTACATGTAATACTTACTGCTCTTTTTTTGTTCCTATTATAATATAATAAATCAGACTGTCGTAGTTTTTGGTTCACATACTAATCTTAAGTAATTACTATGTTTTAAATACACCGTGCCTAGTTTATTACGACTAACTGCAGAATTTCACTACAAAATAAAAAATATATTCTTTCATTTAAACGAAATATAAGGAACATAGTAAAATATACGTGATATTTTGCTATGTATTGATATCCTCTAAAATTAGTAATGTATAAAAAAATACCTTATTACTTATAATGTATAAATATCTATCAAATTGTGCTTTAGAGATAAAAATCTTATTGCCAATAAATTATTATTTTAATTAAACAAAATTTATATTCAAATGCATTGTTGTGCGTAAATATTAAATTTTATATGAATGTGATAATGTACTTGCGCTGTCGGATTAAGACAATACATATTTTTAAATTTCGGTTACATTTAGTCAAATTACACAAAAAATAAGTAAATGTATTAAGATTTTTGGTATTTCGCAACGTTTCTAAACTTTGCAATAGAGGTAGACCAAGGTGACCAATAGAGGTATATCAAGGTGACTTGTCTGTCAGTTGACACAATTATTATATCAAACTACCGCCAATGATTATATTGTTGCCTCGCGACTACGAACTAATGCTAAGGGTTTGAAACGTCGGGATTTCAATAATAATAAAACAGTAAAATTTAAAAAGGAAATTGATTACAAATAATTTATTAATCTACCACTATTTGTTTGCAGTTAACTGCATTTTTTTAAAATTAAATTTATGCATTGTCTTTGACAATTAGTAATGACATAAATACAATTTAATTTATTGATTGTAGTTGAGTTATGTTAAAAATAAAGTATTCTTATATTGCAATTATGTTTCTATTTACACAAACCTTTATATGTAATAATACGTTTTACACAAGCTGGACTAAAAATGCGGGAAGCAATGTAATTATATTGATTTAAATTATGTCAATTAACTTACATAATATTTTACACTTGCAAATATAACTCTTAGTACGTGTTCGTTTAACAAACACCTAGTAAATGTGTTTGATGTTTTTATTGCAAAACACTAAATAATATCTTATGAATGTTTTCTGTGACGTAAAATATTTTAACCTTTTCATACTAAATATAAAAAGTATCAAATGTCAGCGTTGAAAAAAGAAGATAAATTTTCTGTTCTGTCAAATATACAAAATTAAAGTTGTTATAAAAATAAAATTAAAAAAAAGTTTAAAGATATGAAGTAAATAATTAAAACTGAATAAATTCGGCTTTTTATTATGGGTAAGAAGTAGAAACCTTTAACAGTAGTTTTGCTTAATGTCGGTTTACTTTTCATCTGCCACTCAAAAACAATATTTCTGAGTATAATTACAGTTTCAGATACATCAAAAACTTAGCATCCATAGAACTCCGATATAATACTGTAAATACATAAGCCATCCGGTTCTCTTAATATTCGTGGACAAAATAATTTTGTTACACTTTATTTTACTATTAATTAAGTTTATGACAAAGAAGAATCATGAATAAACATTGTAAGTATATTTCTTTAAATTATTATGTAATTTTCCCAAAAAGCTTCTTTCAAAGCCTCGTTAATCGTTTTTAAGGTGACAATTTACGTGCTTTTTGGTGATTCGAGTTATTTGATTGAAAATAAACCTTAGTGACATAGTTATGATAACAACGATCGGTAAGTCTATTAATTTATGTTTTATTTTGTAAATGAGTGGCAGATGAATTTAAGCTTATTAAATTATACTTATACTCTTTAATATATGTACAAATCTCTTGCAGACTAAAATCTTGCTGATGGCGCCTTCAGTACACCCACCTTGTACGCCGACAGCTTCATGCACACCGGTAAGATGTCATCCTACACCTCCACCATGCCAAAATCCAGAAAAATGCCTGAAGAAGACTACTTCGAAAGGCATAAAGCCTTGCAGAAGTGCAGTGTCCATTATGGCTACAAAAGCTAGAACAACTTGTAGTAGCTGTGGTAAATTCAAAACTAAATCATCAGATCCTAGAAATGTGAAGTCAGTAGAAAAATTTCTAAAACAAAAGTCTAAAGAAGCAAAAATGCAGAAGGACGATAGATTAACAGGAGGCCACAGTTATTTAGATTATACAAGAAAGAAAGGTAGTCCAAGATCTAACAGCGAATGCTGCGCTGGTAAAGGCCACAGAGGACGAGTACGAAGACGAAAAAAATGTTGCACAATTCTTTAAGAATTTTATCATTATTACTACATCTCTACTACCAGTAGAGAATATTTTTTTTGGTATAACAATAAGTAATATGTATGTATCCAAATAAAATACTACTCGGTCCCCATTGGAAATGTAAATTGTTTTACTTAAGAAGTTTTATAACAGAAACTTACTTTTTTTTAATAAATTGTGCCTTTTAATATAGGTTTTTTAATATTGCATTGCTATTAATTGTGTATCTATTCATCTATTTTTAGATCTCCTAGCTATTCAAAACTATCTAAAGCTAAAAAAAATAAACTCCTTTTATATATTTCTACCTAGGAATTTAAATGCAAAAAAGATTAAATTTTATAATGAACAATATTAAAATATATTAAAATTCTAAGCAGAAACAATAATTTCTAGCATCAATAACTAATGAACTACTTATAATAGTTAACTTTTGTACAGCCCTATACATTCAAATCAGCTTTGCCAGATTTTGTCTCGGGGAAAACCGGGATTTTTATCTCTGGAAGTTTTAATAACTTATTAAAAAAATAAAGTAATAAAAAAAGAATTCTCAAAGTCCGTGGAATAATTCACGAAAAGATGGACTATGTCTGTCTCTCTCGGGACATTTCAATTTTGGGCTAAATATCGGGACAACTAGCAACGCTGATTCTAATATAACTTTTCCTTGCTGTGCAATAAACCGAGCCGTCTTTGATTTTAATTTCGAGATAAAATAGACCATATTTGAATATAATTACTCCGCCTTAATATTATATTTAGACAGCTATGGGGCTTATATATTGCCGGTATTTAGCTTTGTTTAACAAACTACTATTATATATATTGAGATATACTTACTTAAATGATAAATTATACCTACTAGTTTTGGGCGTTGGTATAATCAGCTCATAAGTTTTATTGCTTCAAATACAATTATATTAAAAATAGCGATTACTAATATTATACAAATAATAAAATATGAAATCTGTTTTAATTTAACACCCACACTTTTACTACAAGTATTCCATAAGAGCTCCAAGTAGTTTAATTTAAGCACAATGCGTGTAATTTAAATTTTTTGTATGATTATTTCGTTTAAAAAAATAAAAGCACAGATAATAAAATTTACGTAAGTATTTATTTACCATATATTAAATTTTTTCAGCTGTATATTCAACAAAAAGCATGAAACCTTGCATATCTGAGCCGACATGCAGTATTCATAAGCATAGACCCCGGCCAGCTCCTTGCCCTGATCCAGAGAAATGCTACAAGAAATGTGCGAAAAGTAAGAGTAAGAACAAATGCCCTAGCGCTATGGAGTCCATTAACCGTATAGGGTCTCCTTGTGAATGTGCAAGGGTTCAATCAAAAGATTCCAGAATGAGTAATAAAAGAACAAATAAGACACACCAGAAACGACTTCGAAAAGCATACAAGCAACGCTCATCGGAATCCCGTTGGCGAAGAGAGAAAAAATGTTGTACTATAATATAAATTTTTTAATTTTCTAAATAATCAAACAACAATATATAAAAAATACATTTTTTTTAATATTACATGGTAAAAGTATTGATTTTCTATAAAAGTATTTAAATAAGTGGTGAACAATTACATATGTGCGTCGTAAAATGACCTATAGACTTTTTTTATATTAAATTAATACTGTTATTTTTATTCGTCGGTAATGCTATTAAGAATAACATGGGCATCGATCATCGATCTTTTGATTTAACCGGTGTTACCGTACGATAACAGTAGAGTTGTATAAGCGTGAAGATTAAAAAAGTAAAGCACAGTGATAGATTATTATTAAATTGAAATTAAACCTAGGTACATCAATAACAAACTTTTAGGTCTAGAGCTTGAACTTATAAAAAAAGATTTTAATTACCTTCTATATTACCCTGTAGTGCCTATTCTATTTTTTAATCAGGAATATACTACATTTCATTTTATGTAATAAAATAAATAATTAAATTTTGGTGGTTTGTAACATCGAGGTTCATATTATTGCATCGATATTATTGCTGTCAGTGTTCTTTAAGAATAATTATTATATTACAAATAACGTTTATTACAAATAATAATAACAATAATTTTACTATATTTTGTTTTATTTTTTTATCTTCATTGTTTCATTTCTCATTAGTACTCATTATAAAAATCGAATTGAATCGATTCTTCAATCGAATCGTGAGGGTCAGCTCTATAGTTTTCCAAACGAAAAGAGTTACAAAATTAGAGTTAATAGTGCTGCTAAGAGAAAGACAAAAATTTTATGGAAACGAACGAGTGGCAAGTAGTTCTATTGATAATATGTACTATATGTGATAAATAATAAAATAATATTTTTTTCATACATTTCAATTATCTTTAGGTTCAGTAAAGTATTTTTTTTTGTGCGAGTCTTAGTTGGCCCGGATTATTGACGTTTTGTGAGTCTTAAGAATAGGCTTCTGAGTGGTGTTTGTGTCGGTGTTCAATTTGTGGGTGTGCGATAAAGCGAATGTTTAATTTATTAAAGATAAAAACTTGTGTTTTTTACGTTCATTGAGAGTGCAAATTTGTGTTTTGTAAATTATATCTAATATGTGCTGTGAATTAGCATTGATGTGGCAAACCGGATCGCACCGAGGTGGTGAAAACGTGACTCTGTTTTAAGGTCAGTATTTGATTTTCTTTTCTAATTTTTGCTTTACGCCTACAAATAATCGATTTGGCGTGAGTGATTCAAGCACTGTGTCTTTTAACATATAAAGTATTATTGCTATGTAAAGTAGGGATTGTTAATGTCAGTATATTATTAAAATTTTCACACACAACGTATGATTTACATATTTTTTTGTATATATACATAAATTGTCTGTTATTATTAAGCCATTCATTAAATTAAGACTAGCTGTAGTTTTATTAAAACTAGAGTATTTTAATTATACAGTTTCCTAATTTAAATAATATAATAATAATTCTACAAAGCTATTACATGTTTAAAAATAAATAAAAAGTAAACCTTGAGAACTAATTAATTGTTATTAACTTATGCTCTTACACAACTCAAAACATAAAATTATAATATAGAATATATGAACTATTTTTATTTATTATTGCATATTTTATTATTTCCTCCAAGAAATGCTTGGGATTATTTAAATATATTTCTTTATATATTTCTCTTTCTTCTGGAGAACAATGAATAATAATAAAATAATGAATAACAATTTAACAATGGGTCTTATATTGGCAACATAGTAATCATAAGAAAATTTAAATACACTGTTAAACCTTCTATTGTATAAAGATTGGCATAAACTGGAACCACAGAAACTAAATAGCTTAGATTTCAATAAGAAGGAGCTATACTGGAATTACACTAAACCCACCCCAGAACTCAGCTATGGCTGATGAGCTGATTGTAGATCAAATGAAAAGTAAAAATCTTCTATATATGTTCTTTTATGTATAAGTTCATTGTGCTGTAGAGCAATAGTGTCTGGCTGTAAGCATAACAGTTGTGGACAAAGATCCTCATTCGGGAAATGAATTACTATTATGTCTCATCTCTGTTAGATGAACTATTACATTGAGTTTTACTATTTGTTTTTTATTTTTATTCCAATATATGTCATAGTAAGAGACAGGCATCTAGTGTTAACGCAATAACCTCAATTTGCATCCAATTTGTGTTACAGGGTGTGTTGAGTGGTGTAATTCAATGCTGCTTTATCTTCTTACCAGAGCAAAGAAATAAAAGTAATTCATTCCCATGAGTAGGAATCAAAATTACATGCTTTGACCTCCCTTTCTTATATTTTTCTAATCAATGTTATAATATATTTAATTTTTGAGGTTGATCAGTTTTAAGGTCATATCTACATAGTCTAGCAATTATTTTGAACATGTTATTTTTTTAGAGCTATAAAATACTTAGAAACATAAAAACAGTTAATTTTTTAATTAATTGGAAGCAAAAAATATTAAGTTTTTAATTCAATTTAATCTGATTATATTATTATTTAAGGTTTATTTCTGTCAAATTTCTACTTAAAATAGAGTATTTAAGTGCAACTATGATTAAAAGTTTAATATAACATAATGCTTTTTAGTCTTATTAGAGAAAAGTACAGTAGAACATAGAAAATGAAAACATATTAAACATATGATTTTTGTTTGTTAGGATTTTTCACAAGCGAATGAATCTATTTTGACTATTTGCATTTTTTCATCAAAATCAGTCTGTGGTCACAGAGATACTATGTTTACCTGTTAGTACCTGTGAGTAAAGTAGTCAACTTTAAAGTGTTTGTAGGGATGTCTTTTTGAAAACTTATTCTAAATATAAAAATATATGCAATTTAACTGGTTAAAATTATTTTTTAAAGAACATATCACATTTAGACAAGTTTAAGCCTAATTCTTAATAACCATCTAATTTTGAACATCTTATTATTTGGTTTAAATAAACTTTGTACTATTTAAATATCATAAACTAGATCAAAAAAGTATAAAATGGCAAAGAATTGTAGAGGCACATCAATTTAAATTAAATAAATCAGGTTCACGCTGTATCCTGTACACAGCAGGGTATGCAAAGGGAACCTACTTTTAAGACACTCCGTTACCCTCTTTCTGCCGAATTCTGGAGGCATTGCTTGTTGAGTGGCAGAACTCGACACCAAGCTTTGCCTCGACCCGAGTGAAGAAATGGAAATATAAATTTAGAAGTATTTGTGTTTTATATGTACATTTATTAAAATTTTGTTAAAATATTGTAAAAACCTATTCATAAAATCCTAATATGTATTTATATTTAAAAAAAACGCGCGCAAAACAGCACAAGATAACTTTTAAGTATTAAGAGCGGAACTAGGTTCACGCTTGCTTATCAAGAGTAGGCATGACGTGTCCAAGTGGCGAGAAGCCGGCGGACCCTTCTGTCCACCCTAACTTAAGTATCCCCTTCACAAAATATGTCGGCTAACTTGTTCTAAGTATCTACAAAAGTGTCAGTGTAGCTTAGTGGGCTTTGTAATATAAGATAATTTACATACTATTATAATTTGTTGTAGCAGTTGTTAATACCATATGGGGGTTGTTATTTCTTTCGTCTTTAGCTTTCTTGCTCATTTTGCAGGGTTTGTTGAGAGCCTAGTATAATGTATCTCTATGATATGCGTGCTTATAATAGACGGGACGGCGTTTGATGGAATTGGAACTTACAACTATTGTACACTCTGTTTCCCACTTTCTGGTGAACTCTGGAGGCATTGCGTGTTGATGGGTTGAACTTAACTAATAATAAACAAATTTAAATAAATATTTCATTTCCTACAGTGAGGATCGAACCCAGAACCAATCGCGTTCACATAACCACACTTTGTGCCCCTGCGCCACGACTGGCCTAGAAAGTGGTGAACGGAGTTTATCACCACTAGGTCTCGATATACTGCTGTGTGCAGGATACAGCGTGAATCTGATTTATTTAAGTATTGTACAGATTAATTTGCGATATAGACCGTCGACGTAAAAAATTAAAATATAATTATGTAATGAATAATATATTTATTTTTATAATAAGTATTTAAATTAATTAAACATAGAAGTGATATTTTGAAAGTGTCACAACAAAGGTCAGTCGGCCTTGGTCGAGTCGGAGGTGAAGTGCGGTTGCAGCTCTGGTAACCTGAGCCTCTTGTTCCAGATGGGCGAGCGCGCGCGGCGAGCGGTCGGCCGCGCGGCGTCGGGTGACACGCGGTGTGCGACGCTTGCGCCATACACCCGGTACTCGCTTGTGAAGTAGGTATCAATTGAATTGTATTAGCAAATAATTAATATTAAATAGTTATTAATTATTATTATTATAAGTATTTTTTTATATAAGGGAAATGTAATTTAATAAGGTGATTATTGATTATTGTTCTCTTGTACGCATTGCCGTGGCCATTCATTTTCATCGAGGATCTGGTATCCGTCTGAGTCGATACAGTAAAATGTAGTTCCTGCATTTTGATTAGGCCGGTAGTTGCCGTTCGGTAAGCATACTTCCGCAACGGACATTCCTTTGTCAGGGAAATACATCATCGAGTCTCGTGCACAATCTGAAATAAAACGGTTTTTTTAAATTAATCTTTTTTGTGATATTTATATATATAAAATCGAAAGGTCACTCACTCATCACGAAATCTCAGAAACTACATGTGCTAGGAA
Source organism: Heliconius numata (assembly GCA_016802625.1). Classification (NCBI taxonomy): domain Eukaryota; kingdom Metazoa; phylum Arthropoda; class Insecta; order Lepidoptera; family Nymphalidae; genus Heliconius; species Heliconius numata. Next base: position 1,517,419 of record JAEBDU010000002.1, on the reverse strand, counting down.
TCTCAAATTTTGCATAGGAGTTACTTATAGGACGTAGGTGCTCGCTAAGACGGGAAATTGCAATATTCGACTTCTAAAGGGTTGTTTTTGAGGTTGAAAGTTTGTATGAAACTTCTTTACTACAAGGAGAGGAGTCTCAAGTTTTGTATAACGTCACTAGGACGTAGTCATGGAGACAGAAATTAATAATAACATAGTTCACGCGGGTGAAACCGCGTATATATATAGCAAATTTCTAAATTAACTTTTGGACATTTTGCTTATCCATAGATAAGATAGATAATAGTTTTCATAAAAACTTAATTTTGATCAAAATTAAGATTAATACCATTTCTTAGGTTTCATTTATTAATATGATAATAGTACCAATAAATTGATATAAATATCACGCTTTAGTTTCTCGCCTTATCCCGCAGACAGTAGGGTAGGCAGAGTCTAAAACGTCGTCTTAATGGACACGGAGTTTCTTAACACGAAGTTTTCAACTTATATAATTTTTTATATTACAATTTTGCATACGATCTTTGCAAAAAGAATATTTTTACTGTTATCAAAATTAGCTTATCTCACATTCTTCATGTCACGCTTCTCTTATCGGAGGCTGTAGCTAGTTACGTATGTAAACAAGTAGGTGGACTTGATTCTCTCGAACTAGTAGAACAGTTATGTTATGGTGTGAGATCCAGTATTGCGGCTCCCGCATTCCATCAGAGCGTCAACCGATTGAATGGAGCCACACAACACGTCGAGAATAGGGTCACGGTCGCAAACCGGTCGCAATGCATGTGCGCTAACGGTACCGCTATACGTTTCCTTATACTTTGTCATTTTTGCATATTGATTATAGTAAATCAACTTTTACTTAATTAATTAGATTTCAGATTTAAATATAATATTTTTTTATATTTTTCTTTATATGTATACTTACTGCAATTTATTCCTGCCATATCACTGGCAACGACCTGCCACGATCCCAATATTTTACCATCGCGACCGGTGCAGTAAGCGCTGAAAATATTCAGGATATTATTTAAAACATAAAAAAAATAATAATATTTGACATTATCTGTGCAAACTTACATTCCGTTTTGTATTTGATATGGTCCATAACTCCCATCGTAATCGCAGAAAGTCACCGGGTTCCCCAAGAACGAAGTACCGTGTTCCCTTTGCTCCCTATTTATAGTGGCTAGGGCGTATACAATACTCTCGCATCTTCGTAGATAATTCTCACCAACAAGCGATGCTCTGTCTACGGAAAAGAGGAAAAAGATATACCTATTAATATTGACGTTAGAGTTACGCGAGTATAAATAAGTTAGTACAAAACTTACATAGAAGACCTTTCAGTGTCCCACCCTATGTCACTGCCGCTTCAGTGGACCTGAGAGCGTTCTATTTTCACCGTACGTTCTGTCTAACCGGTGTTGTTACGTGACAATCTTTAACTGTATAATATTTTACGTAGGTAAACATAATACATGCGTATCGTATTCAAGTTGGGTTTTTGAAGATTTAATTTTTTTTCAAATTAGAAATTGACGATGCCGTCGTGAGTGGCACAAGGGTGTGGGTTCGATCCCCACTCGAGGAAATGAAACTTTTATATTTTCATTTCTTCGCTCGAGGTGTCGAGGCAAAGACCGGCGTTTAGATCCGCCACTCAACACGTAATGGCTCCAGAGTTCGTCGGAAAATGGAGAAGTGGGTGGTTTTGATGACAGGGCAAATTTTATACAAAATGCAGCAAAAGCGTTCTATAAACGCCCGTTTGTGACCGTAGATTTAAATATTTAATATTAATTTAAGTTCGATAACACGCGATCTCCAGAAAAATGGACCTTGATAGACGAACAAACGTACGACGAAGAGATCTTTTTTTTGGGTTTGAAATCCCAAAAATCTAATTGTAAATTATTTTTTTCTTAAATAAAATTTATTTAATCTAGATAATAATGTATAAATTCCCTTACAACAAGGTAACAGCTTCATATCAGCTTCTGGTACAGGAGAAACTGTTGGCTGTCCCGTTTTTGGTTCCGCGCACCAACACATGCCCTCATCACACTGCAGCGGTTCATAATCACCATTGCTCGTACAGTGCAAAGTGGAGAGCTTATTTTGAGTCTTTTCTAATTGACTTCTCTTATGGCTGCAGGCTGTAAATATTATATGTATACGTAAATAAATAGAATGTTAGTATAAGTGTCAAATAATAAATATATTTCATATTTTTTTATAAAAATAAAACAGTATTTACATTTTGACAAACAGTATTAATGCTTAAAACTTTATTGATTGCGATCTAATTGATTATCATGATATTTTAATGATTAACACACTTAAATACTTAGGAAGTACTTATATGATATTTATAGATAGACGTTTATGGGTTTTCGAACGTAATAAAAAAAATCTCTTATTTGACGCTGTCACTCTCACCAATAAATTGTTTGCGTTTTACAAAATTAGACATTTCTCTTTCGTTTACATTTATTTGTAAAAACTTTAATCGAAATTATACGTCCATATTGAAATGTATTAGTGATTCAACGTACAAATTAGTTACACTTCCAAACGAACAATGTGTAATATTGAGGTTATTATTTCTATACATTCTTACCACAAGTCATATCGTCCGCTTCGTTTCTCCACATTTGTCCAAATATTCTGTTTCCTTTTGGATCGTAACAGAAACACCTGCGCATTGTTTAAATAATACATTTTAATAGTGAAACCTCGATGCACTGGAGCGCGAATAAATAAATTAATTATCAATTCTTTCTTTAAGAATTTATTACTATTATTATAAGAGAGATTTTTAAAATTGTTAAAGCACTTCCAAGGATATATGAACTGACGTAACGTAAATATGAACTATGTTTAATATAATACCAAATATATAGTATTGTAATATATTGTAATGTATAATATTGTGTGTATATTTGTTATGTATTAATATGTAATTGAGATATACAAATACCTTCCAGTGAATAAATCTCCTTTGCATTGTACAGGTGCAAATGTTTTGTCAGGCAAGCAGTTGTAGGGAGGTCTACATTCTTCCACAGGTCTTATTTCTGTACAAACAAACATTAAGATAGTTAATTTTATAAGTTTCAATGCAGATAAAGTTAAATTAATATAGGTAAGATTATAGTAAGAGTAATTGGAGAAGACTTAAACAACGAATGTCCTTTGCGGTCAAGTGTGCTGTAGCTATGACTTACTTTAACAAATTGATACAGTTGGTATATTATTAATTATATACATATTTAAATAATATCAATCTCGCTTTGCAATTCATATCCGCATTCTTTTTTTTCTTATTTCAAAACTTCGATAATATTTGTTAGAAAATTGAAACTAAGAAATATTATGAAATATTTTTTTTCTAGAAGTACCATCTAACGTAATACTTTAAAATATTATTTTATATTTGATATTAACCTGTTTCATTGTTGTCATTGCCATCTCCTGATAATGGTCCACATCCAGGACAGCAGTCGAATATATTATAGTTTTGAAGGAGCTGCATACCAGCACCACAGTCTTCTTGCGAAAGATCAGTTATACATGCTTGAGCCACTTCACACTGAGAATGAGCATCACATCTATAAAGATGATTGATTATAAACAATAAAACAATATATTTAAATTGTTTCATTTTAAAAACAAAGCGTTATTTTGCGTGCAATAAAATTGACTGCTTTCAGAATCGATTATTTAGTAAAAACTTATCAGCTATTTATCAACGACGACTTATCAAACAATTATAGTTCTTGGGAAGTGTATAATGGCGTCAGTGATATCAATATTAGATATAAAGCGTTGAAGTATAAATAATTAAAACAATTAAATATTGTTTCCGGGTGAAATGTGCATGTTTTTGTGAAGTTATAAGTGCAATGTAACTGGTACATCATATAATTGGTATATACACCTTATTAAAGTTTGTCGTTTTAGATGACTAAGATATTTGATATCACTATCTCGTCTTATCCTATACGACTAAAGAGGGAAGTAAGACGCGGACAGTCGCTCCGTTCGCGCTAGTGTTCAAACCGAATAGCGCTAACCTGCGTCGCTACTCCTTATCTTGTATTATCAGTTTAACATTTGAAACGCGGCCTATTTCTCATATTTATATTAAGTGTCATGAAGATACTTCTCGTTAATTTGTACTGAAATATTTTTTTTTCAGATTGGTTTAAAGCGGCCGTACCCGGCTAGCATGGAGGAGTGCAAGAAGAGAGCACACGGCACTAAAGTTTCCAAAATAGCGAATATTTTTCAAGGAATGCCTTCAAGGGACGACGAAGATATGCGTGGCAGTGATGTGACTGTAGTGAGAACTGAAAGCCATTTGACGCGTTTCAATAATGCGCGGGCATTATTTGAAAAGTTAGGCGAAGAAAATCGTAATTTTCGTATTGAAAAATCACCTTCTGCGGCGTCTAGTTTTGCTGGAACACGGGGACTTCCGGTAGTTCCTTCCCGTTCTCGTTCTAGCTCGGCCGGTTCCGTGAGTCCTACGCGTAATAACACAACTCCCACTTCGAATGCTTCGCCTGCTGTTAACGGTGACCGCTTATCAAATGGGGCGGCACTGCAACCACCGCCAAAACCTGCAAAGCCGAGTGTTCTTCCGAAGCCCGAGAAACCGGATAGGCGATTTAATAAAGAGTTAATAGAAAAACAACGAAATTGGACTGCACATTTTAATAAGTCACGGCCAGGTAGATTTGAACAAGAACAAAGATTAGATCATAAAACCACCGTTGGATATCAAGATAGAAAGTCGCCAGATAAAAGTGATAAACATGTTCCATCTCGTGTTTACACTCCGCCACCTTCACCTGGCGCTTGCGACTCCCACATAGAGCGTCCTAGTACTCTTCCTTCTTTAATTAATAGAGGTATACACGTTGCGAAATCACCTAGTCCTATAAAAAACGTCGCTTCTGTATTACCTTCACCTAGAACTAACAACACAATATCTCCGCCCTTAAGATCAGAAGTACTTATATCACCGACAATAAATAGAGATAATATATATCCACCGAAACAAAGTCCTACAAGAATAGAGACTACAGACAGAATACGATCATCCATATGCCCCGAATTAGAAAAAGAACAAAATTACAAAATTGAAGAAATAATTCCAAAGGATTATAATAATTTGCAATCCATAGAGAGTAAATCGGTTACTTCTCCACCGCTACACGATGACGCTGAAACGCGCATTAGTCCCAGGTTTAGTAGATCAGCACCATCGCCACCGTTACGGGCCCCAAAATCTCCACCGCCACCTATACCTGAAATTAGAAATATTTCACCGGACAATACTATAAACACTATACAAGTTATTGAAGAACCTGAATTTATGGTGAAAGTAGAAGTAGAAAATGACAGTGTTGATTCACCTCAAGAAGTAATAGTTAAATCACTTTCTTCTTCCTCGATTTCATCACTTCCTCAGGATGCTTTAAAAGAAAACAATGTAGTTGATACGGAACATTCTGTTATAGTGACGCCGGATATTTGCGATGTTGTGCTTAAATCTCCGACCAAGAGTCAAGATGAGGATGTTTACGAAGCAGTACAATATAGCGGTGACTGGAATGAAAAGAGCAGGCGCCGGTCTTCTACTCCAGAATCGACTACAAATGTAAATCAGAACGAAGATGTATCACGCTCGCTTGCCTCACCCACTGTTTCGCCAGTGCACAGCCTACCATATTCCTCGTCTCCAGCGCCGGCGTCACCTTCACAAGGTATGCGAAAATTTTTGGTATTTATATTTTGTTTTGTATAACATCGAGGTCGTAAGGGCGAAGTAGCACAACAGACTAGATTATCATTTTCTCGCTTTTGCAAGAAGACAACGCAGCGTTGAGTTCCGCCATGCAATAGGCAATGTTTTACGTGACATAAGAATGACTCTGTTCGATACGGGAAAGAGCATGAAGCTAAAAAACTTTCTTAAATTGGCACATTTTTCACATTTAGCATTTTTCACCTACATACCCTAATTTTCAGTATATTTAAAAGACATGACCCACAAAGAGAATTTGTGTGTTCAGTGTCAGAACCTAACGCAGTGTTTTGTCTTATCAAGCTATAAGAAATTAAAACAACTCATATGAAATGGAAAGGGGCCTTTCCTCGTGAAAGCACCGAGTGGTCAAATAATATGTTATTATTTTTCAACTGAGCCCCTTATCCTATCCTATATCTTATAAAACAAAGTCGCTTTTTGTGTCTGTCTGAACTTTCTAACTCTTCTTCTTCTAAACCACCCAACGGATTTTTATACAGTTTTCACCATTAGTTCGAGTATTTCTCAGGGAAGGTTTATATATAGTTTATTATTTGTACATTCTTATGTAAATTAACATAAATACGATAAATGTGTATAAAGTCCTACCCGTTGAGACACTTTCGCGCATGCGCTGCTTTAATGGTAAGTACTACATGAAAATAATGTACTGGAGTATTGTTCCTCTTAATAAGATCTACAAAAAAGTCCGCGAGAGCATATTTTTATCTTTTAAGGATAACGTGTATTGATCATATTTCTGTCTAAAAATAGTAATTTCAATATATTTTTTATTGTGAGGGATATTTTTCCATAATGGTATTAATCCTTATCCTTTAAAATACTTTATTAAATTTCTACGTTAAACGAAGATAAAATTTGCTATTTACACTATTTCGAAATTGCGAATAGTTTTAGAGAAAAACGCATTTAATTGTTGACACATCCCGCCGTTGACACATCAGCTGTATGATACTCAAGTTTCACTTATCCCTTACTCTCAGCATATAAATAAGTATATTAGTTACGTTGGCCATTTAATGTAGATCAAAACTGTCTTTTACTGTTTTTCATTTTAATAAAGTACTTTAGAAGTTGTTACAATATCAAAACATCCTTGCTGCGAAACGCGCCCCGCGACGTTTTGCTTATACAAGCGCGTTATGAGCAGTCATCGGTGGTTCAGTGGTAGAACGCTCGCCTGCCACGCGGGCGGCCCGGGTTCTATTAATTTTCCTCACAGGCAGCCACGTAGTGCTTGCTTTTCATCAGGGACAGAATACCCTCTTCAGCATTAACCACAAACTCGAAAAAAAAACCCGCCCGCTATAGAGGCATAGCAACGAAGATTTAGATGCGTTTGCACGTATTGGATAATTGGAGTTGAATGTATTATTTCAGCGCGATATATTTGGTTTCATATTTTTTGTAGTAGTTATTAGTAGGAAGGCTTTGGTTTATAATTTCTTCCGTTTAAAAATAGTCATTTAACTATCTAAAAATAGTCATTTAAATATATTTTAATAAGTACTTGAAAAGATTAGTAGCACATTTAAAATTACGGTACCTACTAAAAAATCCTTGCCGAGTAAAACAATTGGAAAATCCTTATTGAAACTACGAAAATGCGGGTTGCATTAGAGTTTAATTAATTTTCACATTATCTTAAGTGCTTTGCAAACATACATTATATGAATAATCCAGTAATAAAAGCGGGCGAAGCCGCAAGGGGGTCGCTAGTTTTATATAAGCCCAAGGGTCCCGACTAACACTGCGGGCACTGAAAATTATATTTGATTAAATAAATAAAAACTCAAAAATATAATACGTAGCTACGCTTCATTAAAATTCAAATTCTGTTATGGTTTTATGAATATAGGTATGCATGGTAGAAGGTAATATAAGGAAGGTATAAAATTCGAATTAGGAGAAAATAATAATTGTAACTTTCGTCTAAATTTTAAAAAAGTGGTTAAATAACTTAAATTTTTAGTTATTGTTATAATTGACATAAAACATGATTGACATCGTTTTAATGTATTTTTTGTATTTTACTACAAAAAAAATGGAACATGATTGATAATAGGATTTTTTTTAACAAAGTGCAGTAGATATGAGTTTTAAGTTTATTTATATACTCAAAATTGAGCAGAATTGCGTAAATTAAAATAATTATATCAATGTTCATGTCGTCAGATATCATTGTAGTTTAACTTTAACTTTGGGTTTTCTATAACCTTGCATAATATCCTAATAGTTTTTTCTATATATATTTTTTAATCTGGTGTTTTAAACTAAGAACTTACATATACTATAATTGAATAAAACAGTTAATATTTACTACATTTAAAATGTAACATAACCTAGTAAAGTGTGAGACGTAAATTATATTAAGAAGTTTGTATAAGTGGGCGTCGATTGACGTACGTTTGGCGGTCTCGTGTTCAGTGGGTTCAATGTAATATTGAGGAAGTCAAGGTATTTGAGTCGTTGCGAGAGTTGCGAGTCGATCCCGATTTAGATGCTCCGGCGCCGCCGCCTCCGCCTCCGCCGCCACCGTCGCGGCGCAGTGCCCCGCGCGACGTCGTCCTGCGCGCCTTTCCTTCGTCGTGCCCATTTAAATGGGACACTTTTACCAATTCAATTCAATTCAATTGACCGCATAAATCGTGTTTGTTAACGTGTGCGACGTTTATACTGTGAATGTGTGATGTTTCTGTTTACGTATACGTCATGTTAGATTGTTTTTGTGATACATGCTAAGCTATATATAATATAGTTCGATAAACAAATAACTAATTGTATGTTTTGGATAGTTAGTTCTTTATATCGCCAAATGTGGAAGTGCTTCTAGTGTCTACAGTAACGATATGACACTGAAGACTGGCGCCTTTGTTTGCAATTTCTCAAGAACTTTGTTTTGATATCAGCATTTTGTGTTGACGTCGGTGCCTTGAGCGTTGTCTTACTTGCATTCTAACAATATTCGTTATTAAATGAAATGAATGCACTTTTGTGACGTTACGAGTACATTTTTATTTATTTTTTTTATTTTGAGGATAGCTTTGTTGTAGAATTTTAAAATAGAACATTTTTTAACAAAAATCTCTAACATTATTTTTTTTATAGTTCACTTAGATATCTATATTAATATTATTACTACCAGTACTACCGTAATTAAAAATATTTATTTAATATAAAAAAACAATAGATGGTTTTCAAATCTCAAAAACAATTTAAGCATGACTTACGTATAAATAATAACAAGTGAAGTGACAGCTGACAAAATAAGCCGTTTCGAGTTGCAAGTGAGTGTGTGGGTGCAAGACACCGCCTCGGGCGGGGTATGGCGTGGCGATGACGGTGGCGTGGCGGCGGTCGCGTGCGCTCACCCGCGCGCCCACAGCATGCGTCTCTGCGGGTGTTGTATGGGTCAGCTGATTTTTCTTAGGCTATCTATACGAATAATAAGAGATTTTTTTACATTATGAAAGTAGAATATTGTCATATTATAGTTGAGACCAATCTCAACGAAATGCGGCGTTGAGTTCCGCCACTCAACACGCAATGCTTCCAGAATTCGATTGGAGGGAACGGGGAACCCAGTGTGTTAATCATAAGATTCCTCTGGCTCCCCTGTCATCAGCGGGATACGGCGTTAAGCTGAATAAAAAAACAGTACACTTTTGTCAAATAATTTTCTTTTGCAAAATCACATGTGACAAAATTCTATCTGGTTAATTCCATCCAAGTTTCAGTTGTTAAAGACGATTTAGAAGTTTTGAAACGTTGAATGAATATTCAATAGGTATAGTATTAGACATAAAGTAGGTACCTACTAAGCCACGCATGTAAATCTTGTTAGACGCATCGTGCCTATTCATTGAGATGACCCTTCAAAAGACAGCTAATATAGAATCCGTGACAAGGACTGCTTGATTTGATAGTATATTACAAAATACACGCAGGAGGCTGATATAGCGCAGGGGTTCAAGCGTGCGGGTGTAAACGCGACGGTTGTGGGTTCGATTTCCACTCGGGTCAATTAACCTTTTTTATTTCCTCTCTCTGATAATGAGACAGAGAATTCCTACACTCAACACCCAGTGCCTCTTGAATTCGGCGGAAACTGGGGAACGGAAGTGTCTTAATGGGTATGGAGTATCTTAAGGCTAAGTTCCCAGATTACCTATGTTTACTCAGTGCTAGTAAATATTATCCAAAAAAGTATTTTTTATATAAATAGTGTACTCGATCTTTATTACACATTGAATTTGGTTCAGCATAAATGCTAAGAGCATAATTTTACATAATATATACCCTACACATATGTACACTATGTGCTGGAGGAATGTTCTGATTAATAACCGTTACAAAACTAACTCACGATGACATCACTTGAGAATAAAGTTTTTACTTTTGTGTAACAAAATGCGTAGGATGGACAACTGGTTTCCACAGCTCAGCTGCATCAGTAACAATTTAGGAGTTAAATTAGTTAAACTTAATATATATACAATTGTGGCCAAAATTGAATCCAGTCGTGGCGCAGGGGCACTAGTGGTGACAGTAATCGCGACAGGTTGTGGGTTCGATTCTCACAGATGAGAATGATGATGATGAAATGAAATATTTAATATCTTCATTTCTTTGCTCTGGAACAAGGAAAGCGGAGTGTCTAGGCTCCCTGTGCCTATCCTGCTACATATGGGTTACAACGATAAGCTGAAAAAAAAGGGATTGTTTTGAACTCTTCATAGATAGATAGATAGATAGATAAAACTCTTTATTGCATACATAAACAAACACATAACTAAATAGTAAGGCAGAAGACATAGAGTAGAGTAGCATGCAAGGGCGACCTTATCACTTTTAGTGATCTCTTGCAGGTCTTTGAAAATTATATAAACATGCAAAATTTTCATTTGTCTGTAAATGTAGATTAAATATGCGATGACTGAGTACCAAGGAATTAACAGCGTACAAAGCGGCTTATTGTCGACGGTTATTAATTAGTAAAGTGGAGCTTCGTTCGCGTCCTCGATGAGTTAGATTGCGATTGTCCAGTGCTCTAATATTTTTTACCCGACTGCGCGGCGCTTAGGAGGATAATGTGTTTATGTTTGTGTCCTAGATGGCGTAGTAGAGACTAAACATTCTTGCATTATTAGATTTGTCTTAACCTTGCAAGTGTCAGTAAAAACGTGATTATAATAAAATTGACCACAGTGACAACCACAAACGCTTTAAGATATAAGAAGAGTTCAGTTTTATTACTATTTTGTTAATTTAAATATAAAAAATGGTCATGTTAATCTACTGCTAGTTAACTGCAATAACGAGTTCAAACTTCAAATTCGTACGATATTAACTCATTTTGGTTCTTATAACTCTAAGAACGTATCTAATAGATTCTCAGAAAAAGTAAAATAAGAAAAAAATCGACTGCATAAAAACAAACAAGGGGAAAAAACCAAGCCAAATAGTTTATTATCGTTAGCAGTAGTTTACAATATTACTTTTAATGTTTCTGTCGATTACTTTAATTATTTTATATAATTTCGTGAAATCGTTGTTGTCAATAATACTTTTCGTAAACAACTAACGCTTACGTATTTAGATCGTACCTGCACACTTCCAGCGGGCCACCTGCGGCTGAGCCAACGTTTAAAATTAACTATATTAACCTATTTTCAGTTTATGTTTACCCGAACAGTTTGTTTTAAATATACATATTATGTATATTTAAATAATTTTTGCATAAATTTCTTAAATTCATTATTTGCATAGTACATACATACACTAGGTACTTTAGTATGACCTCATTTTTTTTATAAAAGTTAACATGTTGATTCTAACGAAACTCAACACGTGTTCGTAGTGGGCGGAGATCGCAAGTCTTCGGAGGCGGAGGAGCATGCGGTCCGTGGCAGGTCCAGGACGTCGAGCGTCTCTGACGAGGGCGGCTTCAACGAGCCCTCCCCGGAGGTGGTGGCGAGGCTGCGGCCCGCCGACTACCGGGATCCGCACCCGCCACTCACGAGCGACATCCGAGATGCGGAGCGCGCCAGGTCCGATCCCGACACGCTCTCCGTACTGCAACAGGTGAATATGCTTGTAGTATGCTTGGTTTTTGTTTTCTGATTACTATGGATACTTGGACCATGTTGTTTGTTTGATGATTCCATTATTATTATTATATTTTTTAATTTATTATGTTTAATTAGTTTTATTCTCTCCAATATCATAGTTAATTTAAGATTATTAACAGAATAAGAGCTTCGTGTCTATGATAATGTAATAATAATAATTAAAAATTATGAAATAAACGTAAGCCGTACGGAATTCGTAATTATCGATGCCTAGTCCGTATTAATACATTACATACTTATTCATTTAATAAGCCCCTCTAATGGATTTGCTGGGAAACATTACGCTCACGGACGCATTTACTTCCCTCCTGGAAATGGCTATAAATCCAACCTGTAATCGAAATGTTAATCGATTGTTTATCATTGTATTGCAATATTGTTACTTTTCGATTTTTGTTGAACGTTTTTTTTGTGCTACCGTTGTTTATAGTTGATGTTTAGAACAGTTTAAATTTACTGCTTGTTAAGTTTCAATGAGGTGTTTTGTTGTTAATAATAGTGTTTTTCAAAGAAATAATAATGAATATAACGAATTAAATGTATTAATGAATTAAATGTATATTGTGTTATTATTATCGTCTCGTGTCGTGCAAGAGAAATTTTGTGCAGTAAATATGTATATTTATTTCTTATAAAATGTTTTTGTACAAATATAAAACCTTAATTAAACTAGGCATATATTATAGTTAAGGTAAGTAGGTAATACTCATAAGTCAGCTAATTATAATTTTATAAATTATTATTAAGGGAAGATTCCCTTGAAGAAACAAAATAGTTTGTGGCGGAACGAATAATATTTCCCACGCTTAGTTATTACCCAAGTGGGAATCAAACCCACAACCGTCGCTATTACAGTCAGAGGCTGCGTTATGACGGTCTGTGTGATAAACATAACTAAATAATAATTTACGTTAATAAATTTCAGGACTCGGGTGTAGTGGTAAGCGAGGCGAGCCAGGGCTCCATAGAGGTGCTCGATAAGTCGACCACTAGCCAATGGAGCGTGTCGGAGGAGGGCCGCGCGCCCGACGAGGACAAGCAGCCTGACAGCATGACGCCCGACGAAGCCGAGATACTGCTTAGCTCCAGGTACGTGCCAGACCTTATCTGTTATGAATGAACGCTTTTTAGTACTTGTTGATAGTAGTGTTTGGTCTCTTTGTTCTATTCGGTTTCTTAAGTTATGTTATGTTTGAATATTGATGATTTCTTTTGTTAATGTGAAGTATATTATAATGCTGTGATCCTGAATATATAATAAAGAAAGTTGTGTTTTAATATGACAATTTTAGTCAGGAATTGGGCAATCTTAAATAGTAAAAATATATTCTTATTTGTAAAATATTGTCTTTATAGAAATATTTTTTCTTTTCTTTATGCACGTTTCGATATAATTTAATAATTTTTGTTGCACGCTTAATCTTTGTTTTCAAATCTCTACCTACCCGTGAGTATACTCTTTCTCTGCTTAAAGAACTTTAAAAATAATGTAAAAGCTTTTAATTATTATTAAATGTTGATTTTTTTTTACCATTTGCATGCCGCCTGTGCACACAACGCTTCATTCTTGACCACACTTGCAGTATTCTGGAGAAAAAACTTAGGTAAGCTCGCTTTCTTGAATAGTATGTGTTTTTTCTTAATATTTCTGTAATCTATTTTTGTCGTTATTTTTCTTATAAAATTTCTAATTATATTAAATAATGTTAATCATGTTCATCATGTTTTGTGATAATGATTATATATTTTTATCAATAATAACAGTTTATGATAGATGAGATAGTACATGGAGCTATCTATGTAGTTTATTATTTTATCTAATAATAACTTTTTGTTATAACCATATAGTATATCTTATACAACTAACTATACTAATAATAATGTAATTTAAACCAATAGACCTGATATAGTACTAGTAGACCGAGTGGCGCGCCGCGCAGTGATTGTTGACGTTACTATCCCACATGATGAAAATCTCGTGAAGGCCGAAAAAGAAAAACAATCTAAATATTTGGACCTAGCCCATGAGATTACCGCCATGTGGGATGTCAATGCGACTATCATTGTGCCGATAGTGGTTTCGGTTAACGGTTTAATAGCGAAAAGCCTCGACCAACACCTTAAGAGGCTATCGCTTAGCTGTTGGATCAAGAACCGGATACAGAAGGCAGTATTACTTGAGACGGCACGTATTGTGCGGAGGTTCCTCTCTCTGGAGCCCTAGCCACCGATGGCTTGGACCCTTGTCCCGCCCTCGGAAGAGTGGTTTTTTTATATTTTTAAATGTATCTTTTTTATAATAATTTATATTTAAAAATGTAAAATTGATTCACAAATTTAATAAAAGAAATCTAAATGTTTATGTAATTTAATTTAGCTAGATGAGCCAGATTCATTAAAGATTCTGGGTATATTGGAATATAAACAAATAGATTGTTTATCATCATATGGCACAGACATTATGATCTAACTCATTAAACTAACATTTTTCGTGGATTGAAATCGAACTACACGAAACACAAAAATGGTAAATGAATTGACGTTTAAAAAATGTACCTTGTAACGCTTCTTGTTTTGATTTGTTCTTATTTTGAATAACATTATTTGACTTTGACTTTTTTTGTCAAAAGGAGGAAGGAACACTGTAAATGCGACGACTGTCGATTTGATTCCCACTCGTGGCGATGAATTATTCGGCGTTGAGTTTCGCTACGCTAATATGCAATGTCTCGAAACTCGGACGGGGGCTACCCTTGCCATACAAATGTAAAATACAATGTGTAGCTAAAAATAAAAATTATAATAAAATAAATAAATATATTTATGTATATCTCCACAGGCAAGAGGCTCTACTATCGGACGAGCAAGCTCAGGAGATAGTCGCATTGCTGTCTCCGCACGCGGCCGCGCCCCCCGCCCTCCCGCACGACAACGGCGTGTCCCTCAACGACAGCTACCAGTCCGTGCTCTCGTACGAGAGGTTAGTCTTGTTGTTTATGCTGTCCTAGTAGCATACATACACATATGTGTATGTATGCTACTAGGACAGCATAAAGGTGGTATTGCAACCATCCACATAAATAAAACACAATAGAACTTTTTTTATATTAGGGAGAAGAGAGCAATTGATATAAATACTCCCTTTAACACGTAAAAGAAACATGGGGAAGATTATATAGTTTTAATTAACTATTCTTTTGAAAGAATAGTTAATTAAAATTATATAGAAAAGAAAAAAAACATGGGGAAGATTGTATAATTTTAATTAACTATTCTTTTTTTCAGCTAGCATTCTCCTATGATCACTGCTTCCAAATGTGATAAATATTAAATAAACTAAATTGATTAACTGTGTCGTGGTGATGGTTGTGGGTACGATTCCCACACTGGGAAAAAAATATATCTAATAAACAAAGTACAGCGCTGAGTTCTGCTGCTGATTTAAAGATATTTAGCATTACACTTTAATATAAATACTAAATTTAAACATTAATCATTAACAGCATGCAGTCAGTGGACGAAAGCTACGAATTTGTGTCACTAGAGGCGGACACCGGCGCTGGCGGTGATACTCGCCCCGAACCTGAGCCGCAGCCCGAGCCCGAACCGGAACCGGAACCCGCGACCGTCTTCGATCATTACCCACCAATGTCTTTGAGAGAGCTGGCTGAAGAGAACGGCATACATTATTTTGAAGATGGACATTTTTATACTGAGGTTACTCACTTTACTAAGACAATCAATACTGCACTAAGTTCATTTGAAATATTTATGTTTATTAGGCCATACTATAAATTTTAGTTAACATAATTACAAATGTGTTTAACACAAAAGCTAGCTATCATGTAATTACTTAAAATGCTGACCATTTTTGTATAAAAAAAATTGTCAATATATTTATTACTTGGTCTTATAACAGTATAAACTACTTGTATTATTAATAATACTACTTACGTAATTTTTTTAACTCTTGTTTTGTATCGATAACATAAATATACTGTATCAATTACAAAACCAACAATATTACCTCTTTTTGTAGAGAAGATTAAAAATGAATTACCGTGATTGTAGGTCGCCGGACTTCCGCCGGTCGAAGAGGACGAGGATGACGATTATTATCCACCAGTGTTTGTTAAGAGAAATACCAAAGTTAAATTCAGGTAATTTATAATATTCACTAATGGATCATTTCCCGTATTCCCAAATAAGCAAAAAATAAACATTAGTTTAGTTTTTGTAAACATTAGTGATAATACTACTTGTTTTTATCAATTGTTTTACTTTAGTATGTAAAAAGTTGTTTTATATTTGTTATATTTAAGTAATAACAACTTACGTTCCAGTACGGATCCAATGCGCGTGTTCTCGACGCATTCGGTCCGTGAGTACGACCGTCGCAACGAGGACGTTGACCCCGTGGCCGCCTCCGCTGAGTACGAGCTCGAGAAGAGAGTGGAGAAGATGCATGTGTTCCCTGTCGACCTCGTCAAGGGGTCTGATGGACTTGGCCTGTCTATTATAGGTTAATTTTGTTTATATTAATAATAATATACATATAAATTATCTTGTTTTAAAATGGGTTAGTGTAATGTGTAGAGGAATGGTGAAGTATATAAATAAATGGTGGTGCTGAATCAGGAATGGTACTTTGAGATATGGATTTGCTCAAATAGCATTTCGTATATTACCTGACCTGATCTGACTGATAGACAAAACCTGATATTTAATTTGTTCGATAGTTCAATATTCCGTATATTTGATCGGGGGAATGAATTGTTTTCATTTCGTTGCTTTGACAAAAATAAAACGAGGTGCGGCGTTGAGTTACACACAATGTCTCCAGAAATGGGCATACAGTGAGGAGCTATGTGCTTTAACACTAGGTTCCCGATGCTTATCCTGTTATATGCGTGAAACAGCGGGAAGCTATGAAAATGTTCTTAATTTTCCAGGCATGGGAGTAGGTGCGGACGCGGGCTTAGAGAAGCTGGGTATATTCGTGAAGACAATTACGGACAGCGGCGCGGCGGCGCGCGACGGACGCATACAGGTCAACGATCAGATCATCGAGGTGGATGGGAAGAGCTTGGTTAGTATTACAATTATACTCAATTTTTTAAGTATTTCCATTTTTTTTGTGAAGAGAGTGTAGTGTATGTATGTAAGTAGATGGTTTTGTCGCGCGCACAACCTAAAACTATTCCTTTAAATTAATTAGGACACAACCATAGAGTTCATTTATTTCATGACAATGACGTTGTATTTTTTTGCCATTTTTTTGCAATTGCCTCTGAATAGTGATATATTGATTATGTATTTTTGCTAGGTGGGCGTAACACAAGCGTATGCAGCGTCTGTGCTTCGTAATACTTCTGGCCCTGTTAAATTTCTCATCGGTAGAGAGAAAGACCCGGAGAATAGTGAAGTGGCACATCTTATTCGACAGTCTTTGGCCGCTGATAAGGAGAGAGAGGAGAGGTAATAAAAGCCTTTAAATATCTTTAGTATGCACGAAAGGGTACATAAGTAAGGGAAGACTGCAATGAATTCTAATGAATCATTTTATTCCAAATTTTCTTGTCCATAACCCTCTTAGAAAGAGAGTTATGGGATCAGTAAGAGAGTAACAATCCTTAAGGTTGCTTTTTCATTTACTCTAATCCATTGAAGATATATTTATGACATTTATACTAATATAAATGAATGTAACACAAATTGTTATATGTTCTACATTAATTTGCATATGCGTATTGCAATATGCGTAAATTAATTTTAAATTCAAATGAAACACTTTTAGTAATATTCTAAGACATTTTATAAATTGTCTGCTGTCCACAGTTCGAAGCTGAAGATTTTTTTTTTTTTTTAATTTTTATATAGAAAACTGTTTCAAATATATCTAAGAAAATTCGTAAAATAACTTTTAATTAATTTAATCAACTTAGAACGGCTCGTGAACGTCAGCGAAGGCAACAGCCAGAAGAAGAAAGTAGTCCGCCGGCCGCCGACGCGCGACATCCAGATATTGCAGAACTGCGGGCATTACTTAATGAGGTAAATTGTATATAATTTTGATGTGGTGCCTTCATAGGCATCAATTGTATAATATGTGAGCTACCGTTGTAAGTGAAGAAGGAAATTAAAAATTAATTACACTTTTGATACCATTAATATGCATTAACACGCATTTGCGACAAATAACGTACCTGCCACGTATGACCACCAAGTGCCGGGTCTGATACCTGTGCGGATAAAATTATACTTCTTCATTCTTTTTGTTCTTTTTTATATGAAATTTTACGGCGTGATACGTTCCCACCCAAGGCGCATACTTCCAAGTGATATGTTAATTAATTTGATTACATGACAAAGTCAATATGCACTATACATAATTACTGAGATCGTTCCACCGACGGAATATTCTTTATTACTCACAGTATGAAGAAAATCTAAAAGACGTAATGCAAAAAAGATATAATACACACACATATCATAAATTACGTTATACAAGTAAATACTGTGAAGTTTCATCTAAATTCGTTAAGTATTTTTCTATAAAAATTAACTAAATATAATGAATGTTCTCCAGCTGGTGGGCATGGAGGCGGGTGGCGGCAGCGGGCCGGAGATCAGCGCGCGGGTGCGCGAGTGGTGCGCGGCGCGCGCCCCGCATGACCACCTGCGGCGCGCGCTCACGGCAGCCGCCGACACCGCACACCGCGCTCATAGGAAATATGATAAGGTGGGTACTTTTTATATACCATGTAGCAGGGTAGGCTGACGAAACCTATTGATATTAATAAAGTGATATTAAAATGTCATGCAGTCGCGACCACATAATATATAACATATAATAAATTTGCAGGCACGCCGCGCTCTCCGTGAGTGGCGCAGAACGCGCGCGATGGTGCGTGCGCGCGAGGAGTGGTGGAGCGGTGCGTTGCGGGACGCGCACCGCGAGTACGCGGCCGCGCTTTCCGCACTGCACGACAGGGTCGCGCGCCTCGAGGTGTTGTTGCTGGTACGTAAAGAGGAATTGTTAAAAATTACAAACACTTTTGAATTGTAAACTTACATAGAATTGTCGGTAGTGTCAGTCCTACAGTAAGCTACTATTTTAGTTATAATTTCTATATCATTTCTCTCGCTAGGAGTTGTGTACCAGAGAATTATGGGGCGCACATCAATCGTGTCTACGTTATATAGGGTTGCAGAATTTGAGTTTTGTCAGTCAACTGTTATTATTGAACTTTGTGTTAAAGTTTTACCTCATTGTCGATATAGTCTTTGAGAATATTGTACCAAAGTTACTAAATTCAAATTTAAATAATTTTATTAAAAATAAGAAATTACATGCTTCATTTTTTGAATATCAAATAAAAAAGTCTGAATGTCGAAAGTTATTTTGATTGAACTCTACTTTCTAATAAATGTTTTGTATTTTTTTTCAATTTACATTTACAATTTTTTTATACATGTTATTTATTTTTTTAATATTTTTACAGGAAACACAAAAGAAAGCTGGCCTGCCAGTGATGTTGCCTCACGAGCCGTCTGCGCGACGTGAAACACCGCCACTGCCCCGACGGCCAGATCCAGATCCTTTACTTATTAATGGTTACTAGCAAAATTTTTATGTAGAACAAGTCCTTTTATATATATAGATATTAATGCTTATTATAGAAGCTGTCATGGCACAGCGACTAAAAACACGATGATTATGGGTTCGACTTCCACTCGAGGGAATAAATTATATTCATTTCCTTCCTCTGGCAACAAAACTTAGCACCACTCAACACACAAAGAGTTGAAAATTGGGTGGAAAGTGGAGTGTAAACACTTAGTTCTGCTTGCCTTCCTGCTCTCCGGGAAATTGCAAAAAGTTGGTTTCATTTAATAATTGTCAAACCTTAAAACCTTACCAGATTGCTTGATTTAATATGTTAACAGATCCGTGGAGCTCAGACAGCGATCTCTCAGATCTATCGCCAATTGAAGATGAATATGCAAAAGTCGATAAGTCCGATAAAAAGCCACGCGAGCCTCCTGATATCGGTGACGTCACTGTCGTTACAACGGCGAGCGACGTGAAACCGACAACAGTGACCGCCAATGCCGTCACGTCACAAGTGACAGTGACAACCAATTATGCGAATGTCACGTCATCGTCCTACGTCAACGTCACAACTGCGACGACATATGTCAACGTGACGTCAGCGCCGAGTGTTCCTACAACGACTTCATCCACCTATATTGCCTCTACAACTGCCTCCACTCCGGCTGTCGTCGCTGATACTTTGTAAGTTAGCTGTGTTTTGATTAAGAATTAAGATTTTTTAAGCTTTACACTATATTCTCCTAGATACACTATATTCATCTTAGATTACTTATGCACCCATTAATTTGTCACCCATCTACAGCTAACCGTCGACTTGTCGACCGTACTGTACACATAGAATATCACCATTTATTCATAAAAACAAAACATACTTACAGGAGCGGTGTCAACGCAACAAGTATGGCAAGCATTGCAAGTATAGCCAGCAGTGGTGGTACCAATGACGTCACTGGGGGTGTTGGAGGTGTTGGGGGTTCTGGTGGTGCCTCCCGGGAGCTAGACGCAGCAGTGCCACGTGGAGCGTTATTAGACACATCGGCCCACCGTGCCCGCACGGACCTGGCCCGACATCGCCATCACGCCCCCCTACATTCATCCCACTCTCCCCATTCTCCTCATTCACTAAGTAATGCTAGTTCGGTAAGTATTATAGATTTTTTAAATTTTATATGTATTTTTTGTCTTCATGTTTTATTGAAGTAACCAATTTTTTTTTAATAAAAAGTACAGCGTCGATTTTCCGAACGTCGATTAACCGACTACTAGTGTACCCGGCTTGGGCGTTTTTTACTTTTCTTGAGTGTACTTCATGCATTTTCAATATTAATAAACAGTTAGAGGAGGGAGGGAGCAATAAATAAGAAGTCTTTTCAAAGCGTTTTTGTATGTTCATTGATAACTAAATTAATACAGTACTAAAAATACTGGTTTTCTAAATACCCATATTCCAAATTTGTTCTGATAATCGATGCTCTACTTATATAAGAGTTGTAAGCTTAACTATGTGTGTGTGTTTCTGTCATTTGTGCACCCATTTTTAAAATTATCCTTATGTACAATAACAGTCATATTTAAACAACATTATATAGTGCTTGGCTCTAAATACGTTTATACTGAGAATAGCCATTTTTATTTGTTAATTCCACAATTAGAAAAAAAAATATATAAATTTGATTAAAAAGTTATTCAAATATACAGAATTGTTATGATGTTTTTCGAAAAAAAATTAGGTTTTGATATCCTTAGTGTGGAACAAAATTTAAAATATGTTAAAAAGATTGAGATAATTTTTGTATAAAACGCAAATTTTTCAGTACGATGGTTTAGACGACTCCTACAACGACTCTGCGGATGAGTCACTGAGCGAGTCCACTTCGGGGGCGCCGCCTCATGCCTCGGGTCACACTGTTAGTATATACGTATAATAATGTAAATAATAAATTTATATTTGTAATAACGCGGCGTTCAATTCCGCCACAAGTCTCGAGTCTCTCTCTACATGCAAAGTATCAATCGGGCGAAAGGCTCCGCTAGGATACTACAATGTTTAGGCACCAGATTCTCTGCTTAACATGACATGTTTAAAATAACCCAATTATAATTGAAACAGTAGTAATTGTTTCGTTTTTAAAAGTATTTATTAAACAGAATAAATTTCA
This sequence comes from Heliconius numata, assembly GCA_016802625.1. Taxonomy (NCBI): domain Eukaryota; kingdom Metazoa; phylum Arthropoda; class Insecta; order Lepidoptera; family Nymphalidae; genus Heliconius; species Heliconius numata. The sequence goes on along the minus strand of JAEBDU010000002.1, from coordinate 1,495,669 downwards.
ACTGTAATTTAACAATGGTACAACCAATATTTTACAATTAATATCAGTTACACCTTTAATTTATATTAGTTTATAACAAAATAAAATATTTATTTTATGACATTTTTGGATAGGTAATAGAATAAAGCTTGAATCATTCACTGTCTGCTAGTTTTTATGAGATACTAACGTTATTGTGTTATTCATTATATTTAGTATGTGCTTGGAATTTCCTGATCATCTAACCTTAATTGAACCTTGTTATATAATATTATAAATACCTATTCCTGACTCAATAATTTGATTACAACCATTGCTAATATAATACAAATCACAATGCAATATTTACTTATATGCTGTTTTTTTTTTCATGGTTTAGACAAACAAACGTAGAAACAAATAAGTTAGTCTAAAGATAAATAAGTTAGTCGATATCACGAATATATATTATGATACATGATATTGACTAATTTATGAGATGTTTTGTTCATCTTAAACAATTCGTTATTTGTGTTTAAAGATAAAAAATAAATTATAATTTAATGTAATTTGCGTTAATTAAAATACCACATTAGGTTCCTTAATACTAGGTTCTCTCTGCCTACTCTGCTATACGCAAGATACAGGGTGAAGCTTATATAGTATTAAATATGTATATGTATAAAGATATTTTTAAAGCTTGACAAATATATATATATTCAGCAAAGAGATACGCGACAAAGCTGCGGCAGTTCCATCGGTAGTGCGACGGACGACGGTGTTTATTCGCGGGATCACCGCCATCATCCTCTCTCAGGTAACAAATGTTATATTTTGTGCTTTATTATAACAAGTACTCGTTGTCCATTGTGCCAGTTAATAATATAAATGATTTTAAAAATAGTTACTTTCTCTATAATTAAGGTAAGGGGCCGTCCATAAATAGGAGTTTCATATATTTTTTGTCCTAAAGACGAAAGGGAGGTCTTTGTCACTGTTGGTCGTATTTGTAACAAGCCCCTATCAGTGTGCGATTATATATTTTGTAATATTACGCCTACAAGTTATTTTGTTTAAATTTGGAACTATGGAATTTTTTTACACAAATTTCGTGTTTAAATACTTATATTTTGAAATGTGATGTTGCGAAACTTTGGACCCTTGTGATGCATTTTATTATGGATGGCCCCTTAAGAATTCAAATGAAAAGAAAGATAGAATATTAATTTCTTTTTTAACTATGATTAATTTAAAGTCTTTAATTTATATACTTAACTTGCACTACACGTATGTCGTGGATATAACACGTTAGTGTCGCTAAGCTTTGTGTGATTAAATATTTGTCATCAATAATTATGCTTTATTGTGTGAACACAAATGTTGTCGTTACACCTTTATATTATAGATGAAAGTAGTATATAACTAATTAGTAAAATTAAATACTATATATTCGCTTATAATTCGGACCAGTTATAAATAAATAACATATAAATAAGGACATGGGACCGAAGAAAGTAGAACGGAATTCACATTAATAAAAATATTGTTGAGAGCTACTTTAATACTCATAAACAAGAACATACTGGAATGTTCGATGTTTCGATGGTCGTGGGTGTGGGTCGCAGGTCCTCCCGCCTCGCTCGCGGAGCAGCTGAAGCAGGTGCTGGCGGAGCGAGAGCGTCGCCTCGCTTCGCCTCACCCCCCTGCGCACACCGCCGGACACTCCCCAGGATACCCCTCTGGACACCCCGACCCCGTGCAGCTCACCAACGAGCTGGTAGACGAAATACGGCAGGCCGTCAGTGAGGCTAATGCTAGAGGTTTGTCTCTAGGACTCCGGCTCTATATATTTAATCTAGCCATAAATATTATGACAAGGAAAATTTGTTTTATTGGCTCCACGCTGCTTACAATAGATTAGACAGAAAGAAACTAGTGTTATTAATATACATTTTCCCACACAGTATTCAAAATATCACGGGAGTGCATGAAGCCTAAAGTAAGCCTAGAAAACAAAGGCTACTTACTAGTAAGTAAGTAGCCTTTGTTTTCTAACCGGACCCAGAAAATGAAAATAAATTCATAGCCCAAGTGAATAGAACCTGCAACCCCCATGTGGTAATAATATTCCCACCCATGCGAGATACAGCGTGAAATACACAAAATATACCATGACGAGATCTCAAACTAAACTGTAATTTTTAATGTAATAGTATTTATGGTCAGATTAATATTAATATTGATATGAATCGATTTGTATTGGTTGATTGATAATAAGTGTAAGATAATATGTATAGATGATTCCTTTGAATGAATATTTGAAATACTTAAAGGTAATGTGAAATAATAATGGTCCTAGTTTTTAGTAATTTATTTTTTATATTATTAAAAGGTATATTTATTTATATGTGTATATATGTATGTGTGTATGTATGGTGTGTATTAACTTTGCTGTCTGGTGGAGGTGCTGTGTGTGAATGCCTTTTTGTTGCCAATTCTTATTTTCTCTATAATTTTTTTTTTACAAAGGTGGTGGTACAAATTATATTAAAATATAGCTATAGTATTCAAAATATATAAATCGATCTTTTTTATTATTTTTCTACGCGGAATAAGAGAGATCTATACAGTTATTAAGAGTCATATAGCAAAAGCTTTCAGTGCTTCCCAACCGTATTTCGTACCCCTTAATAAAATGGTTTATTAATGAGTATTGAGTTGGGTGAGGAATTTAAACAAAAATGTATGATTTTTAATCTGACAATAAAAATGTATATTTATATCAGTTTAAGGTCTTCGAACTCATTATAACAAAGTTATATATAACATTTATTTAATAAATTTCAATATTAAGCGAAGAGAAAAAAAGGAAATACTGAATAAATATTTACATATTTTGCTATTTAACAAAATCTATTTTTTGAAACACATATTTCAAAACGTAAGAATTAGTAAAAGTAGAAATACGTTATTGCGATATTTAATATAAGTTATAAATTAACTGTTTTAACTTCTTTCTATCACAATCGACGGTACCTTGCACACCTGTAGAGTTGGGAGTCGCTAGCATAGCCTGCATAAAATCAAATAGTATAAGAGAATCGACAAAAGTGTTAAACAATAGACACTAATACCATAAAGAACGCAAATAAATATTTGTAGTGAAGAAAGCTCCGGCTTGTGTAGTCGGCGGCGAGGTGCCGTGGCAGCCGCTGTCGGCCGCCGCGTCCGAGGCCAGCCTGTCGCCGCGCGCGCCGCCCTCGCCCGCGCCCGCCCCCGCGCCCTCCTGCCACGCACCGCACCCCGTCAACCTGTGGACCAAGCAACAGGTAAGCTATGAGAGAGCAATACACCATCGTTTAATATTTGTCATCCTTTTCGAAGATAGAAAATCGTAACAAATTTTAAGTAAGATATTATTCTTGTCGTACATCGATTTTGGACTTACATATTATTGAATTTCAAGATTGTGGTGGTGATAGCTTTGTATAATCTCCTTACTTTAAAATTTCTACCTTTTTGTGTTAATGGGCGTAGTACTTCTAATAGCTTATTTAAATCAGGAATATTTTCATTATTTCATAGAATTTGTTCGTCTTGTAAATTGGGTGGTTCGTGGAGAACAAAGTGTTTTACTAGGTTCTGTCTACTTTACCATTATTACTATGCAGCATATAGCATAAAGCTAAATTATATATAGTTTTAAGTACAAAAATTATCATAATATGAACATACAATCAATATAAAACCTGATCACAGGTATGGCAATGGATATCAAGCCTAGGTGAAGGTCTTGAACGTCACGCGGGTGCCTTCGCAACACGCGGCGTAGATGGCGCCCTACTCCTCACACTCAGCTCGTCGGATCTTAAACTCCTGGGTCTCCCCGGTGACGACCGCCGAAGAATGAAACGACGACTGAAGGATCTAAGAGCTCAACACGAAAAACATCTAAAGGCTCTCAAGAAAGCAGAGAAAAAAGCACGCAAGAAGTAATTCGTATTATCTTCTTACATTGAATATAAGGACAATTTTTTTAATGCCTATACAGCAAGTATCGATTCAATGCTAGTACAATATCGATTGTCGATGTCAATTCGATGCGATAACAAAATTCAATGTAAGAGATATCTCCTAGTGCAGCTATTCACGTGAAACGTCTTTAGTGTATTTATCTAGTCTTAAGATTTTAAATTTCTACGTCTTTATGCATTTCTTGCCTTATTGATTTTCTATCGCTGACCGTTATAGCGTAGCGTCTTACTATAAACGCGACGAGTGTAGATTCGATTCGCACTCGGGGAATAAATTAATAATGAGTTATTTTCATTGCACCTCTCTGGCAAGAAGAGGCGAGGCGAGGTGTTGAGTTCTGTCATCTGCTGGCGGTATGTAGGCAACGAAGTGTATTAACACTAGTTTCCCTTTGTCTACCTAAAAAAAACTTTTGTGGCAGGATATTTCTTTTTACATATAAGAACTGTTTCACGTGAAACGTTCACTGTACCTCTTTTCGTTGGTTAACCTAAGATTGAGGGAAGATGTAGCGCCATACTTATGAAAACTAACTGATATTTAATATAAACAACACGGGTTTCTTATGATGGACATTTATAGGTGTGAAGAAATTGCGTGTTTTTTTTATTTAGAATACATTTTTAGATATACCGCTGTAATTGTATTTGTAGATGAACGATGAATTTATCGTGGTCGGTCAGATCGAAGTACTAGGCTAGTGTGTAAAAGGCCTTCCATAAATTACGCGACGCGTCAAAGGGAGCTTGGAGAAGTGTGACATTGCGAAATAAGTCATGGAGAGGATTCATTTAGTGACATCACATTTCGAAATTAATATATGTGAGTATTAAAACGTCAAAATTTGAATAAAAATAATTTCCAAACTGATGAATTTTTAATTCTAACACTTCTATGTGTAAGACTGTAAAATATGTGACGTCACACTAGGTAGGGGGCCTCACAAATGTGACTAACTGTGACAATGACAAGTGAAAGGTCATAAAATCAGGAAATGACGTAATTTATGGATGGCCCCTAATTATAATATAGATCAATCCCATTGATTACTTAAGTACTACCAAAGTGACAAATGACTAATATATTATTTTCAATGCTCTGAACTTCTTTGTTCCTACATTTTGTATTGCGGGATATATTATTATGCGATGATGGGTTGTCTGAGAACACTGGCTCAATCTAGTCATAAGATCGATTTGTAAGCTATTCGGAATTTATCGACTACTATTATAGCATTTTCTTTTTCTTGGGAATATTTCAAATTCTTAGCGTAAATTGTAACCTTTCATGTGTAATAATTTAGATCTATTTAACATTAAAATGCGATAGTTTTCTTATCTTAAGTCAATGTTCTTACAAATACGAATTGTTTTTTTTTGGTAACGGCATTTATTTATTAATTACATATATTGCACAAAATGTACTTACTCGGATGTTTCTATTTATATCATGTCACCAATGTACTAGTGTATCGAGATAGTAGTAAAAAAACATTAATCCAATCGTGTGATCTCATCTTGTAACAGTATATCTACTAAATTTACACGATTTATTATTCAGCCTTAATAACAGGCTATTTATATAAAATCGAAGCAATCTGATTTAAAATATATTATGACTATATAACTGTAGTAAATCATAATATTATTCAAATTTTAATGCCATTTATAATTGATAAGTAAAGGAAAATACCTGTCAGATCTCTCCACAAGATAAGCCGAACAATAATAATAATATCTAAAAATAACTGCCTTTGCCCCAGTTCCTCTATACAAGCCCAAATTATCACCACAATATATAATGTTACATTCCAATAACTTTCTCAATATATTTCTGTGTAGGGATGTTCGATCCAGATGCGTAAAGATATTATGAATTGAATTGAATTCTTGATATATGGCGTTTCGAGCGTGCCAGTTGAGCACAATTCATTTCGCCAATGTCACGTTGTATGGAAAACACACGAAGGAAATTGACCGGTAATAAAAAAGATATTATGGAACGCAATGATAATGTTATTGATTCGAAACGATTTTTTAGATTGGTACATCTTTGTATTAAGTATTTAAAAAAAAAGTGTTAATTTTTATGACGTCCAGTATAAAAACAAAACATTCTTTTACGTTGGTTAATCTTTGAATGCTAGAATACGAAAATTATAATAGCCACTGTGAATTGCGGCTTTCATTTAAAGTGTGGTTGGCCATAAAGACCAATCCTTAAAGTTTCTGATTAATTGTCCTAATAAATGGGTCCCATTTTCCAACCCTATTCTCATTGTACATGTATTGATCTAATAATAATTCATAATATCGATATGAAAATCGGGTGTATAGTATTACTTTTTATCAACCAGCACTATCGTAATGGATCGGATGGAACATCCCTAATTCTGTGTGTGTGTTAAATGATTTAGACGAGCTTTATAGTTTTCTTAGGCGACATTAATAGTGTTTATCTAATTGTTAATCTGTCTGTGTATTCATTGAGTGTTTGGTTCCGTAGCTACGTTTACCATGTAAATATAGTCTCGAAGTGGACTGAATGGAGACTAAATAGTGTGTTGTGTTGGTATGACTGAATATGTATCGTATGTTTAGCCTATTTATTTCGATTAAGGTTTAACATTAAAGTAAGTAGGACTCCATTAACGATTGCCAAAATTGATGAGTACTTTTTTTATATTTGTTGATTCTTTTTTATTTACTTTTCCCTTAAATTATTTTAATATTTATTTTGGGACCAAATTAATTTATTGTATTTTAATCTTACAGTTTATTGTTTATGTATTTTGGGTGTGTTCAGATAAAAGATTTTTATTTATAAATAAATAAACAAACCAAAGTCTATGTCATAGTGTTTTTATTAATTGCCTCAGAATAACGCCAGCGGCAGTAATTTCACTGAGCAACAGCAAGTATATATTTTGTTTACAAACAAAAAATAGTTGCCGCCATGGGCATAGCAAGGAGAGCTAGGTAGGCCATGCCTACCCAACATTAGTCTGATGTCCATTCAAAAATGTTAAATGATAAAAAATTAAGGCATTAATTTTTTTTAATTTTAGGTAAAGTTGAGAAAGCTTCTAAATTATTCTTATCTATCTATCTATCTATCTTAGAAGTAGTAAATGGAGCATCTTTTGTTGTACTTGTAATATCAAAAATAAATTATAAAAATATGTAACCTATGTGGTTACATATTTTTATATACACTCCAGAAATAATCAATTTAACAATTCCGAATTTATGTCTACCGGCAACCAGTGCTCTATTTGAAAAAACATAGGTACTTTAATTAGAATATCAAAATAGAAAATTATTCGCTACAAATAAAGTTCAGGGATTACAAAAAGATACCGTTCATGAAAATGATGACTACTGCTGTGATTGATTAAGAGTTAAAGACGATTATAATGATTTCTAATCTTTTTCCTAAATTACGTTAAAACCATTCTACATTGATTTCTACGACGGCAAAATACTTAAACATAAGTTAAATCAGTTCACTATCACATCATTGATGTCGTAGTTCATCACCTATCATTGTTGTTCAGTGATAAGTTCTATGAACATTGTATAGATGGCACTGTAATTTTAATACTTAAAACTGTCACTAGATAGTGGTGTACCAATTCAATCCATTCCTGAATCGCGCTGGCAAGATTTTCTCGCGCAGAACGAGGATAAAAATTTTCCAAAATTTGATTAAGACCTTACTTCATAGGATCATTTCTATAGTAAGCTCTTCACGAGATCCACATAACATGTGAGATCGTGCCAGCCGCGATGAGGAGACGTGGCGCGGCACCCTGAGCGTGAGGCGGGCGCGGCTTCGGCCGACAGCCCTCGATGATCGTTCACTCCACCACTTGTGGTGGGGCGTGGGGTGTTGTCGCTGTCTGAGTGGCTTTTTGAACCCTTTTTAAAATTTTTATCTAATAGTTTATCGGTGATACGGTTTAAAAATATGATCGTTTCTCGATGTTCTTGAGATAGCGAGAGTGGTTCACTTTGTAGCTGCAGCAACCAATAGAAAGGAAAACGCTGCAGCCATTTTCCTCGACGTCGCCAGCGCATTTGACTGCGTCTGGCATACCGGACTACTCTGGAAGGTTGCTAACGCCGGAGTCCCCTACCACATCCTCAGGGTCCTCGCCGGTTTCCTCCGCGGCAGGACCTTCCGGGTGAGGGTAGACGGCGCTGTGTCCGAGGTCCACAACATCAAAGCAGGCGTTCCGCAAGGAAGTACACTTTCGCCTTCCCTGTACTGCACATACACCGATGACATCCCACTCCACCAGGGCGCGGAATTGGCGCTCTACGCCGATGATATCGCGCTCCTGGTGAAATCACTGAATCCGACCCACGCTGCCATTAAGCTACAGCGCGCCCTAGATTTGCTTCCGGATTGGCTAGCGGAGTGGAGGTTGAAGCTGAACGTGGCCAAGACTCAGGCCATGGTGTTTGGGTGCCACAGGCTCCCTCCTCCGCTAGTCCTCCAGGGTGAGCGCATCAGGTGGACTCCGAATGCCACGTATCTGGGTGTCGTAATAGACAAAGGTCTACGGATGACGGCCCAGGTCAAGAAGGCAAGAAACGCCGCAAGGGTAGCCCTCCACCTTCTGCGGCCGGTTCTTCGCTCCCGTTTGCCTCTCCGTACCAAACTTGCCATTTACAAAACATACGTCAGACCTCACCTGACGTATGCCTCTCCGGCATGGTACGCGCTTTGCAGCGCGAACCAACGGCGCTTACTACAGGCAACCCAGAACGTAGCACTCCGGCACGTTGTCCAGGCCCCCCGATTCGTGAGGAACGCCACCATACAGCGTGACCTCCGCGTCGAGAGGCTTGATGACCACATCATCCAGCTCGCAGCTCGCGCCTTCCACCGTGCTGATGTCTCGGATTTCCCTCACATTCGTGACATCGCACCGTGGCACACCCGCCCACCGGATATACGCCGACTCCCGAGGGATATCCTTCCCCTTTCCGATTCCTGAGCTGCAGCTCCGGTCGCTGCTCGCCTAAGCTGGGCCTCCTCTGGGTTACCAGGGGTCTCACCCGGCTGGGCTGACCGCCCGAGCAGCATATAGCTCCTCCTCTCCCGCTCCATTTTCCCCCAGTCCCTTTGGACACAACTACAGGGCCTTGGCCCACCCCAACGACGCGCCCATAGCCATGGGCGGAGAAGAACACCACGGTCTGAGGGCTCAGCCCTGGAACCGTCTCCCCTCTCCCTCCGCGGGGGGCTGAGAGAAGAATATCACAGATGTTCTTGGAAAATATATCGCACTTTAGAATTATAGTGACATCTAATCAAAAAAAGATCATGATTTTGAGAAACAAAAAACTATATAGATAATAAATCAACAATTAATTTAAAAAGCATTTAGTACTGTATCATGTAAAATAATTATAAAGCTTAATTTTTGTACAAAAACGTAATTGTTCAAATCTTTATTTGAAGTTTCCCAAAACTTGGTATTTTTAAAAGATAATTATAAGGTGCGTTATTGAGAAACTGTTATTTTTGGGAAGTTCTAGTCTCTACTAAGCCTATAACAATTATGTTTAAAATATTAGTTTGCGCTAATTTCAGAAATGGCTCAACTGATTTAAATATAGTTTCTGTTTTTTTGTGTTCTACTAATTGTGCCTGTGTATGAATTTTAAATGTAATTTGATTTGAAAAAATACACATTTAATTACTATTTACTATATAATTACATTATTATATAATGTTTATTCTTGATTTTTATTTTTTTTCTTATTCCTCCTTTTCTTTTTTACTTTCTTAGCAGGAGATGTTTCATTGTCATCCTCTACTCTTTCATTGTTATCATAACTTATTGTTACAAATGCACCTGCTTTTCTTTTATTTGTAGATTTAGTTACTTTATTCTCACTATCAGAAATGTCACTATTTTCGTTTTTGGATTCATTTTCTTCTGCTTCATTATCTTCATCAGATTCCTCCTTTTTAACCAAATGATTTTGTCTATTTAATGTTACACAGGTCACTCTACAAGAAGCATTTGCAGAACATATTTCTTGTAAATTAGTTTCAACAACTGACCAAGCTTTCAATTCACCAGTACTAGATGCAGAATATAGTGTATTATTTTCATAATGCACACATTTCACTCTTTGTTTATGTGCTGGATAAGTTTGTGCCTTTGTTTCTGATACTGTAAATCTAACTATATTTCCATTTTCCAGCCCTACAAATAATGTATCGTCCTCAGTCCACTGTGCTGTTGTGGGTTTTGAATTACATGTTAACCGTTTTTCTAGCCCAGCTTTACTAATAGTCCAGACATCAACATTCTGCAGAGATATAAGTGAAAACCTATCACCACCTGGTGAAAATTTTATTTCAGTAGGGAGTGTTACGCCTTTGCTTGCCAAATTAATTGTAAAAGCTGGACGACCTTTAACAAGGTTCCAAGTTCTAAGTGTTTTATCACCACCTATACTTAATGCCAGCTTGTCAGATGGATGCACAGCGATTGCAGTAACAGGCTGTCCTAAAATTATAAAAAGTTATAAGTTCATAAAAAGTGTGGAGAAAGTAAAATGCTTCATTAAAATATATATTATAATAAAGGTAGTAGTAGTTACCATTGTGAGCTTTTTTCCAAATCTTTTCAATTTGCCAATTGCCTGTTCTAGTAATAATTATACAACCATCATCACTGCCTGTAAGCAAATGTGTCCCGCTATGAGTGAAGGCAACACTATTGACAGTGCCATCATGATTCATTAACACTGTGTGCTCCTTTCGAGTATTTAAGTCTATTATAACAACTTTGTCGTCTGTTCCGCCTGATGCTAGAAACTTTCCGGCGATTGATACGCAACGCACAGATGCTGTGTGTGAATGTGTTGCAAATGTTTGTTTCAATTTTTTATCCTAAAATAATTAAAAAGTATTAACATTGCGAAATATTTTTTTAAAAACACGACATTTCGAACATGGTGTAACCATGTTAAACCATTTATCACGTGTGAAAATCATGAAATTCAAAAATTTTAATACGATCAACATGTAATCTATTAATTTTAAATAAAGGGGCCCTTACTTCATCTTCAGATCGTAATGAATATCCAAGTAGAAATCCCTCATAGGTACCCACAACCATTTCGTCCATCGTAAAACGATATTTATATGGTCAAAATACTTAAACTTCAAAGTAATATAAATATTTCCTAGTATTATAACATATGCGTATGTGATAACCTAAAAACTAAAACAGCATGCATGCATGCATACACTGGTTGTTTTGATATTTGACATTGACATAAAAATAAAATTTTATGCATTGTCTGTAATCTATATTTAGGAAAATAAAGCTTCTAGCACATTTTTCCTTAATAAACTTAATTGTTTTCTAATTTAGTAATTAAATGAACCAAATAACTTCTATGAAAGTCTTATGAATGTCTTACAAATATTAAGAAATTTTATTATTGCACAATATTAAAACGGTATTCTAGGACTTTAATAGTTCGATAGTAAATTTCAATCATAAATTCAATTACCATATCTAAGTTTTTTTGAATAATATGAATATCTATCCTAATTGATATTAATGCTTACCACTACTCCCTTCCTATAATTTGAGTATGAATATTCTGTAATTATTAATCTTCATCTGTGACATTGTTGACAGTGTCATGAAGGGTGAAGCTACTGCTAATTTTATAATTTATTCGAAATAATTTAATCTCTAGCATAGCGTGAATGTAGTTTCTTAAAATTCTTTGTATAAAAACATTTCATATTTATACATAAAACCATATTTTCATTCTGGTGAGTGGTCGTTTACTTATTGGACTGTGTGTTTGGAATTCTCAACAAATGTCTACTGCTATCGATCTATAAGCCAATATTTGTTGTACTTTTGCCTTGGTACAGGATTCCCAAAAGAGGACATATTTAGACATCTACAAGATGGATTTGGCGGAGACAATGAAAAGTGTTCTTGCGAAAAGTACGGGAAATGCAAGCGGTGCATCAAGCAGTTCCAACGCTGCGACTCCGCATGGCGCTGAGGGCTACGTGACGGAAAAACTCTATATGTTACTTCAATTATACTTGCAAAATAAAGGATGGAGCCCTAGTATAGAACTTTTGCAATGTTTTAGTGATTTAAAAGAATCTTCCATGCTACCCAGTGCAGCTTATTTACAGTAAGTTACTTTATATATAAAAAATTGAAATGTAACATGTTTACTGTTATTTTAGTTGATAATAACTATTATGTTCTAAAAATAATTCTTTTATACAGAATGATGGCCTCAAGAGTTGGTTTAGATGCACAAGGCAGATTAATATACCGTGAAAATGGAAAAATAATTCTTCCATATGAACACTTTGCTAATGCTGTTATGTTAAAGCACATGAATGGTCCTCATGGGTTACATCTTGGATTGGAAGCTACAGTTAGAGCAGTAAGTAATAATTTAGTACTTTGTAGTAGTAGTGAAATCTGATTAAGTCCAAGTCCCCATCTGGATAAGTGAGAATCTTCTATTATTGAGAATTCCAATGAGATCTGAACATTGTCATCAATTTTCCTGTGTTAATGGGACATATTTAACCTGAGTAAATGAGATTTGTTATCTAGGATTTTTTTTATGTTTACCTCTATTTTTGGAACCCAGTAGCTCAATTCCCTGCTGTTTTGACTGTAAATGTAATAGTTGTAGTAGTATAACAATAGTTGAACTTGATTAACCTAATTGGAAAACTGGGTAATTAAATGGTGCAGAATGTTTGATCCTATGAGATCCCAATTTTAACCAAGTGAATTTATTAAAATATTTTATTTATTTCATTTAGAACACAATTTAATTTAATATTTAAATAATATATATATATTTGGGATCAATCAACAGTATAGGGCATTGTAAAGAATTTTTACAGGTAAAATATAAATAGGCCTATATAAACAGACCTATATAAATTATCATTGCTCTGATTTCAATCTCTTCACATTCCAATACCAGTATGTATCAAAGAATTTTTTTATCAAAACATGATTGGACTGATCAAGACTTATTGAGATTGGCCTTTACTGTGATATTTGTAAATTTTTAGGTTGTGGAGTCATATACCATTGGTCGTGATCAATTCGGAATGGAAAAAGAATTCATAGTAGATGTTGTACAAAATTGCCCTAATCCAGCTTGCCGTTACTACAAGAATCAGTTGGAAATGACACAGAAATCTATACAACAACATTTATCACAACAGCCAACATATATTCCAGGTATTTATTTCATAAAAGGTCCTATAACTAAGACTGCTATCTGTTTGTTTGTCCAGGCTGTATTTTATGAACTGTAACAGTTAGGCAGTTGAAAAGATGTGCAAATTATATTTTCATAACAAATTCTAAAACAACACTTTCTTTCTGCTAACTGTGGTGAAAACTTAAGCATCTATAAAAGATTCAAATTGTAGGTCTTTAGAGTAACACAAAGTGAACATTAATTCATCAGTTTTGAATATTCTGTGCTACTTTGTGTGTTTCCAATATTCAGGTTTGTGGTCATCAATCGTGATCAACATGATGTGGTGCAGTTAATTGGCTCTGTAATATTGTTATTGCTTCCTCATCTCTGCAGGAAATATCCACTTTGATTATGTATACTAACACTAATAATCTAGTATACTAATACTAGTATTGCATCTAGATGCATCCTTTTGTGTTTCTTGTTAAGCTGACGTGTGAAATGCTGTATTGCAGGGCACTCTTGATGGTCTAAGTTTGGATGTTTATTATCAACTCAAAAGTCCCTTAGATTTGTTGATGGTCAGGGTGTGCGAGTTTTCATATGCAAAAACCCTCTGTTTGCAAGGTAAAGCATAGAGTTAAAAACAAAAAACCAAATTGCAGAAGCAGGAGGTGCGTCTCTACCTGATAGTGCTGCAGTGGAGCGTCTTCTAAGAGGCGCGGCATTGCCTCAGGACTACCAGCTGCCCATAGCTCCACATTTAGCTGCTCTCAGTGAGTTGTTATGTAAAAATCTATTTTTTTATTTATTTATAACATCATGCTGTATCCCACACACAGCAAAGTAAGGAAGGTCCTAGTGTCAAGGCATTCCGTTCTCCATTTTCCGTCAAATTCTAGAGGCATTGCATGTTAAGTGGCGAAACGAAAAGCGAAGAAAATGGAAATAGAATTAAATATTTTATTTTGTTGAGTAAAATAAAATTAGCTAAACTCGTTGTTGTGTTCTAACATCTAACATGCAATATTGCAAATTCATGTGTATAGCCGGAAGCAGAATGTTTCGACACTAAGTTCACTTTTTATATCCAGCAGAGTAAAGCATAAGAAAAACACTATTTTCTTCATGAAGACAGAAAGATAAATTATATATTATATATAAATTTCAGCAAACCTAGCCGGTGATAAATCTGAGCGTCGTGCAGAGAAGTTATCTCAACAGATGTTATTACAAAACAGATCGTTAGCTCATCAACCTTCCATGGAAAAGTATTCGCATTCACAACGCTCATCTCACTCCAGTATGGATACCAAGTCTAAACATCATTATACAGATGAACATAAGCTTACTGACTTTTTAAGGTAATTTTTACTTTATGATAACTGGTATACAGGGTGGAAGAGGCAGCGCTTCTTTTATTGAAACTGCATATAGGGTAAAATATTTCAAACCCGAAGCTAAAGAAATTAATCAAGATGCCTCAACAGTATGGACGTAGGATTTTTTTTTCATTTCACGATTTTTCTCCATACCTGTATTTCGTGTGACGCACATATACACCTACTACTACAAAAGTACTACTAAGCGTTGCCAAACTTCTACTTTTCATTCGTCAAAACATAACCGAACGAGAAAGAACGATATCTCGCGTTCTTTTTCACGCAATTACCTATTTATTATAAATCTAAATAACGTTCAAAGCTCTTATTAAAATTGTTTAATAAAATCCTACTTTAAGTCAATTTATTATATCACCTTTATTATGAAATTATTTAGAAATACTGCATGGTTATTGAACCACCCACAAAATTATATTAAAAAATTTTAACACACAAAATGATATTGAACTACAATAGATAGGTACTTACATTTAACATTAGTTTTACATCGTCGTTGTCGCATTCTCCTTTTACTACCACTAATATTTACATCATAAGTAATATTAAAAACTCAACATTTGTTTGAAATATCTTAAAAGAATGTATGTTTTGATAGTACACTCAAATACTGACACAATAGTTTCACATTTGAGAAAAATACTCAGTAATCACATAATCACGATCACGAAACATTCATCACGATTTTAGAAATCCGATTAATGATAAAATTAATATTACACAACATCCAAATAATTTAAAACACTTAATAATTATTCAATGTATAAAGTCGAACAAAATAATGTAAATACAACAGAACTTAGCCGTTCCGCGACTAAGTTCTGTTCTTACACAGATAATTAAAAACATTGTAATAGTTGCCATTAACTAAAATACTTATCGAATATACTATTAAATTTTTTGTTAAGATTTTCATTATTATTTATATTTGTATAATTATTTTGATAGAAAATCGTATAAAAATTAAATAGTAAACGAGTTTTATAATGTTACACGAGAACCTACGAAAACTCGAAATAAATTAATATTTAGTAATTATTTGTAAATAGTATTGATAATTTTATTAATTATAATAATATCAAATCATGCGTAAAAAGTATAATCTACATTTATTATGAATTATAGTGTTATATTAAACAATCAATCAATATTAAAAATGAATTTTGTTATCTGCACAAAGACACCCCGCTCACGCCGCACCGATTACCGGGGATTCCCATAGAATCGGTGCGGCGCGTACATTCTGTGCAATAGTAGTTGGGTCGGACTATAATAGCTGAATGCTATTTACTAAACCATATACAACGGGTTATGGGCCCAGACCACGTCGTAACAATAATAAAGAAGATAGCATCAATCGTAGAAAATTAGAAATACTGGCGAGATTAAAACAGCGTTACTTCACGCGACGCTTCGGCGTTGGTATTGAAATTTGGAGGTTAGGTTGCCGGGAAGGAATAAAAAAGAAAAACAAGCAAAAAAAACAATCACGATGGAAGGGAAACAGCACAGTAATAAAACTGGAAGGAGTAAAAAATTGGAATGCTTGGAAATTCCAAACCATAATACTACTACGGGGGGAAATTGTGTCATCATCATCATCTGAATTTATTGTAAAAAGAAATGCTACAATTAAAAGAAATATTAAATATTTCAAGTGTAATAATATGGGTCATTGTCGAGCTGTATGTAATGTGGACAGAAAATGTAATATTTATTGTTAAAAAAGTGAGAAAAAATGCTATTATTGTAATAATTTTGTAAACATGTTAAAAAGGAGTGTTAGTTTAAAAAGGGAAAATAAAAAATGTGTTTGTAGTGCAACAAAAGTAAAATTAAAAACTTAATAGAAATAATTCAATAAAAGTGTGTGTAAAGTGTATTCCTAAGTGTAGGGTTAATTTAACATCACCTCGCCGCCGTTGCCTACATACCTACGCTAGTTGCTGCGACTCGCTTTCTTGAATGAAGCGTTTGCGACGTTGCCGCTTTGACAGCTAAGTGTGTGTAAGTGTGTGCGTGTTTATATTATACTTTACAAATGGCGTTTTATTTTAAAACGATAATTTTATTATTTATTTTGTTTGAAAAAATAACTTTTTCATTTTTGGGAATTATTTTTTTTCTGAATTATATTAGGCTTTTATAGAGTAATTTTAAACTACAACAATAACAAAATTCCAGCATCAAAAATTGTCAAAGCATCAAAATCACTTTACTTTTACTTTGCTTTTTTTTACAATGATATACTCTAGAGTCCAATCGCATCCACTTTCAATAACGTAATTCATATTTGGTTTGGATTACAGATTAAAAAAAATTTCTATTTAAATTGACAATATTAGTAAGAAATGCAGCTGTGTACATTCTTTAGTTTGTTGTTCTGTTGCTTTACTATGTTTTGTGAACCATTCCAGGTAAAACTGTGGCTTTTGGTTGTTTAAAAAAAGTTTCTAATTTTCTAATCTACTTTCCAGGGCCAATCTAGAAAGCCTAGAGTCCCTATCAGGCACGCCTCCCTCGTCTAGCAGCGGTGGCGGGTCTTCCGGCGGCGGGGGCGCGGGCGCATCCACGGGCGGGGGCGCTGGCGCGGGCTCGTCCACGGGGCAGGAGCGCGTGGTGCGCGCGTTCGCGGAGCTGGCGCGCAACCTGCAGCGCATGCGGCCGTGCGTGCGCCCCGCCATGTGCAAGCCCTACGGCAAGCAGAGCGAGCAGCTGCAAAAGAGTAAGTCGATGAGTCGCAGCCGCCCCTAACTTACCTGTAGATAACTGCGCAGATTTAATTTTTTAATACTTAACTTCGCGGCGTCCACGACTTGTCAACCTTATTGGACATTATTATTAATTTATGCTACTCAAAATCAGTTGACTTACTCAACTCGTTGAGGTACTCAACTTAGCCTTCCTTAGACATAACGTTAAATTCTAAAATTTGTATTTTAAATGAGTATCTTTTGATTTTACTTAACTTGGCAAAATTTAGCTTGTAAATTGTTATCAATAGTTCCTAGTTGGTTTTATTTTAAAATGATATTTTTAAAAAATCCTTACATTATTGCTTTTGCTATGTGCGGGATACAGGATGTTCAAGAAAACACCCTTATCGTTATATGCAATGACGTTATGCTCTACATTCATTCGCTTTTTTTTCCAGTACTACTAGACACGATCCAACTCGTGCAGTCGTTGCGGAGTTACCTCCCACCGCCGCACATTCAGGTCACATCGTGGAAGAATGACGATAAGTTACGGTAAGTCATTAATTATTGTTATATCTCTTAATATTTGTTTATTTTAAATTCTTTGTGGATAGTTAGTTTTTTTTAACAGATTTGTTCAAGTTAAATCTTTATATTTAGCGACAATTTCTATATCATATGCTTCTGAAGTTCTTTTCGGACGCCGGATATAGACATTACGATGGCGCCTTATGGAATATAAACAAAATGTTTTGTTTAGAGTTTGATTCCCAACTCAACGCCGTACCGTGGAACTCAACGCCGCGCTTTGTATTAGTACCAGAGAAATGAAAATAATTCTTTGCTTCGAGTACGAACCGAACAATCAGACCCTGATGCGCATCCGCCACAATGACATAAATTATATATGTATTTATTTATATTTCAGTTCTAACAATATGGAGGAGCTCGAAAGCCGTAAAATTGTTAGCGGCAACTAATTTCCGGACATTTTTCATATATCCGGATATATTTCGTTTAAACACTGTTTTATTTTTTTTATATTATTTACCAGTGACTGTAAATGCTTATTCTATTTTGGTTCTATATTTTAATCAGAAATCAAAAAATATTCATATTATTCTTATTATTTAGATATATTTTTTCTAATATTATTAACAGCTGATGTAATTTTGTCCAAGGCAAATTATTAATTAAATAATAATTGAATAAAATAATTTTGCACATATGATAAAATTTTGCTATAAAAACGGTGCTTACGTCAGGCATATACATTTTTTTATACAGTTGTTAAAAAAAACAATTATTTTGTTTCAAAAATATTATTTCGTTTTTACAATTTTTTCGGTATTCGGTGGTAATTATATTTTTTATATATAATAAATATATATCGGAAGTTTTTTTTTATATTTTGTGTAATTTTACACAATAAATGCATTTCGCACAAAATAAATTATAATTTAAAGTTTAATTATTATAATTAATTGCTTTTATATTGATTTATACTTGTTGTATGTTACTCGAAACTTTTTTTTATCTTTATTAATTATTTCCTGTTACATACATTTTCCTATGTTTTATTAATTTGAATGTTGATTATAGTTTTAAAATGTTTTTACAACTTGTCCTACCAGTAGATGACCGAGTACTTGGAGGTCGTTGCGTTCATATAAATAACATTTAATTTACATTAAAAAAATGCTTGATAAACACGAAATGTGTATTTTACTCGATTTTTATTAATTTGTTACTATTTTAACCAAATTAAGCAGTATATTGGCAGTTTACAATAGTCTGCAGGTCTAACACCTGATCATGGATTTATAGTTATAGTTTATTTTCTCTCGTAAGATTTGGAGTTTTCTTCAATATATTTTTAAATATACGCAATTAATCCGGTTAAAAAAGTTTTATAATAAAATATTTTATATACATATACTTTTTTTTGTCTAATTCTCGGCTTACTGTTATAAGTGCATTATTTACACTGTGATAGAAGTGTAACAGTTAGGAGCGACACCTTGACATGGATCTTGAATAGTATTATATGTAAGTTAGTTTGGGCTTCAATCTAAATTAAGTAGATACTAAAGAAAAATAACTTAAATTGTAATATAATCGAAATTTTGGCTTTATTTTTTTTGTTTATAAAGGTATTTGTATCTTGGCGGATTGTGGAAACTTGTTCAATAAATATTATTTTATAATACATTATAATATTTTTTTTAATTTCAAAAATTTTATAACATATTTCTATAAATATAATTTTTATTTTCTTTGCTTATTTTAATATTAAAAAGTTATGTGTCTCACAAGTAAATCTTTAGAAAACTATGTAAATCCGTTTGGATACAATTAACTTGTGTAAATGAAATAATATATAAGAATTTAGGAGATGAAATAAACCGCCATGTCTTGTCTTGTAAAGTGATAGCGAGGTTAGTATCGTACTGAAGACTGCAAGTTTTTCACATTTTCTATTCTTGTCTATTTTCTATTCGAGTGTAGGTGAAGTTGTAGGAAACCGCACTGTAGCCGGTTTGTTTACAGTTCGATGTTTTATTATTAAGTTTTTATCTTTAAGGTATATCTTAATATAGAGGTCTTCGCATATTTGATGGTTGGGGCCCATTCGTAGATTATGTCACACGAATTTTATATTTTTTGGACTCCTTGTCACGACTGGTCATGTTTTTGACCCTTTAGTGTAATTGTAAAATATGAGACGAATAATAAATATGTGATTTATTATCTGTCACATATTTTTCAATTTTATACGTATTAAGTGTATTTTATATTTTGGAATTTGATGTCGCAAAGTTTATAACACATTCAACAACTCATTGTCACACTTCTCTTTCTGACGTGTGACGTAATTTATGAACGGCCTCTTGTAGCCGTTTTACAAAATGGCGACTACACGTCAAGTGTGAGTAGACCTTCATTATCAGTGTATTTCGTGTTTCAATGTTTCTTTCATATATTTAGTTTTTATGTAAACTTTGATGGATGTATAAGCTTTAAATTATTCTTTTTTATTATTTCATCGTACGAAATCACTTTTTTTTTTACTTTTTATACATCATTTCTATTACATCACTTATAGTTCGCAAGTGCAATAATTGGGCATAGCCTACTTTAAATTTTATATATAAGTACTGTAATTCTAAATTGTAAATCATAAAATATACATACATATTCTATAATATAATATAGGCGTATGAGGTTGTATTGGTATAAGACTACCGATTTAATTAACGGTGGACGATTATAAAAAAAGTTGTAAATTATTAATTTTCAATATAATAGGTGATAATGAAAAAAAGTTATTATATTGGGGTAAATAACGTTATTTCATTTTCACTAAAAATAATATCGATATCGAAGATATCGATTTCATTTCATAAGTTGAATAACAATTTGTCTATTTGTATTTTTTACATTCTCATAGCATCATATTTTGTAACCACTGAAGCAAGTAGCTCTTTTAAATATATTATTGGAAAAAACAAATAAATATCGACATTAAGAATTGGTTGATGTTAATATAACGAGGCTATTTTTCCTTTATAGTTCATTTTATATATATATGCACTAGAATCTACTTAAGTTTTTATTAAAACAGTTAAACATCAGGTGGCATGTTTATTTTTAAAATTGATTTTTTTTATTTTGCTTAGATCGTATTTTATTTTTTTCTTATTTGAATTTAGTGTATCAACGATATAAATGAGTGCATATAATTCATATAATAACCACGTTTGGTAGAAAATAGTGAATTAGCCCTCGAAGTATTAAAATAACCGGATGAATCTCTCTCTGTATTAGAATTAAGCTTTCTAGTCAAAAATTAATATCATATTCTTAAAAAAATTGGTCTTATTGGCAAAATGTACCTATCGGATTAGTAATTTATTGTAAACTGCAAACATATCACGACAGTCACTGTCTATAGCATGTCTTGATCTCAATTCTAAATCACATTAATTAACACTGTTTATTATTTTTTCAATTATTTGATTAATCTTCCAACGTTCAATATCTCCAGTTACTTTTTTTTGACACTACAGTAGAATTAGTTTCTATATAATAAAAAATATAAGTAGCTTCCTCCATTTTATATTATACGCATTTACATAGATTTTTTTGTCTCGAATGAGTTATCTCGACCTTATATTTAATGTACGACTGAGCTCTGAATATCTTTTGGGATCTAAATATTTTTCTTTTATATTCGTATATAAATCACAAATAACTAGCGGTAGTATTATTTTTATTTGGCTGAAATTTTATTAATCTGGCAACTTTAGCATGTGATAATTTAATAAATACTGTAAGCTTCGTAGTTAATTTCTTTCATTTTAATTGTATACGTTTTTTTAATGTTTTATATAATATTTGTAGTGTTGTACTGAAACGGTGTAAGTTTGGCCTTGCCAATTCATTTACTGTTTGCCGATTTGTTTATATGTAAAAAAATATTAAAGTGATAAAAAAAAATTAGAATAAATAAAGTGATGCGAAAAGAAACTTTATTTTTGTTTTATTTTCCTTTCGTTATAGGTGAAAGTAATGTTAAAAAATCGATAACGCATTTAAATAAGTTATTTGACCGGTAAGGTTCACGATAAGGTTTTGTTAAATTGTTATAAGTTTTTAAATATTATTATTACATCAATGTGTGAATAATACTTTCAAAAATGAAAAAAAAAACCTATAATATATTTTTAATTTTTTATTGACCACATACACATAGAATACATAAAATATTGACATACATCGAGAAAATAGAATAGTAAATTGACAAAGTGCTCACAAAAGTTTAAAGTATTTTGTGTAAGAAAATTTAATAACTAAATAATTATTAATATAATTATATTTAAAAATTAATGTATTAAAAAAATATTTATAGCACCTCGAGGATATTATAATTTGTGTAGAATATAAAGTATGAAAGATGTACATGTTATTATTATATTAAACATAATTATTATACATACAAATTTAAAATCAGGAATGATATTAAAACTTTACAATTATTAGTATCGATGTTGAATCACAACGAAATTTGGATAAGTTTCTTAATATATTATAAATAGAATAAAAACATTTAAATACATATAAACCCTTTAGTCGCAGCATTTTGATTGACCATTTGAAAATATTTCTTTTATTTTTGTCCCGTAAAGATTGGCACTAACGTAATCTAAATTTAAAACTTCGATTTACATTATTAAAACGTTACGAAAAAATAACAGTAATACTTATATGACATGCATCGACTAAAACGTTACGGAAAACTTACCTATTACACACAGAACATTAAATTCGATAACTAAATATTATTATTAAATGCTGATTCAATATAAGTACTTCCTTATGGCAGTATCTAATCAAACATAGTTTTATTACGTATAACAAATACCATAAACAAGGTTTAAATATAAAAAGAAAAGAGACATCGATTACAACTTACAACGGAACGCTTATATATTCGATGATATGCTATCGTTAGTTACGTTTGATCGTTGAAAAATATTTTAATTATTAATAAAATTATGGACGTCTTCAAACAGTAATAGGGTGGATGTAAAATAATATGAAATAAGAGTAAAAAATTATTTAGCATTATGGCTATTATATATTTTTAATGCTTTAAAAAATGTACCTATGTACCTACAACATGTCGATGGGAAGAAATGTGCATGTTTCTGGAAATTTAATATAAAGCGATTATAAATGCTATTGTAATATATCTATTTAAGTATAAAAAAATGTATGTACTCGTACGCATATGGCATGTAAAATGTATATGGAAAAATATTCAAATTTGCATTTTTTTATTTGACTGACATTATTTGAGGTAGGAAGTACTTGAGCTTAAAAATAATTGTTTCTAATTAATTTTTTTCATAAATAAATTAAAAATATTGCATACTATTTGGAATGCTTCACATTAAAAGGACACTCATATATCGTCTGAATCCTCTTAAATAATAATTTAATATCGTCTTTTGTATTCATTTTAAGTTTTATTTACACATTTAGAAACACAAAATATTAGTCATTCGAATACAATTTTTACTCAATTTCTAACCGTCCATTAATCTACATTAATGATATCAATATAATTTACTTTGCAGATTCCATATCGATAAGTGGTTTGTTTTTTGCATCACGCTATATCTCGAATATAACAAGGTATGCAAAGGGGACCTAGTGTTAAGACACTCTGTTCCCCACGTGTCATCCAATTTTCGAGATTGCGTGTTGAGCTTTAATAAAATAATTCCTCAGAACCCACAACCGTCACAATTAGTCAGACCAGCTTATAATTATATATTAATTCTACACATTACATACTATTGTTGTTTTATAAATAAATTTAGAGAAAGATAGTAAGTTAACATTGTAAATAAAATATGAAATAAAAAAATTGAAAGAAGAAGAACAACACACATTACATTTAACATCGATAGTTAAACAACATTCATTGCTACATTGCTTCTAAAAAAACTAGTGTATATTTGTTCAATCCACTATAAAAGATTAATTAATATTAAAAAATACTTATATATAAAATAATGCCACTGGTGAAAAAGGAAGTTAACCTAGGAAATGGTTTTCAAAGTACCATTCTATGAAAAATATTGTAGGATTGGTTTTTTCGGATGGTTACAAAGAAAA
Organism: Heliconius numata; assembly: GCA_016802625.1. NCBI lineage: Eukaryota > Metazoa > Arthropoda > Insecta > Lepidoptera > Nymphalidae > Heliconius > Heliconius numata. The sequence continues at coordinate 1,471,645 of JAEBDU010000002.1, read as the reverse complement.
TTGTACCCTTCAAATCAATAGAAAACAATAAAAAAAATAGAAATTAATATAAAGTCTTATAATAAAAAATACATATATATCTAGAGCACGTATGTTTTTATTATATGCTTAAAAATAACGAATGCCTTATCAATTTGTATATATTAAAGATACATATAAAAATGAAAAAATCGTTTACTATTTTAAATATAAATTTGTATATAACTATTTACAACACAATTATACCAAGATGAGATATGCCTCTTTTTTGTTATTTCTGTATTTAGTAATATCCTCACACATACATCATTTTTTTAGGATAAAATTGGTCAATTGAACAAATAATCACTGAACTTCTTATTCTTTATTATTTATATTTAAAACACCAAAAATATCAATTAAAACTTTTGGGTCTAATTATTACACAAACATACAATTAAATGTTGTTTACATTAAATAAAATAAAATGTATATTAACAAATGTACTAAATACAGAAACTAGAAGTAAATGAAGATACTTTTATTTTTACTTAAAATATAAAGTAAATGCAACTAATATATACAAATATAGTTCACCAAAGACATAATATTTTAAATATAACAAAATTCAATCTAGATATAAATACATTCATACATAAACTGCATTGTAAAGGACCAAATTGGTAACTTAAATATTTTGGAACCCAGAGATAATATTGAATTTTTATAAATTTATGATTTAATTTTTTTAAATCCTGCTGTAATATGCAAGATTCAAATGATTGTGCCATTGAATTTCACTTAGAAAATATTATTTGTCTTAAAGTTATAAGTACACCTATGAAAATCAGAATAATAATAAACTACAAAGACATTAACAAAAATATCAATTAAAAGAATCTCTTCAATTGGTGCAAGTTCAAATCCCTCTACGTTCAAAGTTTTTTTATGCACTGTCTACAATATTTTTTCATCTTTAATTTTTTTATAGCTTCATGCTTTATCCCGCACTTGGGAGCCTAGTGTTAGAACACTCTGTTCTCACTTTCCGCCCAATTATGCGTATCAGCGTGATTCACAAAGGAAGGCCCCACGACGCCTTTCCATATTATTATTTTATATAGACACATATCACCACCACCAATAAACACATAACCCTCTTTTGCGTTGTTCAGTAGGGTAAAAACAAATTAAATGAATGTAAATATAAATATAAATCAAATGATATTCAACGTATAGGTTTAAACACATAAACTGAATCGTCTAACCAATAGTAAGCTTGTGCGAAGTCCCCTTCGCAGAGGTAGGGAGCCCGCGCCCACGACGCTATTTCGAAACCCATTTCGTTTCTCATAAAGTGTATGAACGAAGTAACTTGCTCTTCGAAATTGTTACCTTCGATTGGTAGACGCTCTTCGGGCTTGTGGTCTGATGTTACTAGAATTTGAAAAAAATATATAGGTACATTATTTTTAAAAAATATATATAAAATTTGAGGTTGTCGTGCGATGGTTGTGTGTTCGATTCATCCCTTCGCTCTGGTAACAAGACAACGAGCGGCGTTATGTTCCGCTTGTCAACACGCAATATTTCTAGAATTAGGCGTTCAAGAGAACAATGTTATAACACTAAGTTCCAGAGGGAACTATCTACTCTGCTATATGTGGGCTGCAGCGTTATCTATTTATTTACTTAGGACTATTCAACACACGATGGTTAAAATTCTAATATCTAGATAAGCAATTGAATTTTAATTTAATTAGGAATCGAAGAGTCTTAACACTACACCTAACTTACAAACAGAATACACCAAAAAGCTACAAAAAACCAATAATCACCTTCAACATAAGGTTTATACGGCAACACAAGAGCAAGTAGCAGCACACCGTCGGGCGACAGCGCAGCCCTCGCCTGCTGCAGCATGCTGCGCGGCTTGCTGCATCTGTCCAGCAGATTGAGCATGCACACGCAGTCGAAACGTTGCTCTTGCCACCAGTCTTCTGTGTCCAGGAGACTGTAAAGAGGATACCATTTTGTTTAAATAGTTCGTTATTCAGTATTTTGATTATGGAATTTCGAGTGTGCCACTGGAGCACATTTTTTTGGTCTTTCTCACGTTACAACGTGAAGAACCAACAAGTAAATAGTACTAGAGAGTTCATCAAGATATAAAATATTTGTTGCTGTCATATGTATGATATTTTATACAAAAATGTTTATGAAACATATGTTAAGTGTGTTAATTTACTTTATTAATTTGAAATATTATATCTTATTATAAAAAAAAGTGTTTTCGATAGTATTTTTTCATATCATATAGCCGGTCGAATGAGTGAGAACTTTCGTGAAAAACGTAAGCTCCGTTTCCTTTGCGTAGTATACAAGGATGATATTTAAAATAATTTAAAATAAAATAATATTAACACAAAAAAAAAATGAAAATTAAATTAATTAAATTAAAATTAATCGTGACAAAAATTGATGAAAATAAGAGTGCTTCCACGATATCTTAAAAGCACATATAGCCCAACTCAACTATTTATTTAAAGCCATGCCAAGGTCAGAGCTCGTCTAGCTCGGCCTCCCCAAGCTCGGTGACACTGTAGAGGCCGATATGGCCAACAGCATACTGCTCAATCGAAAAACGAATATTTATTTACATTAAATAATTTTGTACTGGATTATGAAAACTCCATATTAAAAAAATACATTTATCGCATAGAATACAAAACTTACGCATATCCCTTAGTAGCGAGAGCTTTACGCATGCTGGCAGATATCTCCGTGGCGAATGACTTCGAGTAGAGATGTGAGAACCGCCGGCTCACCTCTCCGTCGCCGGCGCCGACGTCCACCATGGTCTCTCTCTTCTCCGCCCCTATATTAGCTGCCTTCAGCAGGGCGAATGCTTGCGAGATGGACAGCACGAACATTGAGCCACGACCGAGCCATCTAGAATGTAAAAGTTGACAATACAATGTTAGGAACACTTTTAGTTTTTGATAACAAGAAAGTAATATATAATGTATATATTTAATTTATAAAAAAACCTTCTTGTAAATAATCAATAAATAACAGTTTGTAAAACATTTTCATAATTTTCAATTTATTAATAGTCGTTGACGTTTTCGTAAGAATATATAAATAATAGAACTAATATCTGAGCGCATTTGCGTTTTTTCTTCAGTTTATAAAGAAAAAATAGTTTTATAATACGCCTTCCACTCTTTCATTTATGTCTGCCTTATAATCTAGTCTAGTTATTACTTTATTATGTTATATCGTTATCGGTGGTTAGACAAAGTGCCTTACAAGAACTATCGTAATTAGGGCGTCATAGACGTAAACACTACAAAAATAAGCTTTATTGGAATTTTTAAATAAAAATTATTAATTTGAAATGAAAACTACTTAGGTATAGGTATGTATTTAAGTTGTCTTGCAGAACGTGGCAGGCACAAGCAACAATAGCACAATTATCAACATCGTGGCGGTTGTTCTGGAGCGTTGGCGCTGGCTTGCAATTACCGAGTATAAAACACAAAGCTACGGGCAAACGGCGTTCGGCGTCCAACGATCGGGCTCGGGCCTAGCAAATTGTGCGCCGGCGGCGAGGACCCGCGCCCACCACGCCGCGGGCCACTCTCGAAAGTGGATAATGACCAGTAAATCCCGCACTCATTAGCTGAAGGCGGGCGAGCGTCGCGATCGATGCCAATAGTCTTTGAGAAAAGGGATAATCGGCACGGGACCAGCGCTCTGTTATTAGATGTTGTACCATATATCACGGGAGGTATTATCGGCGGCCCCTGGCGTCCGCGTCGCAATTACTGTGGCGCGAACATGGTGTGCCATGAAGTCTACTTGCTGGGAATTACTGTTTTAAATACATGTGGCCGAATATTTTCTTATAATTGCAAATTTCAAACAACATCATAATATCTAGGCCAGTCGTGGCTCGTCTGAGCCTCGTCTCGTCTCATGCATGAGACTGTAAAGGCGACAGATTGTGGGTTCGATTCTCACTCGACCAAATAAAACATTTAACATTTTCATTTCTTTCCTATAGTGTCGAGGGAAATGTGCGGCGTTGAGTTCTGTCACTCAATAAGCAATGACACGCAACGCAATTCGGCGGTAAGTAGGGAGTGGAGTGGCTTAACACGGTTCCTACTGCCTACCCGGTTAGGATATGTGGGGTACAGCGTGAAGCTCAAAAAAACCCTAATAGAACTCTCTTAAAAAGTCTTTAGTGATAACATTTTAAATATTCGATATATATTTACCATAGATAGGACTGATCCTGAATCTATATAAAATATGACTTTCATTTCATTTGCTGTAAAGGTAGTGCGGGTGACATAAATATAGAGTTGATTGGTGTATTGTCCTGCTTCACCTCGGAAGACGACGTGACATACACAGTGCCGGTTTTAGCACTACCGGCGCCCTGGGCGAAATTTTTTCGGCGCCCCCTAACTACATTTCAATAATATACAAAACAGGGAATGAGTACAACGAAATAACCATGTATTTAACAAAAAAATGACAAAAACTAATAAAATTTCACTTCTTCTAGCCTTTCTATCTGCGAACTCTTTTATTAGGCATTCAAAGTCTATGTTTTCTGCAATTTTATTTTCAAAGTTGATAAATATTTCAATGACGATGACTTTGTTTTTTTTTTTTTAGATATCACAGACGACGATAACTTCGTATTTTTTTTTTAGATATCAAAGATGACGGTGACTTCGTTTTTTTTTAAGACATCTTTGCGCAACCCTAACGCCGCTAGTGGACATACATATAGGTATTTCCAAATAGTTACTTTTAAACTCAAGTAGGTATTACTTATCACGGCGTTTATATTTACACCTAGTGGTCGGCCCCGGTTTTACTTAAATAGAAGATATGATTTTTTGTCACCAAATTATAATTTTCAAAGAAAGTCGTTTATAATTATAGGAATATGGAGTATGGAACTGAATTATACTCTCTTCACTTGTTTAAGAATCGGGGCGTTTAATCTTAAATAAATGGTGCTAACGAATTGATCTACAGAAGATGAAAGGATCATCCAAATATCCACAGAACGGGCGACACTCAGATAGCCTCAGTTACGGAGAGTGTAACAATAGGTGGCTCGCGTGTATCGTAGAGTATCTATTTCAATTGAATGCGGCGGCTTGCAACAAGGAACCCGATGCGGTTATCGAAGACGGAGGTGAGAGATGTGTGAGGGGAGGTGTGGTGGGGGGGCAGTGGTATCGCGATTGCATCGGAGAGCAAACAAGCGGGCGGGGGGGGCGGTGTGTCGCGCCCGGGGCCGTTCAAATCATATTACCCCCGGCCTCACACCTCACACCACGCTACCACGCGCCACACGTCATTTGAGTGTGCGTCGCTATGGCGACGGCCCGGGCCGTGCATGATATTAGTACGTGCGCGTCTCATCTCCGGGTGTTTAAACTAAGCGGCCGCTCTCCGGCCCTCCGCCCTCCGCACTCCCGCCCGCCCGCGCACTGCCGGGAAATTAAAACCGGCCCCGGACCCGGAAGGCGCTCGGCCCTCGCCCGGTGCACTCGTCACCTACCTCCGGACTGCATGCAACCTTTAAGCTTTTAAATCTTGTCTTGCAGATATGAATATTTATATTTACTGAAATTATGTCTTTAGTGATGTATGCTATTTTATTACATAAACCTCTATGGTACGATGATATATAAGCTTACCCTACACATACTTATATATAAATGATTAAATTTAAGAAAGATAAAGAGAAAATCCAATAAATCCAAATATATTTATAAAGTCCAAAAAGGACAACCAACATCCAACATAGTATACCTATTGTAAATGAAAATGAAACGCGTTAAAAACAATGTTTACCATAACCGTAGGTGCCTAACTTGCGCTGACGTCATCGTATACCATTTAAATATACATTACGACGTATCTATGGTACCGACTGCCGACTGCCGAGTAAGTTGAGATAGGAGAGACTCCTCCCCTCGTGCTCGTATGTAGATACCTACACATTCGCTTCGCTCAAAGACATTGTCGCTTTCAGGCACCTCATTAGAGCGCGTCCCATGTGAGCCTACCCGCCGCCACCCACCACCCCCGACCCCACACGTACAAAGGAGAGCAATTCTTTTCCTCAGCTCGCAAACTTGGATGTATAATTACAGTTAGGTAGCTTCTAACCCATTTGCTCTCTTAAACATATATATTGTGTATGTATATTATTTATACGTATTTAAAAGGAATTGATTTTAAATGCAATAATTATTTCTTTTTAATACTTCTTGGTATCTGCTCTCATAGATTAGTAACAATAAACATAAATCTAAGGTAGTCCATGTTAAACGCCCAAATATATCACAAAATTTTATATCACCAGACACTGTTAACCAATAAAAATCCAATACGATAGCTTATTATCGAACTGTCACACAGACTGTTACGCGTCAACCCCAAACCCTGAACGGCACTCGAGCCGCAGTAAACTATAAAAAAAAAACGTCGCTAGTAAAATGTTATAAACAATGAGAGCAGGACTAAAGCGTTTTAGTGTTAAGAGTGGGCCCATAAACCGTTGACACGCACGCGTAAAATATTAACGATAGCGACGAGAAAAATGACGACTATCAATGTACGTACCGATTTTCCGAATTTTCCTGGGGCCGAATTTATACGCGAACCCGAATCGCCCCCGATTGAATATTTTACCACGAAACGTTATTTTTCTATTTCACCGCCCATTTCTACTATCAATTGCTTAGTTTCCCCCCCCTTTTAATATTATTGGCGCTATCGGAGATTAAGGTATGCAAACGACGATGCAATTTACTGCATACTACTCACTCCTTTTGCTTTTTCCAATTGAAAATAAAATTATTTATTCATCGTTTTGATATCGGCGTACGGTAACCGCTTACCTCATATTATAATGGTGGTAAAAGTTTTAACTGCATAGCAAATGGATAGAGACGCATTCTATGAGTTCGGATGATAACTTTAATTTTATTATAATTTGAACTCTTGTTACCGGTTGGGTGGTTTAATAAGAATAAAATAAATGGGAAACTGCAGTATAAAGTATCCAGCGCAGCTTGTAACAAGGGAATCATGAATTATGATAGTTACTCGAGGAGCCCGGCGACTGGTGCTTTGTGTAGCGACCTATTTCACAATTGCAGGTACCTTACTACTCGACTGAAGAGGGTTTTCTTTTGAAGAGATTTTTAATTTTTAACAGGAAGAGCACGTCGTTAAAGTCGGAATTATAGAGTAGTTCATTATTTTGTATAAACTTTATTTAGATACAATTTTTACTAGTAATATATTATAATTTTTACAGTATGTAGTATATCAGTTTTTAAGCAGCAAAAAATTGAATGCCTTTACTTGGTTGTTCAAAGAAGTGTTTCGGAGATACAGAATAATACACAAACGCACGAAGACAGCCCTCAAAGATGATTGTGAGTAATAAGCCCCTTTGAAAACACAATAACCTTTAAAAGGCGTAAAGTCACATCCCAGTCAGACTTTAAAATAACTTCTCGGAGGCGGATAGTTTATTGCTTATTGAGCGGCTCTGACGATCGCGCCTGCGAAACTTAAACATTCTGAGGAGGAATCTCACTCAATATCACAATATACGCGGCGACATTGAAATTATCGCTCAGTGGGAGGTGCGTCGCGATGCCTGCCGATGAGATGGAGCAGACCGAAACAGACCAAAACGAGAGTGGCTTGAAACAATGAGTATTGTAGCGGGTGTAGCGGGTGAGGGCACGAGCGTGCGCGGGCGCGGGCGCGGCGGCGGCAGCGTGCGCGTGCCGTCCTCCGATTGGACGCCGCGCGGTGGGCGGGGCGCGCGACAAACTGCGCACACGCAAATAGCGCACTCGCACACGAATTAAAATAATAAAATGAACCTAATAAAACAAAATAAGCGCCAAAGTATCCTCTATCGGGGCTTAATGGCCGAGCGGACGCGACGCTGTTTCGATTTATTGAGTGAGACTCTTTCACACTATATTATTAAGATGGCTATGCCTTCGAAATCATTTACAATTTCATTACATAACTTATTTATAACATTTTAATTAAAATATAATAACGTATTTCGTAAGTTAAGCTAACGTTCCCATTCTATAACATAACAGAATATTAGTAATACAAACTTTCATTTCTTAATGATACAGTTTTGTAATGTAACTAGTTTCAGTCACGACCAATTTAGTTCCTCTCGAAGGCTTTCAATGAACAGTCGGGCGCGCCACGTAACGAATGTCGTCTCATTTACTAATGTGTCACACGCAGGCGGTGCTGTTTCACGGGCTGCGAGGCCGTGCTCCCCCCCACCTCCCCACACCTCCCCATACGACCAGAGGAAGAACTGGCTTATACATATGTGTGTAAAATTATTTTACATAACCTACATATCTAATATGTGTTTAAGTATATTATAACATAAAAAGAGCAAATTATTAATTTATTTATTTTCTTTATAAAGAAAAGTATATATTTACTTATTTAAAACTAAACTCTCTTATTAAACTGCCAGCCAGCAATTACTATGATTTTTTATTCGTCCTCTGATTTTGTTTGCAATGGGGGAGTAATGTTTATCCTCAAAGATGCTGCCTCGCTTTCTTAGTTAGCTAGCTGGCTTGGAGAAAACGTTGGCGTCAAAGCATGATTGTGAAAAGGCTCGTGATTATTACAGTTCGCGTAGTTAGCGGAGGCTTCATTAGAGAGGGCCGGGGGGAGGCGAGGGGGGAGGGGGGAGGCCGCGGGTGGCGAGAACTCATCTCGCCGGGTGCATCGCGGCTGCGCGCGCAAACAAATTAAAAACGAAAGACGCGCCCTAATCAATAGCCGACTACGCCGCGAAGTCGAATTAACTCGCCCGAATGAAAAAAAATGAACAAAATTATATTCGCGCGAGACCCCGACCCCCGTGCCCCCCCGTCCCCCCCTTGGCTGCCCTCCCTCCCCGCGCCGCCCTAGGAAATTGCTTTTCTTTCAGCGGGCGGTGCGCACACACGGAGGCGACGCGGGCGCGAGAGGGTTAGCCCCGGCACACACTGTATTATAATTTACGTTTCCCCGTATATCGCTCTGTAAGTAGGTGCTTTACCTGGGCGTTTCGCGCCTTCAGCCCTCGACTCGCGCTAAATCTGAGCTTTATAAGTTCACTTGACGCGACGAGTGCGATATTAGTTTCCGAGCCAACTTCTCTTGTACTATCATATTTATTAAAGCTGGTGGAGCTTATTTAGATATATTCTCACGTTTCTTTTTTGTTTATTTTGTAAAAAGACAAGGTAGAACAATCGGTCACAAAACGTAAATCTTGTTGTTAAATTATAATTAAGAAAATACGTAATAATGGTAAATAATAACCTTATCTTCTTTAGCTAATAATAATAATTTGTATAATTATGATTAAGTTTCTTTGCTCATTTAACTTATTGTTAGTTAGGCTGAAATAAGCAAAACAAAATAGTTAAATTGCAATATTAATTAGTCCATAGTTCCATAACCATCAAAAATACATAACAGAAACGAAAGCCTGTAGGTACTGAAATCTATGTGGCCGTATATAAATAGGTACTTGGTGAAACTTTCTCATTAATCGAAGGCGCCAGTCTAATCCACGCGGCAGTCCGCCCAATTAACGCGTGGGCGAAGATCCGCCGCCCAGAGCCGGCCAATGGCGGCCGCGCGGGGATTAATTAAGTAACTTCCCGGCAGCACTCCCTGTCCTCCACCCCCCCTGCACACCCCCTCCTGCAACCCTCGCCCCCTCGCACGTCCGCAGACTCCGCGGACACGCCCGGAAAACTAACCACCTAATGAGGGGAGATGACCTCACGTGTTTGTGTGCTTTGTCTGCTGTGTCCGAGCCCGGTGCGCTCGTGTTGTGTTGGCCTTTTGTGTACCAGTTATGTACTGTGCTGCTTTATATTTGTGCTTACATCCCCATTAGCTTCCATTTGGTGCAACACACGACCAGCTGCTCTTTGACAATCACAGTTTGTCTCTGAAATTCAATCTACTAAGTCTTCATGAGCGTTGTCTGGTCAACACATATATAGGTCCTATTACTATTGCAAAAGCATTGTTAAAAATTACCTCGTAGGTACCTGTAGTGAGCTCTTGCAATCGTTAGTCATATTATCTATCAAAAATTATATATATATAAATTGAATATTCTACATACATTTTTTTTTATTTTAAAGCATTACAATATAAATCGGCGTTCAGTTCTATCACTTAACACGCAATGCCAGGCTGGTTCCCAGGTAGGTTCCCTTTGCCTACCGCACTATGTGCGAGATACAACGTCAAATTAATAAGACATATAATAAATATCCCGTTATAATATATAACGGGAAAAAGGTCAATTAAACAATGTAGTGTCGGAAGCATCATAACAGATGGGAGGGTTTGTTTGTCGTTGAGACCTTGCGGGTGATCGAGCGATGTCGGCACGTTCGCACTCCTAATACATTCACACGATATCTATATGTACCTACATATTATACCTAGTACCTACCCATTTATTATATTACTATAGAAAATAGTATTTTTTTATGTAAATATTTTTTAGTTAATAATATTTTTCCAAATAGTGTACGCACGTAGAGAAAAGCACAATACAGACAAAACAAAAACATAATTAGAAACACTACGTTTCTCACATAAAACCATTAAAGCTATATCGTAGAAACAATTTGTACTGCAAATCCCTTTTACTGGTATACCTTACAAGAAATAGAAAAAAAAATTTAAATCATACTCAACGATTTACATATGACTACGAAGACTCACATATCAACCTAATATAGTAAAAAAAAAAAAATGATACAGCCAACAAAAGTTTCTTTTGTAGGTAAAGGTAAGATATAGATATGTTATGTTTATGATTGAGGCAAGTATTAAATATGTAGTCTACTTCATAAATAAGTTAACAGCAATGAAAGTTTTATGGGCAATATTCTTTATCATGCCTTGAATTTCATCAGCGCTACTGTGGTGCCAGATTTTATTGTTAACATTCTTATGTTGGCCGACTTGCTGTATATTTTGTGATAAATGTATGCTGTAGATATGCCTAGATTTGCTACGTAAAAAAAAACACATTTTTTTTATTAGTTTTACGGTGTATCCCGCACATAGAACCTAGTGTTTCCATTAATTAATACATTCTGTTCTAAATTTTCCGTGAAATTCTGAAGGCATTGCGTGTTGAGTAGCGGAATTTAACGCCTTTTGCGTCAACATTTGAGCGAAAAAATGAAACAGCAATTGCCTATTTATTTGCTTATGCCGTTGTGCCACGACCTCACTTATTAAATTATAAAGATTATATGTAATTATAAAGAAGTTATCAAGTACGACGACGTCATATCTTCCTAAGGTTCTTCCCTAAGGTTGATAGGTTACGTAACATGGTAAAAACAAACGGTCTCGTATAATCGTCGGCGCGGGATGCAGGGGTGCCAAAATAACTAATAGTTTTCGCGGGGGCGTGTTAGCATTTTTCTTCTGGCGTTGACGGGGGGGGGGGGGGGGGGGGTATGTGGGGGGGGGGGGAACCGGGCCGACTTCGGCCTGCAGATCATTTACACTTCATCGGCTCTCTTAATAACACGTAAGCCTCAAATATATAGTATTGTTAACAATGCTATGCCAGGTAACTGAAATATACCTATATACGTATCGAGTGTTATAAATAAGTAGGCTCTAAGTATCTTTGTTAAATTATAAATTAAGATTAAATGCCAGTCATTGGCGCAAGGGCGTGTGACTGTAGATGCGACAGGTTGTGGGTTTGATTCCCACTTGAGGAGGCATTTATTATTTTGATTTTTTCGCTCTGATAACGAGGCAAGACGCGAAGTTCAGTTGGCGCAGTGTCTTAACACTAGGTTTCCAGGTTCCCTCTGCCTACCCTGCTATGTGCGGCACACAGCATGAAACAAATAAAACCAATGAAATTTCATGAAGACATTCATTGATGTAGCTTTACAAACATGTACAAATATCTACAAACAGGAATCTATCTACGAACTCTACATTAGTAAATCCTTGCAGTTAAATTATGAAAAAAATATCCTGAATATAGAAGATTAGTTTTTATGAATATGCATATACTGTTAGAAATAGAGAAAGCTCGTAAATTAAGCACGTTTGAGACTTCATAAGACAGTACCAACCCAAATTATGTCATTAAAGAGATATTTAATAATGAATTTTCATAAAAAATTGAGATTTTCAGTTCAATTTCTCTAAACAAATTACTAGAAACCTTTCAGATCAGATCGTACAACATTTTAATAATCTCTCTATTCGGCTAATGTTTCTGGGAGCTCGAATTGAATCGTGAGTGTTTGTAAGGTGAATAAAAAGTCTCGTTTAGTCAAATAGTGGAACATTTAGAGACGTAGTGAGGTGCGTAGAGGCCATTTACAACGCGGAGCGATGCGAAATTTCCACTTAGGAACGCAAGGGTTGCCGAACGTGGTATTTGTATGCTTATAATTTATATTATATTTCAAATTTATAATAACAATAATTTGAAAAATTGGATAAGGTTTGTTTAATAAGTAAAGAAATTTTTCTATAAAGTATTAGATAATTTCAATACAACCAATTTTAAATTATATCTAGATGGTTTAAGTGTTTACGAAGTGGTAACCCTAGCTCAAACTCAATTCCCCCCACCTACATCTGTTTTACGTTCCAATGAATAGCTGCATGCAAATAAACCTACCTTATTGTTTCTTTGAAGGGACTGAAAACGATTTTGGATAGGTGATTTTTCATAGCGTTGGAATGTGTTAGAAAGTACATATACGTCTAGAGTTATTTAGATACAAATGACTCTTATTTAGTCGCTCTTAAATATAGAGATTTCACGCCGTTAAGTAACTATTGTGTATTACAGCTTATTTTTTATTACCGATAAAAGGTAGGGAGAGATCTCGGTTGACTCTCGAAAACACAGTTTCAAAACTACTAGAGGTCACGTAAAAAGTATGAGAACCCTTCGGGGGCATGTTTGAAGAGGTTGATGACAGTGGCCAAGGTTAAAGAATTATGCAGAGACAGTAGCGTTTGGCGCTTCGTTCCCTCTCGACTACCCTGTTAGGGATGCAGCGTGAAGTTAACTAAGTTACTTTAGATACTTTTATTATAGTAACCGTATAGGCATATGATTGTATAGAAATAGGCTATATAATTAATTAATATAACTATACAGGTGGAAGTGTCAGCGCCACTTTAAATGAAACTACAGTTTCAACTACTCTATACAAGCCTAATATAATTCGGAAAAAAAATAATTCTCAAAAATGAAAAAGTTATTTTTTCAAACAAAATAAATAATAAAATTATCGTTTTAAAATAAAACGCCATTTGTAAAGTATAACATAGGCACGCACACACTTACCTGTCAAATCAGCAACGTCGCATACGTATGTGTGCGTGACACGAAATACAGGTATGGATAAAAATCGTGAAATGAAAAAAAAATCCTACGTCTAAACCGTTGAGGTACCTTGATTATTTTTTTTAATTCTGGGTTTGAAATATTTTACCCTATATGCAGTTTCAGTAAAAGAAGCGCCGCCTCTTCCACCCTGTATAACTTCTGAAAATATATAAAGAAAATCTTTCACCGCTACCTAATTTGTCATCTCATATTCCACAGGCTGCCTATATAAAGACTATAATATAAAGGTGATCGCACACTAGGGAGTGATTAATCAACGCCCTCCCAGACGAACGCCCGGAAAATCAACCCTTTCGTCTTAATTACCACGCCTCGCTTCAGGCGGGCGGCGCCATTGGCCGACGCGCTCTGTCGCCCCGCGTTTTAATTGGTCGCGCGTAATTAACGCCGCGGCGGAGGGGACGAACTAATTTGAATTTTTAATTACTCGCCGGCGATGTTTCAGCGGTGATTGGTTGGTTTTTCCCCGCTGTTGGGAAACAATGGAATGCCTAAAGTTTTCTTTATGTACGCACAAGTATATAGACGGTATCTGTGAAGTTTTTTTTTTTCAGTTCAGGTGTTATTATATAATCACTTCAAGCACCTGTATTATAATGTGTTTTAAATTAATTCAGTTATCGTTCATTTAAGATATTAAGCTCCACGCCGTATCCCGCACATAGTAGGGTAGGCTGAAGAAATTTAGTGTTAAGACACTCCTTTCCCATTAAGACACTTTCACACCGTTCCGCACTTTCCGCCCAACTCTCATGGCTGATGAGTGGCTGCTGCGTGTTGAGTGGTGAATTTCATTGCCGCTTTTTGCCTCGTTACCAGATCAAGGAAATGAAAATATTAAATATCTCATACCCCCGAATAGAAATCGAATTCACCACCCTCACGTTAACAGTCACCCCCTTGTGCCACCGGACCACAACGGCCTCATATCATAAATGTAATACCATATCATCATTATAATAATTAAAAAAAAGAATAACAACATCGAGAACTAACAATATAAATCGATATGATAAGCGATATCGATTATACCTAGCTAATACCCACTACCCATACCCGGCGTAGAGCGATGTCGATTACGTAAAATGCCTCCATAAGCAAATGCGGAGTTTACAAGTTAATTCCAAGATTGGTATAACGTGCGGGCAAAATTTCCCCGAGCTCGTATAAGCGGAAATATAATCGGCATATTCCACAGCGCTCGCTTGTAATGGTTGAAAATGAAATCGGCATTCTTATAACTGTATAGAGTTTTTATTAAAAATCGTGACTGTGGCAATCGTGTAAACAAGTAGCTATGCATGTTTAATATGCTTGTTGTCCATTAGCTTTTTAATTTCCAACTAAGAACATTAATTAGTAAGTTCTAGCTAATTTTTCTGTTAAAAATATAATTTATTTTGATAGTGATTTTGTATTGTACGAGTAGGTATGTACCTGGGTAGGCAGATAGAGCCGAGTGTTAAGACACTGCGGTCTATACTTTCTGCCAAATTTTGGAGAACGGAATTGTCTTAACAATAGGTTCCCAGGTCCCTTAACAGACAACAGCAAAAGCTGAATGCAGCATGAAGTTGATAAATAAAACTGAAGACTCTACTTAAATATGATGTTATTTGTGACATTCAAAAGCCTATTAAATCGTGACTACACAAATCTGCTACTTTTATAGATGTTACCTTCTTATTTAACAAAAATTAGGATAGGAGTGTCTTAACACTAGATTCTCAAGTTCCCTTTGCCTATGTGCGGGATACAGCGTGAAGCCAAAAAAAACCAAAAAAGTGAACAAAGAAAGTAACACAATATTTTAAGTCAAGATAATCGTATTCCGACCACAAAGGGATGGAATTTTGCCGATTTTACATCGTTATACCGTATTAGCTCATTAAAGAAGCCTCCACCAACTTAAGATTTATCCCCCTACATTCCCAATTGCCAATTTGAATACTACTATAAGTCTGACCGCAAGCCCCTCGGAGTTGAATTTGAAATTGGTCATTCCGCGTCCCGCTTTCGTCGATGTCATATAAACAGGTTAGGTACCTACATGTATTTCGAATTGTTTTGTGCTCGGGAAAAATTAAGTTCTTAGTTTTTTTTATATGAAAAATTATTCTATATAATTAATGCTATATTAAACTCTCTGTTGTTTGTTTAATAGATAACTTGCGTATTGCTAAAATACCTATAGAGTAAGTATAAGTACATTTCTGAACTCTACGTTACCTCTCACTTTGCAGCATACAATTACGATAGTCTCGGGCAGATCGATTATGAGTTCATTCCTTCTTTTTTTTCAGCTTCACGCTGTATCGTCTATAAAAGGAACTTAGTGTTAAGACCCTCCATTCCCCACTATCCGTCGAATTTATGGGGCATTGCGTGGCGGAACGCTGCGAAGTACCAGAGCGAAGAAATGAACTATTAGCAAATAATAACTCATTCTCCCGAGTGAGAACCGAATCCACAACCATTGCATTTACAGTTTACACGCTTCTGCCCCTGCGCCATGACAGCCTCCAAATACATGATATATAGGAGTGTAGGTACTAGTAGACAATATCATAGCAAAGTCATTAGGATATAGGCACCTAAATAATATAAATGCTCATATACATAATAGATGCAGCGGCATATAAAGGAAAATGCCAAACTGACGTTTCATGCATGAATAAACCAAAGGCCTTTATGGTAACAGTTCCGCGAGAGCCTAAAACGGTAGTTAAGGTGTTTATGCGCGCGCGCAGGACGGACTGACGTTGACTGACGTGACCAACCCCGCGCTCCTTAATAAGTGAGCGCTGTTTGCGTAGTAAAGTTGGAATTATCATTGATTTACATAGATTTTTATTAAAAAATAGTCGTTTTATATTTGAATACGTGAAGGCTTATTTATTATTTATTTTTGCAAAATCAGCTTCGCCCGCTTAAATTACTTTCGTGCTTAAATGACGATATCTTTTTAAACACAGTGTTTATACATTAAAAAGTAAAGTTTCATTAAATAATGAAACATTTATTTTTGATGTAAGTATATGTTGATTTCTATTTCATGAAAATTATGAACGTTTGCTTATTTTATGTACCTGTCTATTAAAAATTTTTCATGAGGAAAAATGATGTACCACAACATTTAACAAATCTGCTGAACCAAAATTTGGATATAACTAAAAACTAACTTTTGTCCATTAAATGAAATTTAGACGACAGGTTATTTGTTTTTTTTATTTTTTGGATTAATTTAAATAGAGTCAATAATTAAAATAGTGAATAAAATAGATTCAAGAAGTAACAATGGAAGCATATTTGAGCGAGCTCCTGACTTGGCAATTTTCATGCTTTTTGTTAACATCCATTTAAATTTCCTCAATGCTCAGTATTAAAATTGTTAACGATAAAAACTAAAACCACACTTATAATTACATAGTTTAAAAATGGCACCAAGAGAATTCATCAGAAAAATAATCAGCGGGCGAGCCGCGCAAGAAATTTTAGTAAAAAGAGTTTGTCAACGTTATTTTTGTCGACAAAAACGTGTTCGATCTCATTTTTTATCCAATTAAGAGAGGTTCGATGGGTTTTTATGAGTCGTTATTAGTTTTTAGTGATGTTTTTGCGCGGGGCACGGGTCAAGCCCGCTGAGACAATGCGCGACGCGGTTGAACGCCGCGTGTCGTGCCGCGCGTTTGGTTCCGCGTGCCGGGTCGCCATTCAGCGGTAATCGCTTCATTCACCGGCGAGCGGTGAGCGGTGAGCGGCGGACGAATGCTTTTTCCTGCTCCTTTGCAACGATCGGTCATGCATTCCGAGTGCAATCCACTCGGTCAACTCTCAGTCCGCTGTAATCTGTCGCAGCTTGATAAATTTGTTGACGATCATTTATTTCATTAGTAACATCAATATTATTGTTAAACTATTGTGGTACTTAGAAGATTTTTTTTCTTTAAAATATGTATCCATAAAATATACACGGAAATATTATAACATATAACAAACATTACGTTGGAAAATGAATCATTATACGGTGTAATGAGAAAATTACGATGGGAAATCAATTATTTTCATCTCTGGTAACAAGACAAAGAGCGGCATTAAGTTCCGTCAATCACCACGTAACGTCTCGATTGTAACGAAAGTGGTAGATGGAATGTGTTAACGCTAAGTCCCCTCTGCTAACTCTGTTATATATGCGGTATATAGTACAGCTAAAAGAAATAGAAGCTCTATGTGTTAAACTATGACTATGGAACCTCTATGAAGACTATGGAAGTAGAGTTATGGAACTTCTACGGGAAATAGAAGATATAATACAATGTTCTAAACAAAAACAATGTATTTAAGACATTAATTTAAAAAGTTACATAAACATAAGTACATAAGTAGTTGGGTAGGCACCTGTGCCTACCTACAAGTACCTGTCCTTACCTAGTCTACAAGTGTAAAACCGGAAATGGTATCACCAAATATGTGGTAAGATTTTTAAGTCTTTTCTTCCACAATCATCATATTACGTATTTAATAACAAGAAAATAAACAACCTAAATAATAAGAAATCTCTGACAATAATAGAAGCTATATTTGAAATATACCAACTTAACATAAATTACTAACGCGAGACGCCACACACAAAAGCCAAACACTTACCTACTTACTTAGCACACAAATTACAAAATCAAAACTAATAAATATCATAATTTTATTATAACTTACGCAAATATATTCCGAGAGCCAATTAAAGTTGGAAAAATAATTAACGGTTGGTAGCATTGGGCAGCGTCATCGTAAATTTCACGGATCATTGGACACTCGGCGCGGGCGCACGTCGCGTTTATTGCGACACGTCAATCCGTCGCATACGCGGGCTCGTAAAATCGATTATATTAGTGCATTATTTTCATAATAACATTTATTCATTTTGGTTTCGTTTGTTGTTGTTATTATAGGAAAGCAAGTGATTTTTCATGAAATGACAATTTGTGCCAATTTGAGTAAAATAATTAGTCTATAAATTAAAGATGCTAAGCTGGCATTTAAGAATAAGCGGTTATAAATTAAATGTTAATATTAGCTCTAACTAGTTTAATGCATTTTTCAAAAGTCATATTTAAACTCTGTCGTAACCAATAAATGTCAAAATAATTATTGGTAAATAATAAATATTGGTACAAAAATGTGGTCTGGTGGTGGTGGTGGTGGTTTCTAGTACATTACATCGATAACATCAACATACTTATTATAAAAAAAAACTAGCAACTTGCAGTTTGTTTTTGTATGCACGTCTCGTTCATCTATAAAACATATGCAATTTGATATTTGTTGTCTACTTTAACAGTAGGAGGTGTGACAACGTATGAATATATTGAACGCGTAGAGTGGATGCGACACGAGCGGTAGAACCGTGCTGGTGGTCGGTGGTCGGTGATCGGTGGTCGGTGTTCGGTGGTCGGTACTGGTGACAATGGCAAAGGTACCAGCGCGTTAAGAGCGGCGGGAGTACACTGTAACATAACCCTCGCACCGAGCCAGCGGTCGCGCCATAACATAATTAAAAATGATTTAAAGCATTCGCTCCGGCTGCTTTGTTTCGCGCATTATATTTCACTTGTTCGCGTCCGCTCTTAATTCTGTCACAGTTTTTATAACCCTTTTGTATTTATTAATACCCTTTCGGGTTCCAGTAGCGCCGAGTTTCTTGGAAAGTGGGTTTGATGTTATATTTATTTGATTATGTCTCTACGTTAACGAAGCGTCACGTAACCGTTTTGCTAGATTCCTATTAATTAAATCACTAATTAAGAACATCGAAAGTTTTTTTTTAATATGCCTATACGCAAAAGGTTATTTCTTAGGAATTTAATTTTAGAAAACAATAAGACCAACGTCTTTTGGTATTTTAATTATTTTTAACATAATATACATATATATTGTAAAATATAAACTTTTAAAATGAACCCAAAGCAGGTAATAAAATTTTAATACATCCTCGGTGAACAATAGTGGTATTAAGGTGAGTGGTTTGGGCTTTAAATAAGTATGAAAAGGATTAACTTCGGCTTGTTGACACGTCGCGGGTTCACAGTCATTCGTCAAGTTCGCGTCGCGTACTGTTCTCTTTCTGTATTCGGCAACCGTGTCCTGGCTGCCGAAAAGCAATTTTTCACGCAACATATATTATTGTTGATGACTTTTAAAATGTATTATAATTTTAAATATGTAGTCAAAACTATTTGAAAGGTTTCGATAATTATTAAATAATTAAATCTCATAAATATCTTCTCAAAAATAACTTTTAACGACTATAATGTAAGCGAAATTCAAAGAAAACATAGAAGTCTAAAGACAGAAATAACTTAATATATTAAATATCTCTAATAATTTAAAGATTTAATTTATTTTAATGCATCATATATCGTGTGAAGCATTCACTTTATTGCTCAGCAGTGAATGTGATCTATCAAATGGTCTATCCGTCAATGACTCGTGCCAACGACAAGAAATAAGTCGAACTCGTCTTATTTTAGAAGGTGGTTAGACGTTTTTGCTGGTTATAAAAGTAAACGTTAAAATATTTGTATAAGTACAAACAGAGCTTTCTAATAATTTAATATTTTCAATTTGCATATTAATTTATATCTAAACTGAGTAAAATTTTTGGTGAAAATATAAATTTTAAGCCAGTCGTTGCACAGGGGCACAGGTGTATGATTGTAAATGAGATAGGATGTGTGTTCGCGTCTCACTCGAGAAAGAGAAGAAAAGCGCAGCATCGAGTTCCGCTACTCAACACAAAATACCTCCAGAATTCGATAGAAAGCGGAGAGTGGAGTGCCTTAACGCTTAACTCTACAATATGCGTGATACACCGTGACACTAAAAAAATACATCTAATTTCAGACAAAAATATTAATTTCAACGTCAAACCAAAAATTAACAAACAAGTCCAACACGAACCCATCTCGCCAAGTCCAACATGAACCTGCATCTATAGAACGGGTACCCAGTAACACTGTAACAGGCAAGTCCAACAAGTCCATCTTAGTTAATTAGTTTTTTGTGAGGCGGGTGGGGCGGTCGACGCCATCAAATTACGATGAGTCGGCCTTTCGGCTACCGGCGCCGCGCCGCGCTCGCTCGTATAATAATTATACACTCGTTACTACCGTGCTGCCGTGATGCTGCTTCCACGCCGCCGGTGCCGTCACGTGACCGCTGATGATAATGAAACGGATGGCGTCATTCATAGCTTCCATTGTGCAACTAACTATAGATTTAATTGAAAATAGGTAAAGAAAAAACTTTTTGATTTGATCTTATTTTGTAAAATAAATATGATAAAATTATATAAATATTTGTATTATTGCATTTTCTCTCATTTTAAATCATATACTAGAAATATGGCGAGTTTTGTGGTACAAGCCGTTTGGGTTGTTGATTTGGTTTACTTAGGCTAGGGAAAACAATATATTTTAAATTCAAACATTGTGTGTTGGAATTTTTAGATTTTGTCAACGCGCCACTATAGCGAAATAAATATACTAAGAAAAAAAAATATATTTAAATTAATTATATTATTACAAAGTACCAGCAAGGTAAATTGCATACCATCTAACTTCTATTTAGTTAATCAAATAGACAAACATTGAAGTTCTATGGTTGAAAAATAAATGGGTACCTACCTACAAAAATTGACTAGCACTAAAATTTACTTATTTCCTCACACACACACACGCACCTCAAACAAAGTAACACAAAACTCATCACTCGTTTTTTTTTCTAATCACGCAGCGTGAACAGCATAGAGCGGTGCACGAGCCTCTTAAGTATCGTCGATAAATTCCATCGATAAAATCGGCGACGTCCACAACGCGCCCGGTAATTTCTTAACGACAGCGTAACCCGGTGGCGACGCGTGCGCGTACGCATTTTATTTCTCCGAGATCTCGAGCGCCCGACTCGGAAATAATCGTCATCCACTCAACATAGATGGTAATCAAGTCGATTATTACTTGTGATCTTAATGTAACCTTTTTTTTTTGGGGACTACGTTGTACAATTACGATCGGAGGTTCCAATCGTAATAGAGGTTCCGCGTGTTGAGGTTCTAAGTGCGTTAGAACTTAGATGTGATGTAGCGATACGAAGACAAGATTTAATTTTGGTAGACTAACATAATTTTAGAAAAATCTTAATAATTTAATATTTTACAAGCAATTTCAAAACTAACTTTGTTCCCTACTAATTTTAATGATTAAGGAATATTTTAAGTGTTTTAAGGCTGCATAAAAATAAACTTACATGACGTGTACCTACGTGTATTGTGATAGTAACTGATTATTATTGGACGGGCGCGGAGCTACCGTCTTTGTTGCCTCTATTCATAGAGACCGAATGAGCTTCCTACTAATTACCGCCGATGTAAAAGGATGAATAGGGTTGGTGGACAATATTCACATTTTGAGATATATATTATGTGTATGATCAAAATAAAATAGAAAATTAAAACAAAATCAGCTTCACGCTGTATCCCGCACACAGCAGGGTAGGCAGAGGGAACCTAGTGTTAAGACACTCCATTTTCTTTTAAGCTATATTGTGGAGGCATTGCATGTTGAGGGGCAAAACTAAACGCCGCACTTTCAAAATAAAATGATATGAATTAAATTAATATGGATTAACCTTTTGTTACTGAGACATAAGTTTTGATTTAATAAATATATAAAAAACTTAGCAGATAGGTTTCCAGTATGTCTCTTAAAAGCATAAAATATAATAAATCAAAAATTAAGGAAGTAATGCGAATAATGTGGATGCAATTACGAAAACGAAATTGTAAAAGCAGCAACCCTGCGCCTATAGGACGCGCAGCTATGTTACATTATCTTTAATTAAAAACTGGAGAGGCCATCAGTGGATTAGTCGGAGCGGTCACAAAAAGGGTAACGGGTGAAGGCGAAACACCTTCCCGATTCGTCACGAATCACACTTTTATTTTTATTTGAGGGACCCTTTTGTTGGAGTTAACCGAATTTGCTGTTCAATAAAAACACTCTAATTAAGAAATGTTCGGAGCGCAGTTTAAAGTTTTGGCGTTCTTAAATTCTGATTGTTCGAACTTGAATTTTATTGTGTTAAAAAATTTCATTTGTTAATTCTTAAAACTTTAATTTGCATTCCTGCGTGGTCACCGTTAGAAGAGAATTATAAGAATAATTTTAAGTATGGGTCTGGTCGTTCGTTGGTGGAAATATCTCCAATTTCTGTTAACATATAGCTTTTTCATATCTTTGGACTTATCGTATTATTATATATTATTGAGATTAGTTCTTACATAACCATTTTAAGAATTTGTATTAATAAATTAAAATTGCTTTACTACAAAAATGTTTTTCCAACATGGTTAACATAGCACAGTAGGATCGGCTTTATTTCTAATCATATAGATATACCTACATGAGAGCCAATAGTCCAACTAGGTTGAGTAGGAAGGCAGACCCTGGTTATAGCCGGGATTAATGTCAGGAAGAAGAAGGGGGTATACCTACATGCTAATTCTCCTACTTATTAGTAGGAGAAACTATAATGTCGCTATTATGATATTTTACTATAGCGATATAGGTAAATATTTTAATTTTACTATATCAGTTTGTTCAACGCAAAAGTTTATTAAAAAATAAATAAATGTGTTCAAGGTATTGTGTTGAGGCCGTAGTGGTACAGCAGTTTAGTATTACCACGACTGTCGTGGATTCGATTCTCACTTATAGAAAGATTTTTTTATATCCTCGCACTGGGACCAAGGTAAGACGCGGCGCTAACTTCCACAACTCAACACGCAACGATTCGAAAATTGGGCTGAAAGTAGTGAACAGAGTGTCTTAACACTAGATTCCCTCTATTATACGCGGGGATACAAAGAGTAAGAAATTATAAAACAACAGTTTATTATATCATCATTATTATCCAATAGCAATAAAAAGGAAAAACGTATTACGTGGTATGACAAATGCAAATATAGATGAATATTAGATATATATAAGCATTTCAGTGTCATTTGCAGGTTGTACGTCATAATCGATTACCCTACCGTAAAAGTGCTCGTGAGATAAAATATTTATGGGCGTTGAAGAGATAGTTGCTTTATTACTTAATGTATCTACAATATAACTACAGTAGCAAGAATTATATTGTATTTTTTTTATCTAATAAGTTATCTAATAAAAATTTTAAAAGCCTAGTGAGTAGAAAGAAGAGAAGAAAAGCGACACGACATGTCGTGTAGTGTGCAAAACAACAGTAGACTATTTCTTTTATACAATGACTCACTTGTTTATATACGTAGGTAATATAATAAAATGTGTAAAACTTTTTACTACCCACCAATAGAAGGCTAAATAGGTCCTCTAGGTAATTTAGGTTACTATGTTTTAATTAAAGTAACTTTATTTTTGGGATATTGACCAGAAACTGTTTAAATTCCACCTGTGTGCGACAGGTTGTAGGTTCCATTTCCACTCAAGGAAATTAAGTTCAACTTAATGGAAACGAAGTTCTCAGGTTCTCTCTCGTGTGTGCGTTCAGCAGTTCTGGCGTGAGAATGGAATAAACATCCATCCTCACAAACTTTTACATTTATAATATTAGTAGTAAGATAGTAAGATTCTAACTAATTGTTAAACTTAAAAACACTAAACTAGCTAACAATTATATATAGATACTTTACAATACGTTTGCAAAAGTATTTAAAGGTGCCTCGTAATAGAGATAGTGTCGGTGTCGTTGCGGGTTTAATTATACCGGTATATTGCGGTGTTGGTGTTAACAAGATTGCGCTGATAGCATCAACAGGGCCAGGGCTCAGATATAGCTGGGGTCAGACCGTGCACCTTTTATTTTTCAAGCTGGTACAACGCTGCGGTGTCGTTAATGTCTTTGTTACATTACGGACAATTGGATTTACTTGAAAATGGTTCTTAAAATAGATGGTGTCAAATACTGTGTTTAAATAATTAACTAGATAAATATTAAAGTATGGTTATTTTTAAATTCTATAAAAAATAGATATTACTGGAAATGAAAAAAATAATAAAGTCAGCTTAGAGAGTACACCTAAGAGCTTACTAAGCAATTTGTTGGAAGAACCAAAAAAGTATTTAAAAAAAGTTATGAACATATTTACGTATTCTCAAAAAGTTTTCACAGTTTTGGAAATTGGTTTGTATTCTCGACTATATATATAAAATGAAATAAATTCTCGATTATATGAATAGTATTTTTTATACAATTTCAAATAGTATAAATATGTAGGTTTTTATTAGGTACCAACCACTTTTATACATACAATTTCAAATAATTATCATAATTTGGAATTGAAGTTTTAGTACCTAATATAATTTCGCACTAATAAAAACATCGCTAGATTTCCTCATTCCGAACAGGCCGTTCGCTTTCATTACGTGCTGGAATAAATCAAAATAATACCAACGCAAAGATGGCGCATGGAAAATCAGCCCATCCCCGCCTGTGTGATTTATGTCAGTAATTTTCCAGACGGTTACGAAAGCAACCTGCGATTTTTCTTCGCACATACATAATTAGATAATTTTCATGGAATTTCGGTTCTGTTCGTGAATTTAATTCCTCAAAATATACATAGATAACGTCGCGGTGCAGTAGCATAAGCGTGTGACTGTAGACACG
Organism: Heliconius numata; assembly: GCA_016802625.1. NCBI lineage: Eukaryota > Metazoa > Arthropoda > Insecta > Lepidoptera > Nymphalidae > Heliconius > Heliconius numata. Next base: position 1,446,453 of record JAEBDU010000002.1, on the reverse strand, counting down.
ATGGTTGTGGGTTCGATTCGCACTTGGGAAAATGAGATTTATTAATATTTTCATTTCTGCGATCTGGTAACAAGGCAAAGCGTGGCGTTGAGTAAGGCCATTCAATTCCTCGAAAATTTAGCGGAAAGTAAAATAAATAAAAAATATTGTGCATGCATGCAGTTAAAGCAGAAATCCATGGTAAATTTGTCAAACAACAATGAAAGAAATGTTAAAACTGTCATTTTAACTATAAATTAGTAATTAAATCGAAAAGATAATCCGACTGGAATACTAATTTACGTCCTCTCAAACGAGTTCGGCATTGTTCGAGTATTAATTTTGGACTTAAGTGTACTTAATTGCTGACTTCACACTTGAGCTTTTAATAAATTCAGGGATAGTCGGCTTAGTTCACACGACCAAAAAATACTCGGCAACGCTGCGATCGGCTAAAAAAGGACAGATTTTAATTTATAAGGGACAGGACAAACGATTAATAATTTATTTGTATCCCTCCGTTTCTTGTGCGAGAGGGTCCGAGCGTTAAAAACAACCGTTAAAACCGGCAACTTTGTATGGCTCGCGCTTGGCCCGAAATGCCAATTGCGGGTAGACACAAGTATACAGCGAGTCGGAATGTCGCTTTAAAAAACTTCGCAAATAAATAAATCGCGTCGCACACACCGATCGCAAAAAAACGATCCGCCATATTCGATTCTTTAATGTGATTTTGAAAAAATAGAAGTAAGCGGTGGCTGGGTCCGATTGAAAATGAATGAGGGCGAACGCGATAGTGGAAATTAGCATTGAGCTGGGACTCAGGAGCGGCCTTTGTGCGATCATATCGAGGTGTATTCTTTGCGCTTTTTACGGCGGCGGCCCGCGCCCTCTCGGCCTCTCAGCCCCTCAGCCCCTCAGCCCCTATTGCGGCCCTGTCGCCTTTCTGTTGCTAATAATTACGATTTCAACATCGGTTTACGATCAATTTTAGTATCTATTATTTGTAGGTAATTTACCAGGATTTCTAAGAACGCTTTCCAGATTCTATTATTATCTCTAGATATTAAGCAAAATAAGATTTTTATGAAAGTTATATAAATATTTTTGTATGAAAATACACTCATAAACATCATACATATGTTATATTTCTAGAAAAAATATTGGAAATTTTAAAACTTCTAGCTTCTAGCAACTATTGATGAAACTATTGACCCCTATTTTATGTAATGTAGGTGCCTATATAAATTGAAGTTTTAAATAACTAAATATAACTTCAATTCGCAAGGTACAATGATATCAGGTTAAGAGATATACAGCTTAGCTGTACATATATAATATATTAATGATTCCGATAAAATCTTGGTGATTTATAAATTAAAGACCGTTCGTATATCAATACGATATAATAGAAGCAACAATGGGATTCAATGCAGATGAGCGTAGGGCACGGGCACTGCGATCGACATTTGTATGCGATATCTAAGTCCACAATTGGACGCCGCGCCGGCGCGAGTCTTCGCGCTAATGGTACACTATCGAAGGATCGCTCGCCCGCTTCCAAGTGGCGACCGCCACGGACGGGACCACACGCTCGTTTACTACCCACAATGCGCCGATTTATTAAACATCTTAAACTAGTTCAAAGATATTGTCGTGCTTACTGCAATTTAAAGATTATCCGAAATACCAATTATATATTTTTTTAGGTTCACCGTAGATATAGGGTAGGCAAAAGGAACCTAGTGTTAAGATACTCCGTTCTCCATTTTCCGCCGAATTTTCGAGGCATTGCATGTTGAGAGGCGGAACTCAACACTGCGCTTTTCCTCTGGTACCAGAACGAAGAAATGAAAACATGTTTAATAACAATACCTTCCCACGAGTGGGTATCGAACCGACGACCCTCGCGTTACAGTCACACGCTTATACCTCTGCGCCACGACAATCTTAACCAATTAAAATATAAGCAAATGAATCCCAACATAAATACAAAATACATAAATTAAAAACTTAAAGACGAAGTAAGTGTAGAGAAACATAATTAAAGATTTTCGAAATCGCAATTTAACACCGAGTAAAACGCTTTAAAATGTTTTTATGGGCACTTTGCCGCAATATCATAAGGTCACAGTAATTAAAATGTCCAAACAGAAATTTTATTAATGTGAGACCTTTAATATTTCTTCTTATTAATTATACGTACCTTTTCCACAGTCGTCGGTTAATTATTTCTCCGTACATAATATAAATGATTCATATCTTTAAAAATTTAAATAATGCGCGTATATTTAAAGTAATTTATTGAATTTTAAGAATAATCACCAATTTTTTTACAGGTTCGTATTTTATGATGATGATGGCTGATGGGGCAGAGAATATATTACGAGTGGAGTGGGTATTGAACCTACAAACATCGTGCTTACAGTCTGACCTACTACGTCACGTCGGTCTCAATAAGGATTTAATGGAACAATGGAACTAAATCTGAAACTCATAAAGTGAGTGGACGGATCTCTGTCTTAGCTTTGTATTTATGGTAATTTAAAAACTAATTCAATTTTAACCTATTCATCAATAAAAATTAACATTTACCATTAACTTTTAAAATAATTTAATATTGTAAGTCAGCTCATGACTAAGGCCGTCGTGGCATAGTGGCGAAAGAAGGAACATAAGAGGGAACCTACTGTAACATTTCTTCACTATTGTCTAATTTTTGAATTTGGCCAAAAGTAGTCTTAACACTAGGTTCCCCCTACCTAACCCGCTATATACGGGATATAGCGAGAAACTGAAAAAAAAAGCAAGTTCAATCAAGTCCAAGCTTCACCGACAACTACTTTAGCTTTCTACATCGCATTCATTACGCATGGCGACTTCTAAGAAATTATATGAATCTGATTTATAAAGGTTCCAATTAGTCTCCCAGCCTCACAACTCTTTATTGATGAAGCAGGAGACGGTGGCTTAATACAGGTAATTTGTGGAGCTGATTGAGTGCTCATAAAACGCGAACCAACCGGCGTTCGCGATCGGATCGCTGTCATCGAACTTGCCGATGTTATTACGTATTGTTTGCAAAGTCATAATGTCAATCTGTACGTACGTACTGGATTTTCTGTTGTTTGGTAGAGACTAATGGATGATAAAATATGTTTTATTAATAGAAACAATCTTTTAAAATGTTGTCTATATTCTATATATGTATAATAAATAGAAACTTATACTCATTTGATAAAATGTAGGTATAAATATAAAATCAGGATGTTTTTTAGTAGTAAAATAAAAAGTCAAATATTTATATAGTAGGGTAGGCAAAGGGAGCCTGGGAATCTAGTGTTAAGACACTTCCATTCCTCACTTTCCGCCGAATTCTGGAATTGAGTGACGGAACTGAACGCCACGATTTAACTTGTCGCGCCTTGTAGAGCAAGGAAATAAAAGACATTAAACATTTCCGTGACTGGGAGTGGAACCCACAACCTGTCGCATTTATAATCGCATGCTGGTTCCCCTGCACCATGAATGACCTCAAAAACCTTATATTTTTTTAACTAATTATAAATAATTTCCACAAAGAATATTTTGGCAAATATATTGTCAAAACCTCTGGTATCACTCACAGGGCAAACATTTCAAGTTTGTATCGACGGCTGTCGCTTCGCGCGACTACAACGCGCTGTCGATGTGAAGCCAATTGATTTCGGCAGTTTATTGGCCATGTCAATAAGACCTCCTCGTCTGACGCACTGATTGAAGTGCGTTGTTTTTAATGTATTAGAATGTAAAACACAAATATCTAACTATGACCTTTTGTAGTGTTTTATATACGATCAAAATGTAGGGAGAGGGAGCTTAGTGTTAAGACACTCTGCCTCATACTTTCCCCCGAATTCGAGAGCTGCTCTTTTTCCTCGACAACAAGGCCAAGAAATTAAAATATTAAATATGTAATTTCCTCGAATGGAATTGAACCCACAACTTGTCGCGTTCACAGTCAAACGCTTATGCCCCTGCGTTGAGACTGGCCTCAAGTGAACAGGTAGTGTAATTAATATTCTTTAGCTTCACGCTTTATTCCTAGCTGAGTACCAGTGCCAGAGAGAGCGGAACGCCAAACGACAGTCTCTCCATATTTAAAGAGATAGTTAGAAGACGAAAGCGTCTTGTCTACTGTCATCAACCTCTTTATACAGGTCCTCGGGGTCTTCATATGCCTTTTACGTGAAATTCCTCCAATATTATGAACAGTTTCCATATTCTCGAAGATCAATCGAGGTCTCCCCCTGCCTCTAATATTTTAATTGAAATTAATTTAAAAAATCAATAATTTAGAAATCCATACCGGAAAAGTCAATAGCGTTCGAAGCGAGAGTTCATTGAGTCATTTATCCTAACTATGGCGCAATGATTAATATCCCGGATATTTTGCTTAAGGGGAGCCACCGACGTTACAACTACTTCCTGCTAAATTATTTGTTCGGGTGTTATTTATTAAGAAAACTTTGATTGTTTGAATGAAATTAATGATATTTATATCATTATATCTTTTGTTTAATGATAAAAGATATATGAGAGCAGAATATCTGACTGTCAGACATGCTGACAGTGACTGGCATAACGTATTATTAAAAAGAGGGAAAAATGACTAGATAATGTAATTAATAATTTGTTTTCCTTAAGAAATTATTTCATTTAGATTTTCTTTTCAATTTCGACTTTTTATATACCAAGTACTTCAACGTATAATTTCATAATGTTTATTTGATATTGAAAATATTTACGTAAAGGCAATTGCAAGACAAGTTTGAAAGCTCAACTGATAACAATTTATTTGTTTCTTTGTATGTTATATAACATAATAAATATCAACCAGTGTCTATATTCAATACAATTGTCACCTATGCAGCACGCGGAGCGCTAGCGCGGCGGGGCTTTGGTCGACAAGTAGTAAGTGATAAATAAAGCGTAATTGAGAGACGGAAACAGCCAATGAGTAAATCTCGTCCGTCAATTTATTTAAATTATTTATTAGTGCCCGGCTATAGACACCCGGAGCCACGATCGTTTTCAGTGCACGCTCCGGACGCGGCCAGTGTGAGCACACCTAACATATCGATATCGATGATAACACAGAATATTAATTTATGAATTTCCTATGAACACTAATTAAATATGTAAAAATAAAAAAATACCATAGGTCTAATTTAAGGTTAAAACAATAAAATTATTAAAATCACACAAAAACAAAATAATATCTAATAATAAAAATTAAAAAAATCAGCTTCACGCTGCATCCCGCACACAGCAGGGTAGGTAGAGGGAATCTATTGTTAAGACACTCCGTTACCCACTTTCTGCCGAATTCTGGAGGCTTTTTTGCATGTTGATTGGCAGACCTCAACGCCGCGCTTTGCCTCGACACCAGAGCGAAGAAATGGAAATATAAATGTAAATAAATATTTCAAACGGTAGGTATCTAATAATAAACTGCACCAAATATAAAACTATTTAAACGCTTTCATTTACTTCGCTTCCATCAGCACTAAATTAAGTAGATAAAACAAGCGATAGTGTGGTATTGCATGAAAACAATTTACTTTATGGTTTTAGTTTTATCGATAACACCACAACCATAACTAGTGGGTGATTCGAATTAGTTAATTTGTGCAGATACAGCACAATGGACTATACCTCTATAGGAAATAATATAGTCAGATGTACTTGCTTACCTACCCTGGTAGGTACTTGAGTACCAGGAGATTGTAATTGGCGTAATTGGACGAATCTGGACGCGCCTAATAATGAACTGATGCATTGTCGTGATTCAAACGGCAATTTGTGGTAAGATGTGATTCATTAAGTGGCCAAGGTTAATGTTTTTATTTGGGGAAGAGTTCGTTTTGTACCGTATAGAAGTTTTTTTTTCGATATATGTAGATACGTATATTTACTGGTATTTTTGTGTTGCTTATTAAAATACTTTTTTTTAATTTTGCCAACCTGAGCTTTTAAATGTTCTGAAAATATCTAATTTAAAAATTAAACTTACCCATTGATGTCTGTTACAGTCCAGAAATGTTTCAGCACAGCTTTAGCGACTAAGTACCAGATCTGCGTCCAAACCCATGTGGACTTTTCTATGGATGCTCTGAGAAATTCTTTGGTTTCTTTGTCAGGTTCCAACTGCACGAACTTTTTCTGTAATTCCTCGTTTAGTTTGCTCTTGTCGACTTGATACCACTGTAACAAATTATATAGATACTAAATTACATTTTTAGCTATATTCCGCGATTCGCGATTCGAATTCGCGATTATCTGGACTCTTTAAAATATTTTTTTTTTTATATTTCACTCAGTTTCAATTTATCATTATTTGTATACTAACTGAACATAAAATATATGGAACATAAAAATATAGCACGATTCATTTAAAGCGACCCACTAATGACAGCTGACAGACGCTGTTTTGACGAGTACCTACCTACCCACTGGAACGAGCAAAAACCATCTAACATTCACAGACGGAGTTGGATCACCTCCTCGGTAAATTAGTAATTAACGTAACACGCGGATCCCGCGAGCGTAATCGTAAATTGATGTTTAACAACACTACGGCTCAGATTTTAATGAAACTATATAAAAAGAGTAATGGAGTGCAAATAAGAGAGTGTAGTATGAAAGAAGCGTGTAGCTCGTCACCCGTTGTGTGTTTAAGGCAGCGGCCGCGGCCCTACAAAGGCACTGCAGCGGCTGTTAATTTCACGCTGCCTCGAATTAACATTTCTTTACGCCACAGAATAATAACGAATTAAAAAAACATCTCGCCTCAACATGTACCTGTAATGACGGCGGCGGCGAGCGAGCCAACTCATCAGCCCAACTTAATTAATGCCCGATCTGTCTTTATATTAAAATCAAAGTCAGCAGCGGTTGGAAAAAAATTGATAGCATACGAGAACAAATGATTATTTAATATAGATTTACATTGAAAACAAAACTATTCAAGTACTAGTGGGCTTCTCTTAATTTCACAGTTAATAAGAAATTATTAATTATCCATATATACCATGAAAAATGTTTTGTGTATATTAGATGAAATAGGTAGATAAATAATAACGATTACAATATGCTAAAAAATATATTTAAAATATGCGAATTATAATAGATAACAGCAGTTAAACGTAAATTATAATATTTTATGACGTTTTTATACGTCAAGCCAAGACAAATAAATATTTATTAGAGAATACTGATGGCGAATCACGTTGGTGATTATGCAATGCGCCGTCTTTACATTTAAAATAACCTGCATCGGAACTACGGGATCCGACGAGGCGAATTCTCCAGACGGAATACAAATCGTGGAAAATTTTGAATGCTATAGCCATTGATAATAATATTCCGTTTTCAGATTATTCTTTGGACGGTGATCTAATTTTCTGTTTTTGATTTTTTATGGAACTAGAGGATGTATATTAATAGACAGACGCCTGCGTGACCTCCGCCGTATATTATTATTTGGAAGACTGGAATACAATGACGTGAAAAAATATTACGCGGCCGATATTGTATGAAGACAGTAATTATGACATTTATGCCAGATCTGTCAGAGGTAACGAGGTCAGCTTAGAATTGAATGGAACTGAAAGTGGGTTACATTTTCATAAGATAAAATATCAGATAAGATTTATTGAGGTTGCAGTAATTAATATTACTTATATTATTTAAATTTAGATGTAAATAGTATCCCATAATAAACGACAAAAAGACTAAAATTAGATAGAAAAAGAACTGTTAATGTTTGTAAATTAACAAAAAGAAATATAAAGATCTAACACGTGCTGAAAAATCTAGATCTACTCACCTAACCAGATAACTGTAACGAGAATGACTTCCGTGTTGTGTTGTTTTTGAGCAATATGTAGCGTTAGAGGCGGTCGGTCCGATTATTTATGAGAGTCGCGTTTAGGATTCAATTTCAGCTCGTGTAAAGCTAGGTTTGCATGAATAAAAATATATGTATTTTAAAAATCTACCTGTTAAGGAAGACAAATCGTATATGATTTATTCAATTCGGCGAGCTATCGAGGCCGAATGACTCTTGTTTATTTTATGTATATGTATGTGGGTTACCGATTTTCTCATACTGGTCAACGGGTCAGTTGGTAAAAAACGCTTAATTGTATCTTTTTGCATTTTAAGAACAAGAATTTATTGTTAGTGAAGCCGTCATAGCTCTCGGAGGCGATCATTATCCTCCGTTGACTCGTTAGCGCTCAGGTCAACCAAGGTGCCTGGTTGGAACGAATGGAGGGATGCAGATCCTTTATGCGACGGTCGTTTGCCTCTCGGCTAATGAATCAGACCTGTGACTATATTGTCAATACGGAGCGAACTCTGAATGCGCTCGACCTGCACAATGCCAGATTAATTCTCATTTAAGTGTGTGAAATAAATGGTGACGAGCCGCAATTCACGGGCTGAGTACTGCGAAGTAGGCACGTATTGCGAATAGCGACTTCCAAGGCAGTCCCAATGAATAGCTTCAATACACGAACACAATTTAATATGTCGCATATAACCGACTAATGACTCTTTTAGAATACTTTCCTATTTGACGTTTCATACATACATAAGTGATGATAGAGAATGGAATGCATTAGTTGTTTTCTAACATTTTTATTAACTTTTGTTGTTTATTAACATCATTTAGGTATTTTCTAAAAAATATTTTTAACATTTAATAAAAGTAGGAATATTTATATAAATTCGTATGCTTTACAGAGCAATCAACTTAAAAATACGTCTGACCATTTATTTAGGCAGTAGATGCTATAAAAGATAGTATGTTTGGGCTAAGTGGCGCATAGGATCTCGGTGGATTTGCCGTAAGCGGCTCGGGAGCTTGTTTGCCCGGCGCTCCATTAAAATGGGATCAGCCACGATGCAGATTGCCTGGACGTTCAGTACCTATGAGCTGAGGAAATTTAGCTGAAGTTTGTGTAAGTCTCAATTTTACTTATTTGTACGTGTGGGAGTTATCTAAAGACAATATAATATTTTCAACTATTATAGTAGAGGCCAGTAGTGGTGCTTCTACCCCAAGCTTGCGAGCAAGGCGTGTCTTAACACTGTCCCGGGTTCCTTCTGCTTTCCCTTCTATATGCGAGATAGGAATATTTATTTAAGTTAAATTCAATAGCTCTATGTTATCAAACTATAGCCGCACAAATAATTTTCAGTAATAAATAGCCTTGAGGAATTACTTGTGTCTGCGAAACTCAATTAAATATTAATATGAGTTATGGCCATAAAACAATTGATTTCGATTAACACTAGACAAAGCTACTAGAAGATAAACTATCTGCATTTTAAGTTCTAAATCAATTTATATTCTTGATAAATGTATGCATGTAATATCTGGACGTAAGTCATAGCACTCTTACTTTAAATTCAAACAATTGACTCGATAAAATGTAACCGGACGATTATTTTAATAAAAAAATAATTTAAAAGGAAAAACTAAATTAAAGGAAATGTAAACAAAATGAAATTATTTCAGATTAAATAATCTAAAGCTATTATATTATAAAATAATATTAAAATTATAATTTAAAAAATGTTAAAAAGAATAAAAAAATAATATACAAAATTGTTAAAAGATTAAAACATAAAAAAACAATAAAATATTCATTATATTTCCATTGTATTGTTCTATGGACATCACGAACAGCCTTAAGGGAATAGTTGCGTAATTGTTTTCAGCTCGTTTTAATTGTTATATCGAGGGTTGGGATTTATGGGTCCACGTGACCTCCAGCTACGACGCGTTTCAGATTCATTCGCACCATTACTTCCGCACGGCGTACCCTGGGAATGCATACCGACTATAGCAATTTTAATCAAAGATCACCCGTTCTTGCCCAATAGAATTAACATTTTAGATAATTGAACCCATTGTTTTTGTTTATGCAAGTCTGGCTGTTACGAAATGTAATTTCTAGTTGTTGCTTGTTGTATGTAATAAAATAGTCAATTTCAAAACTTAAATTATAATTGAATTGAAGATTGAATATTTCAATAATTTCTTAACTAAATATAGATATATCAACAATATGTTATTGCAAATGATGTTTTTAGTAAGGAACGTAAAGGAGTGGTGTTCTCCATGATTACCGATGAGATGCAATGTGAGGTGCGCGTGGGCACGCGTTCGAAAGATTTACGAGTATATTTAAACTGGTTTTAAGCTCCAACTGAGCTGATTTGATCGTAAAATCAGCCGTTACGTCCCGAGACAATATCGTAGTTGCTTACCACCCAGGCCGAATGTTAAATTAAATACAGGTTAACTATGGGTCACGTATTTGCTCGGATTGATTTCACTTTAACGATTTAGATATAGAGATATAGATATAAATATAAACGTATAAAGCCTACACTTTCGTATCATTTTAGTAAATAAGGACGTTTCTCATTGATATATGATTTGTAAATTTGTTTAGTAGGTTAGACTGAGATCTAAATCATTACAAGAACTATAAATTTTAATTTTTAGGTGCAAAACGCACACTGTAAAGTAAGAAAGGAAGCTGCCAAAAAATCTATACAGATATAGACAAAATTGCAAATAATTATACATATAATACCTAAGTACACATATCACAAAAAAAATATTTAATGATTGAATAGTTTTGCTGGCAATGAGTAAGCAACATCGTGCTGAACTCAACTGATAGTGCAGTTAAAATAACTAAATCTCTTATAGAGATGTTGAAATTAAAATTATTTACCGGCAAAGAGAGCAATTAAACGAGCTCACGCCGCCCGTTTGTGCGGACGCCGGCCGTCGCCATTGTGCGCTAAAATTAACGACAATGACAAAAAACTACTTTTGAACCTTCGTAAATTGTACTGCGATTCAAAATTACTTTATGAAACATCTAAATGAAAATACAATAGTATTATTTGTATGTATTTTTTAATTATTTTTAGAAAATTTGCATTTTGCTAGATATCTATAGCACTTGTATCCATTCGGGTCCCTATTCCTACAAAATTATTATGTGAAAAACAACTAAAATATTATCTAATTAACGTTACAACTGACATTACAAGTATTAAGAGTCAATAGGACGTTGGATAATTAAAATGGTTGTAAAAGAAACGCGGAGAGCTGGGGCATTCGGTATTTTTATGGGCTGTGCGCGTCCAGAACGCGGCGGCGACACATTCCCGACGAGGCTGTGTTTTTGTGCTGCAGTTCCATTAGACACGGCGCGCCGTGAATGAGGCGTTTCCTTGTGATAGAGTTATGTGGCACTCTATTATTTTGTTATTAGCAAATATAAATATTTTAGTTATAGTTATAATTTTTTTTATTGTTTACTAATACGGTTTAGTTTCTCCCTGTATCTCACACAAAGCAGAGGCAGAGGGAACCTGGGAACCCAGTGTTGACATATTCCGTTGTCACTAAGACATTTCCTTTCCCCACATTGCATGTTGAATGGCGGAACTAAACGCTGCTCTATTACTTTCTCCTGAATGAGGTTAATTGCCTTCGTATAATTAAAGTTACGAAAGAAATTGAGATAAGAAATGATAAAACATATTATACATTCAGTAACGTACTAATAGATACTTATTGAGGAAAAGGTGTAAACTCACAACAACCGATCGATGACTAAAATCTTTTTACAGAAAGTAAACGCTCGCAAAGCTCGTAATTGTCAACTTTTGTTGAATTTATTTTCTCATTCATTATTTTCTTATGTCTCACTGACTTCTTTTATGACTGACGATTTACATTTTTGAAATACAATGCCTTCAAATGTACCAACGCAATTTTTTGCTACCGTAACTAAAAATATATAAATACATATTTTTTTATTTTCGACATATATACATATGAACTAAACGGCAGACCCGTTTCGTTTTTTAACAAGATTTATATTCTGGGACTGTTAGGAAATAAAATAATCACGGCGGCTTCGATTTGCATACAATGGTAAAATAATTTTACGCGAGTTTCGCCGCGCTTAATTCTACTTTTTATTCGAATTTTCGCGTCCTATCTATGAATCAAAAGGACTGAGCGAAGGCCCATTTAAGTGTTAACGTTTTTTTGAAAGTTTTATTTTATTATGTTTGTTAACTTCTTAAGTTATTTTTATTTTAGGCACAAGTTTTCATTTTAAATGTAAAAATAATCAAAAAATTTTTAGTACCTAATGTAAGCTATTAAAACCTTAATTCAAAATGAAGCTAACTCAAACTGATTGATAGAGAAATATGCTTGGTCAGAAAATTCTTCAGAGCAGACTGCGTGGCGAGGTCGCGCGGTTCATGGGCACCAGCAGTCGTGTTGGCGCCGACATCGAACTCGAATGTATGTAGGTATGTTATATACGGTTACGTTTACGTGTACGTAATATATTTAACAGGACACATCAAGCTACTTTAATTGAAAAAAAAAGCGTATAAGCACGTGACTGTAAACGCGACAGGTTATGAGTTCGATTCCCACTCGAGGAAATGAATTATTTTCATTTCCTCACTTTGGTAACGAGGCAAAGCGCAGAGTTCCTACACTCAACACGTAATGTCAGTAAAATTTGGCAGATAATGGTGAACGGAGGTTGTCTTATTGGGAATCGAGTGTCTTAACACTAGGTTTTCCCTACCTACCCTGCGGGTACAGTGTGAAGCTAAAAAAAAATAATTAAAAAAAAAACAAAAACAATAATAGAAAGCCTCTCTTTAACGTTATTTACATTCAGAACAAACATCGCCCGTCATAAATTCACAAAAGTGCGAGCGAAGGCCGAGAAGCAACAAAGGGGCATGACTTCTCCCGCAAAAAAGATGAACCTTAATCTGATTAAATCTCCATCGCGGCGGACGTCGGACCGTGAAAGATTAATGAATATTTGTGCGAGGACTCCCCGAGCTGGGCTGGCACGTAGCACTGTCATAATCATATTAGCTGCGACCGTAGTCCGGAGCCCGGAGCACCGAGGTCGGAGGTCGGCACGCACGCACCGCAGTGCCACCTAACCCGCCAGTACCCGCCAGTGCCCGCTCGTCACTCAATCGCAACGAGGGCACTACAGTATCGAGCGTGACACCTCAGCTCCATTGAAACTTTACGACGTGACTACACGACATCGGTTACGTAAACACTCGCTATCGAGTATTACTATTATGTCGCTTTAAAGTCACTCCGTACTTGGAAACTGATCTTTTATATGAAAGGATATCTGGATAAACTGGTTAGGATTAGAAATGTATGTAGCTATATATAAATGATAATAATTTGGAAATACTATTAAATATATTATATACATTATTATAGTCTAATTCTCTCTTATTGTATGAAATATATGAAATATTACAAAAATTTTTAGAAGAGTTAAGTACTGAGTTAAGACATTCCTATTTAATAGAGACGTTACTGAGGTAATTAAAAAACTGTTTAATTTCACCTATTACCGAGGGCTATGTGATAAAACGCACCTTTTTAAAGCACAATCAACATTTCGCATATTGAGAGCACAATAAACACAATCGTAAAAATATCAATTGAAGCCCATAAGAAATTAAACGTGAGAACTCATTGTTTCCTATAAGCTTGGAAAAAAAAATGAACGCGTTAACCAGGTTCCATGTCGTTTTCGACCAGCTTTAAGCAAAAAAATGGCTTAAAATAAAATGTGCGTTTACGATTGCATTTATTCAAAATATATTTTTTAATATTCACTCACTTACAAAGTGTGCTCGGTCGTGGTGCTTATTTAAGTAAAACGTTTAAATTTTAAATGGTGCATTGTTTGGACCAATTTCTATTGGAGTAACGAATGAATGTAACTTGATATTTTGTTAAAACATTTTGATACTAAGTATAAGATTAGTAGTATGTAATAGTTATGATAGCCATTCTTAGTTCTTTATTCTTTTTTTTTTTTAACTGAATCTGCAGCAGCAATGTGCAGCAGGGAAGGCAGATGGAGCCTAGTGTTAAGACACTCCGCTCCACATTTTCCACCGAATCCAGGGGGCATTACGTGTTGAGTGGCGGAACAACGTCCTAATTACGCTACTAATTACTACTTCTTTATTTATTCAATTAAAAGTAATTGTCGTAATATTACACTTTTTAAATTACTCTTTGTCATTGAACTTAACACAGACGGACGCTTATTAATGATTCTGGGAAGTTATAACTGACTGTAATTAAAAAATAATAACTATGCCGCACCCAATTTAAAATACCTTGGTTTTTATTATATCTCGGCCGCAAGAGATTGTGTTGTTACGAATGTTTCTTGTGCAGGTGAGCCAAGTTGTTAATTATTTGACATCGTTTGTGGTGGCAATAAAGGGTTCATCAATGATTCAGCAAGGAGAAGGCGGACACCACGAGTACGAGCGTGCAGCGCGACCATTATCCGCCATAAGACATCATAAACGTAGTACCATCATCTCGTCTTATAAAAAATTCATGCTCATCTCACATTTCGGCGCCCCTCTTAATTTCGTGTGCCTCTTCTAGGTCCGTGTAAAAACTTCGGGTGTCTTTTTATGACTTTTACTGCGGTATAATTGGGAGGGGTGAGAGAGCGTCCCCGAGGTGACATAAATACATCACCCCCCCCATACTCCACGCTTTCAACTACTCCGGCTTAATCTCATGTAAGACTATAAGGTAGGTAAGAAATGTTTTGCCAACTATTGTTTAATATTGTGGACAACTAAGTTTTAGCTTGACTGAGATATATAAGGTATACGAATAAAATGTTTCATTAAAAGTATATTCTATCTATTCGATAAGTATGTAACCAACTCTAAAACGAAGCAATATTAAGTTTTTGAGAAGGAAATAACACAAGACATCAAGGGACGAGGAAGCAAACCCTACCAAAGACGATTTCATTTTAAAAGCAGCGATGCGCAAGAAGGAGGACCAGGTTCGCCGTCGAATGCATGTATTTATTTGCAAATTCCGAATAGCTTTCAATATGTAGAGAGAGGTGTGACTGCCGCCTGTCGATCTATTCCAATATAGTACGGCGACGTTACGGAGGCGACGATTGGATGGAACCAATAGTTGAGGACGTAGAATGATAGATGAGGGACGCCAAAAAACATATACGTAATTGAGATTTCTATTACCAAAATTGATAGCGATCAGCTTTTTTGGTCGTGTTTGTTTACATAATGTGAGTGGTGGACGCGCTATCGCGTTTCGGAAGCTTCGCCGGAAGTCAATTTGTATATTGTCATTATTAGAGTCGGAAAAGTTTGGTTGCGTCCATCCATCATAGAGTGACGGGTGGCTGGTCCGATATCGCGCCTAATACCTATTGATTTCCCACTTAGCGTTTTTCTTGCGAATCAAGGCTCTCCAAGTCTCCACCCTTCCGTGCGACGGTTAACGAGCTGTTTGTCCTCCACTCGCGACTGGCTGTGACGTTAACTATTTTTTTCTTTTATCTATTTTTAATAATAAATAGTTATTATAGTAAGATATATATAGATACTTTAATTGATTTGCTACTTGGTCTAAACTTTAATGTATGCATCAAATAAAAATGTTTAATTAAATACAAATGATAAATTATTCAAGTACCCATTCAAGAAGTACGGTAACGTTTTTTTTTTTCAGGTTCCGCTGTATCCCGCATGTAGAAGGGTAGGTATAGGAAGCCTAGTGTTATTAACACACCCCGTTGGCGAATACAGCAGGCATTGTGTGTTGAGGGGCGGAACTCAACGCCGCGCATTGCCTCGACATTAGAAATAAATATAAAAACTAAATATTTCATTTCCTCGAGTGGGAACCGAGCCCACTACCGGTCGCGTTTACGGTCACACGCTTGTGCCCCTGCGCCACGACTGGCCTCAACTACGTACAAAGTAACATTATTAAATACCTATACCAAACAGGAAAAAAATAATACCAAAAAATAATTGATACGTACGTATAAGGAAAAAGTTATACGTATAACGTAATAAGTTCTTAGATAGTGTACATTTATGTAAATGCTGAAGAAAAAGATTGCGTCACCAAGGTCCCCCGTGGGGGTGGAAGCGAGAACAATGGTTTCGGTTCTCACACGTGTGGAGGATTATTTGCATTCGGAAATAAAGAGAGGAATGATAAAAGAAAGGCGCGAGAGGTCCCACCGCCTCGGGGGTGGGTGGCAACAGGGGGAGGGGGGTGCCCCGAGACGCGCGGGAGGGGGTCTGGGGGGGAGGAGTGCTCGTTACGTGAACAATGGAGAAATAATGTACAGATTGCAGTGAGCGATGCGCCCAGTGCGACTCAGGTGTCTTAGTAGTGTGCAGACATCACGCCTCTTATATCAAACATGAGTATGTACTTGCTATATGTACCTACTCCTGGATGACCTGTGCTTACTGCTTAGTTGAATTATGACGATTGTTATAAGATTCGGAGTATATTTGTTTTTCGATAGGATAAATTTGGTACATCTTAAGGAGTAAAATCTGTTGACCAATTTTTTGAATTTTACTTTTAGAAATATGCAAAGTGATATAAATTGTATATTTATTAAAAGATACTACATTTGTTAAAAAAAACACTATAAAACATCTTTCAGGGTTGATAAATAGGACATCCCCTTTCCACCAGTCCGGCCAATTACTTATATAATAAAACGGCAGCACCAGCTGCTGCACCCACCTACTATACCTACTACATTATAAACCAGCAAGCGTATTCTAATAGGCTGTTAGCGACTCCGAATTGGTTCGCAAAGGATGCCTTCATAGGAAGCGCAAGCAATCACAACACAATCACCCCATCCTTGCATGAGACCGAAAATGTCCTCGTTTAGAAGTATAAATTAAACCATTTAGAGCGGCCGCCCGGCACCGAACGAACGACCGACGATTAACGGAAACGTCTACTTAACTAATTTATCCTCGGGTGGTTTTAACAGAATGGATAGCAGTGATTACGGATGATGGCGAAGATCGTGTGACGCTCTTGAGATTCTCAGTACGAGCTCGTATGTGCCTAATAAAACTTGACCACGTTTAACATTCAATTGGTTGATCGTTAATATGTATTTTTTTTTATACTTTTTCATTACATAAGGTAATTTCATGTTAATATAGGATAAAATTTTCGTTTTTATGTTTGTATATATTTATACTATTATTTAATTTAGCTTAACGCGTATAGCAGAATAGACAGAGGGAACCTAGTATTATAAACACTTCGTTCTCCACTTTCAGCGAATTTCAGAGCCAATGCGTGTTGAGTGCCGGAATTCAACGCTGCGCATTTATATCCTACAGTATATTTTAAACACATATTTACAGTTTTTGAGCTATATATTTAGAGCTTTTGAGTTTAAGTTTTTATTTATGTGACATTGCATCAATTTAAAAGTACTTGCATCGAAATTGACGCATTGATTAATATAATAAAATTGGTCAACCATTATTGTAAATCGGCTTATAACATAGTCAGTTGTTTGTAATCTCGCAGCCCGCGACATTTTAATAACATTGATCAAATAGAACAAAAGTATGTGGACCGAGCACTCGACAGAGATGAAAGTTAAAAGGGTCGAGGGGGGCTAGGAGGGGGAGGCGGGTTGAATGTCTTATTCCCTCCACAATTCAGAGGTATTTCGTGTTTTTCATACGCAAATATATCCTCGTTACCGAAGCACACGTGAGTCCCGATTGCATGTATCTATGTAGGTACGTATCTTCTACTATCTACGGTACAGATGGCAGTCCCAATTCTAGTTGCGATGAGAGTCAATCAACTTTTGATGGTTATGATATATTCTTTTCGTTAAAAAAAATATTTTTAATAATAACTTAATGAAAATTTAAGATTTCGTATTATGCTCTATGGTGTATTTGGATATCAATCAATCTGTGTAAATTGTAATATAAAAAAATATTTAGTAAAAAAGGCAAGTACGAGTCACAGAGGTTTTCGTACCTACCAATTTCAGGAATGTAGGTCAAGGGGAAGTGCAATTTATAAAAGTTGACAAATATTAAATTACAGACTTATGCACCTTTTATATAATAGATTTAATATATCTACACGATTTCGAGATAAATAAATGGTATTGACAGATGGACAACAAAGTCATCCTAAAAGGGTTCTGTTTTTTATTTTTGAGGAACGGAACCTTAAAAAAGATTTTTTACTACAAATGACAAAAAGACATCATGAATAGGGTAAAATAAAATCTGCACATATTGTCTAAGCACTCTAGCTAAATAGACATCCCTTCATAGTAAAATTTCATAACACTAGGGAGAACACTAGGGAGTGTAAATTAAAGTATGGAGAGTTATTTTTAAACATACAAATGTTACGTACAAAGAGTGATTTACAAAAATTGTTCGCAAAAGATAATCAATAACGATAAGAAGGGACTATTTACATAAAATACTCTAGTCACATGCATATTTTGTGAATCTTTGAATGCGAAGAAATGCTTATCTAGGAAAGAAATTCTATAAGAAATTTCTATTTTAATTACTGCATACAATTCTTAGATTTTCAAAATATATATTATTTAATTTTAAAACATTATTTTAGTGAAATATTCTAACAAAAACATAACAAATGGATAAATATATCTTGCATACATGTATAAAGTACTATGCTTTGAAATCAATATTAAATCATCAATTAAAATATTAACTATAGCTGTTTGTGTCAACAGCTTCTTATACATTATACAAGTCTACAAGAGTATCAATTATACAAGTCAACACAAATTACAAAGTTCAGTTCTGTTTTTTGAATATGATATTCTGAGCTTGCCAGTTGTAAACAAATCTTTTAACCAAATCTTATGTACGGAGTACAAAAGCAATTATATGGAGGTAAAGTACAATAAATACTTAAATAAATAATAAAAAGAAATATTTAAAAAAGTCATTTATAAGACTAATAAATAAATTTGAAGTCAATAACTTCTTTGTTTGGATAATATTTATTTTATTTAAATTATACTCATTGCTTAAAAACGAATTAGTAATTAAATGCGTTTTAAGACCTCAGGTCAAACGGTCTAAGAGTTTTGTGGCAACTTTAACCACAGAGCTACATTGAATTACTTCCAAATTATTGATGATATGAACCAAAAAAACCTATGATCACTGCATTGAACCAAACAAGCTTTTCAGCTTATAATATAGATTGCAATAAAACTAGAAAGTTACTAAAACATTATTAGTCCAAACAAAGTCAGCTGAGCAACTATCTATAGAAAGAGATTGAATAGGTGATCCAAGAATTTTTCACTGTAGAATATTATTATTGCACATTATTGGTTTGTACAAGTATCATCTAACAAGAATTTATCAAAATAATAAAATTTTTATCAGTCATAAAAAAACAAAAAATCAATAGAAGTTATTTCATTTGAGACTTCTTATAGAAAATCAAATCAAATTAAATCAGCTTCACACTGTTTCCCGATAGAGGGAACCTTGTGTTAAGACAATCTGGTCCCCACTTTCTGCCAATAGTCTGGAGGCATTGAGTGTTAAGTGGAGGAACTCTTCTAAGCTCTAAGAGTAAGCTCTTCTCCAAAATAAAATTCAAAATGATTCTACTAGTACCATCATATCATATTAGTATAAGTAAATTCTAGATATAAATGGATGATGATCAACAGGCCAAGATTTTGTAGTGATTTAAAGACAGATAGATAGATATTCCTATTATACCTCTTTCGCCTTCTTTAACATATAAAATAACTTAACACCTAGTCAGTTCATTGGTGGTAAGACTGACATATTTGTTTATTTGAAAATTATGATTTTTATATTTAATCTCTACATTGAGTTCGATTACCTAACACAGTATGCAAGAATTCAGTGGAACGATAAAAGCTGGCTGTTTCTATGAGAATAGTGACTTTACATTAGGTACTCAATTTCCTCTGCCTACCCTGCTATATGCAGGAAACACCTTGAGGCTAATAAAAAAGATGATCTTAGCTGCTTATGGAACTGTAAGTTCTACCAGTAATTATTTTGTATAACAACTTCTGTTTGGACAGAGCTTAAAATTGAGTATATAAGCATAATACTAAGCCCTTTCAAAATCTATGAGTATCAAATAATCTTCAACGAGCATATATCTATATCTTGTAAGAATGTGTGGTATTTTATTATCTTACCTGATTTTTGTCAAGTTCTTCAAGTTGGTTATCATTTCGTTGTTTTTCATATAAAGCACGGGCCAATGCGCTTCTTGGGCGGTAAAATCTATGCAATCCTGAATTATTAGCCATATCTTCATTCTCTATTTTATTGTATGGAGAAATTTTACTTGGGTGACCATTTATGTCATAGTATCCATTAATTAGGCAGATTTGTTGATATTCCTTGATATAATAAGAGTGAAGATCAGATTTTATACACTTATTGCAAGTTTGTAGCGATGTTACATGATAAAAAAGATAATAGTATGTGATGAAATAAATAAATATAAACATTGACTGAATATATTAAGAGAAATTAATATACCTTAATTTTATAACCTCAATACTAAGTTAGTACTTTCAAACGTTGCCACTCAATGTTTTTATTCAATTTTTATCAATTAAAACTGGATTCTTATCACAATTATTTATGGTTTTATACAAAATTATGCTTCAAAACGATTTTGAGAGCTGTCAATTTGCCAATAATGTCAATGTCAAGTTTATTATTGCTTCTAAAGGGTCCGTTTATGAAGAACGCTAGAGTTTGAACGCTAAGATTTTTTATTTATATTAAAAAATATATTTAATATGTCGATAATTATGACAAATGTTATATTAATTTCATAGAAATCATAGGACATTATATATTATATTTTTTTTATTTAAGTACTTTATTTATACACTGAGGACATTGGGGTCATAGATATTAAGTCAAAATTCAAGGATGTTAAACTAACATATTTGGGTCTCTAAGTCATTTTAAATAAACTGATTAAGGAGATAATGAAAACTAATAAGATAAACAAACCTTACGATGCTGAGATTCTATAGATGCTTGAGCAACAATTTCTCTTAAAACGGTACTCATCATTTTGCTTTCACAAACTTCACCACAATCTTCGTAAGCAATTATTATTTAGTAAACCGTTTATCTAACTTAAGTCTTAACACTCACTTTGTTCAATGAACAATAAGAAAATACAAGCACAAATTGTATATTTAAGTACAATTTCCTGATGTATTGTTTAGTGAAAGGTACGCTATTTTCCGAATGTATTTATACTAGAAGTCGATTAAATTCGAATCTATCAAATCTTGGTTTGGCCTTGGCCGTGACCAACCATTCACTGCCTCACCGATCTGCTTGAACACTTTTTGTGTGCGTTGGAACTAGAAGTAAGAATCTACTTTAGAAAAGAAATGTTTTATCTTTGTCATTTTTATTTTTCAAAAATAACAACTTACGTCGCGTTTCCAGTCCAGCAAGTCATTTTTACTTGGTAACAATATAGAGCACGATTCTTTGTTCATGTATACGATATATCATATATGTATATACTTTGTTTGCTATTATGTACTATAGTAAACAAAAATAATAAAAAAAATCAAAGTCCAATATTTACGGAAAACGTACATTTTTTTATTAGGTTCCCGATAAGGTACCTGTGCCTTAACACGACTTATTATTTGATGTACAACAAAGAGTATTTTACTAATAAATATTTTACAAATATAAGTCTGTTCTAACATGGAAAATGAAAATCGAAAAAAAATTAAACATTTTTCAAAATTATTAACTAAACTTATAACAAATGTCGGATTAACGAATCGGGATGTTTGGCTGAAATGCTCAAAAAGTTTTTTTCATTGTTATTTATTAGCTTCAAGCTGTATCGCACATAACATGGTAGGCAGAGGAAACCTGGGAATTTAGTGTAAAGATACTCAATTCCCATTAAGACACTTCCGTTCCCCACTTTCCCCCGAGTTCTGGACGCATTGCATGTTAAGTGGCGGAACTCAATGACGCGCTTTGTCACGTTACTAGAGCGAAGAACGAAAAATATTGAATATTTCATTTCCTCGAGTGGGAATCGAATCCACTTAGGTATGCCCTTGCGCCACGACTGGCCTCAATGATTATTATGTTCGATATTTTTATACGGATACGCACGCACCTATTGATTATGTACAAAAACAACTTCACGCTGTATCCCACACACTGCAGGGTAGGCAGAGGGAAACTAGCGTTAAGACACTTCGTTCCCTACTTTCTGCCAAATTTTTCCTGGCGTTGCGTGTTGAGAGGCGGAACTTAATGCCAGGCTTTTGCCTTGGTGTTAGAGCGAAGAAATGAAAATATATTTGTTCATATAAATTTTAATGTAATAATACACGTACATCTATTAAAATGTATGTGAAATGTTGCTAGTCAACTTAACTTAGCTTAACGCCGAGTCCCTAGCCGAGTGGTCAGAAAGAACGGAGCGCTAAACGCGAAGGTCTCTGCATATCTTTTTTGCCTCGTCCACTGTCATCAACCTCTTTATACATGCCCTCCGGGGGCATAAAAAATACATATATAAAGCACTTACTTCATTTTCTACATTCGGTATCCGTAGTTTTTGCAAAATCTCCATTGTAATATAATACACACAACACTCGGACAAAAATTAAAAACAACAGAAATAAGTTATATTCTTTGCACAACTGGTCCGAGTTTAGCTATAGATAAAATACAAGTATAAAATTAGATTGACATATTATTTTGATAGCGAAAAGATATCTATGTATGGAGCTCAACGCTGCTTAAGCATTAAGAAAAGATAAGCTGATAACAAAGACAAAGTAGATCGTGATAACTAATCTTTAATCATTACTTTATTTCTACTTCACGCTTCACATAGCAGGGTAGGTACAGGGAACCTGGGAACCTAGTGTATGACACTTCCGTTGTCCACTTTACCCTGAATTCTTAAGGTATTGCGTTTGTCACGTTACCAGTGCTAGGAAATGAAAATATTATTAAAAAAATAATAATTCATTCCCCCGAATGGGAATCAAACTCGTAACACTCAGTTCCACGCTTGTGCTCCTCTCACTTGTACATCTCATACATAGTTTAGACTCCAAATTAAGAGATGAATGAGGGCCGAACCCACAATACTGTTTCTTAACAGAAATACAACGGCGTCAATTTTCATTGTATTTCAATTAAAATAAATATCAAAACAATAGCTAATTTAGTGCAAGTTCAATATAGTGGTTCGATCACGCGCGGATTGCCCGGAGCGCGTCTGAGCCGGCGCGGCGCACGCGGGACATTTAAAATAATTACAAGCCATCACAGAAACGTAACAGCCAGTGTTTTGAGAACATTACTTATTTTTTAATTCCAAAAATTGCCTTAAAAGCTTACCATTTAGCGTCAGGAATTTACACGATAAATGAGGTTGACGTTTCTATTTGAAATTGCAAGTAGAAATATTTAAATAGAATAAAAAAAGATTTCTAAAATACCTCTCTCTGTACTAAAAATAATAGTAGGTAATTAAATAAAATATTTATATTGTCTGCTTTAAAAAAACTCTCGCCAGTTTTAATTACTCGTATCGTGACTCCATGACGAGGTGTTAAACAAAAACGTACGGTCAGTTTAATTCTAATCTGTGCTCATAGTTTTTGCACCCTCAACCGCATTCTCACAGCGGCGAGTCTTGATGCACTTCACTTCTGATTGGATCATTACCGAGTTCATCATACCCCGTGCGATCCTCGGGCCACGACAGAGAGGGCTATACCCTCTCCCCTCGAGCAGAGAGAGACCACGCACCACGGCCACATCGCCCAGAAATTATTTCATATCATGATTATTGGAACTTTATTGCACTCTGTAACTAACAATTGACATTAGGAAATGCAATTTCATATTGATTTCGTAATCTCGTTCGTCGTTTATTTTTATCAATGCAGGGAATCTTTCTATGATTTGCGGCTAACCATCTTCGGTCAGGTTTGTTGTTTTGTTGTGGTGTACGTTCCGAGAAAATGTCATTAATACCTCGATAGGGGGATTAAGCCCGTTAAGTTTTCACGTTCGCCGCAGGAAATCGGTTCAACCGTCACAAAGGGTGGGAAGATACCGAGAAATTATCATTTCGTTGGATTTATAACCGCTAAACGAGCAATTACACGATACAGATTGGGTTATTGAGTGATCAAAAAACTAATAATTTTCACACCGGGCCGGAAGGTGTCGCGGCTCACGTACGGCGCGCGGCGGCCGCAGTGCCCTGGATCCTCTCCGATTTCGGCACGAAATACAGCCATCACGTTTCTAATAAAAATCCCTCAGCCGGACATCTGTTGTGTTGCGTAACCGCATTTATAGCCGTTAATGGACGTTTCTTTACGTTAATTTATTTCGGAGATAGGTATAACATGGTAATAATTCCGCTTGTTGTGGTCAAAACATTTTTTCGTTCAAATCGTTGGTACTAAATGTAGCTGGAGCGCTAACGGTGTCATTATAGGTAATTATTTCTCGTGGTACATACAATGTTGCATTGCGTTAAACATCGCCACGATTTTAAAATACAAAACCCATAAATAATTATGGCTTTGACTTTGGTCTCATTACAGAAATTCGGTGTTCCTAATTGGTTTCTTTTATAACTTACTAGAGAAGAGAAGTAAAGCGGTAAACATTGCTATAGAGTTGGATCCGAATTAAATATAATTGGTATAATAGTTGGTCCAGCAGTATAATAAGACAAAGACAATACGAGCGCGAGACGCGGCCGACATTAGCGAGGGAACGAAGGATTTCAATTTTGAACGTGATGAGGCGAGTTTTCATTTACATTCTCTGTTCGATCATCTTCGTATTTGTAATCGCGCGGACATTGCTTTTATGGGGAGCTCCTCTTAGTTGCTTTATAAGATTTCTTGAGCATTATGGGTTGGATAATTCCATATTTTTTTCAGTAAAATGCTTCGATTATAACATTTTAGAAAATATAAATTAATGAAATATCATTTTTGTTATATAAAACCTTTTTATTTCGTCTTAAATTAATATTTTAACGATTATCCTTGAAAAGTATGTAAGATTGTAAGTATCTATATAATCAAGTTACATTTAAAATTTCTATAAAGATAAAGATTAAGACCAATACACGAGTATGTATACAGCTTTTAAAAAAGTTAATTCAATTTCAATACACAATATCACTTATACGTGAAACATACCGTACAGGCGTACAGACAGACGGCTTATTATATTAGAATAATAATTAACAATATTAAATATTTAAGTACGCAAACTTGTTAACTAACTAACTATAAAATATAAATAAAACAACACTAAATGCTATGGATAGGTCTTTACTAAACACGAAGCTTGATGACCGCCGACAGGCCTGGTACTTGAAGATGCTAATTTAAGCTGTTTTTAAGATCTGCATCTTAAATTTGCTGAGCGAAACTGGTTTTTATAACTAGAATATTAAAGTTCTTAATAGAATAACGCAATTTTTACGTAAACCGTTTTTACGCGGCAACTCTCAAGGTGTTCGTATCGTTAGGCAGTTCCATAATTAAAAATTAAATTGACGCTTGCGATTTAAAGCGCTGAAAGTTGTATAGGCAGTGTTTGAATAATGGTTTTGCTTATGTTTTTTTTTAATTGCTTTTAAGTATTCATAGATGTTTTTTATTCCAATGTATCCCGCACACTGCAGGGTAGGCAGAGGGAACCTATTGTTAAGACACTCTGTTTCCCATTTTTCGCCTAATTCTAGAGGCATTGCGTTTTTACTAGCTGAACTCAACGGCGCACTTTCGCCTCGACATCAGAGCGAAAAAATGGAAATATTAAATGTTTAATTTTATCGAGTGGGATTCGAACCCACAAACTGTCGTGTTTACAGTCACACTTGGTGCTTGCACCACCACTGATCTCCTGGTCTTGTAAATTCATAGAGAAGATACACTCATGAATAAAACATATATATTAGTCTGGTTATGTTGGTGAAGTAAAGATCAATTATTTATTTATTGATGCGTCCCCACCATTATAAATCAAGTTTAAAGAGCGTTTAGAGAGCGTTTAAAATTAACGAGCTGATTGTAAGCTTAGCTTATCAATAAACCCGCATAAGTGCGATCTCAGCGCGTAATATCCCGTAGTTTAGATTAACAAAGCTAATTACTGTACATTCCTCACGCATCGTCGTTCTTTTGTTTCAGCTTCACGCTGTATCCCGCATGTAGAGGGAGAGGAAACAGAGGGAACCTAGTTTTAAAACACTCCGCTCTCCATTTTCCGTTGTTTATTAAGTGAGACATTGGGCGGTGGAACTCAACGCCGAACTTTACCTCGATGCCAAAGCGAAGAAACAAAAATATTAAATATTTAATTTCCTCCAGTGCAAATCGAACCCACAACCAGTTGCCACACGCCCGTACCCCTCCACCACGACCGGCCCCATCGCTCTCACCAGGTAAATAATTAAAGCCAATAGTAATTATCGACCGGTGCTTAAAATGTAAATTCTGTCGCCCGCGGAGTCCTCCAGTAATGTATGCGTATTGGACACAGATAAGGACATAAGATTTACACTTACACTTCTCTCTGTCATGTGTTGTACCGTTCGTTGACCGGGCGTTCTGGATTTTTTGGTGGGTCCCGGACTCGTTTGTCGTTTGTCGTGGTGGCGGTCAGTAATTTAATATTTAGCTGGTTTCCTTTAATTACTACAAGAGGCCAGGTCATTTGAGGCCAATCTTGGCGCTGGCTCAAAGTGTGACTCCGACTATAAACGCGACAGGTTGTGGGTTCGAGTTTCCCACTCGAGGTAATTAAATATTTGTTAAATTTATATTTTCATTTCTTCGCTCTGGTGTTGAGGCAAAGCGCGGTATTGAGTTGCCACGCAATGCCTCCAGAATTCGGCAGAAAGTGGAGAACGGAATGTCTTAACATTAGGTTCTCTCTGCCTATCTTGCTGTGTGGTATACAGTGTGAAGCTGATCTAATTTACTACAAGAGATTAAATAAATTATTCATTATGTAACGTTATCAAAAACAATTAATAGAAAAAAACATAAAACTCTTCCATTCCTCCATTACTATTATGAGTGTTGAGTAGGAAATTTATTATACAAAATTTATAAGAAATGTCAATGTCAATTAAGAATCTGTGGTGCTAATATTAATTATAACGATTATAATTAAACAACTTACTTCCTAAGCTTATTCGTGGAGCTCGTCTTGTAATTTTCTCAAAAAATAACTTGACGGCACTAGCGTGCAAGTAAAATGCAATAGGTTTTAATGGCGAAACAATTTAAAAAAGTAATACTTTTATAGCAATTTTTCACGTTGCTTTAGATTGAATGCGAATACAGCAATTGGGTTGGCACGTTACCGTGACTTAATAATGGGAAATTCGTCATTTGGCTACTGTTATTTTTGCAACAATCAGTCCGTTGTGACAGTTAAATTTGTGATAGTGTCATGTGATTGGGAATGTTTTAATTTTTTTTTATTTATGTCGAAAAATGTAGTGTATATACATTCCATCAGCCAGCTTAGTTCTTTTTTAATTGAAATAAAGAGCAAAAATAATTATGCATGCAATGCAATATGACTACAAAAAATTAAGTTGTCTTATGTAGTCATAGCTAAAACTATTGTGAGGCAAGTAGGCAAAATCTGTTGAAATATACCCTTCCTTCTTGTTATTCAAAACCGAGGCTTTACCTGGTAATGAGCAGAACTAATATATTAATTTATATTCTGTTAAACCTTTCGGAACGGAGTGTCTTATTACTAGGTTCCCTATCCGGGTGCAGGATACAGCGTGAAACTGTATGTTTAAACCTCGTTTTACGAGTAACATCTAAATAATTACTCGTTAAAAACACTATATACATCGATACTATTTTTAAATCGTCACCTATATTTAGATATAAAAAAGGTAAACATTTGACATTGAACACTACACTGACAGCAAGAACGTTCTCACGTATATTTTTACAAAAATAACAGCATTCTTCAAAATACACCCACAAGTAAACAAGAGTTGGGTCCGAGGGGAAGTTTTTGTATCTATATTTTTACTGTCCGAGGACATTTTCCGCAAGGCGGTGAGATTCAACAACAAAAGCTAACAAATCCTGTTTGTCCGGCGGTAGCGAAGATTTAATACAAATTATTATTAGACGACATAAATAACGCGGTAAGGGCAAGGCCGGCTGGAGCTCCTTAATAAGTAATAAAGGGGTCATCTTTCATATAGAGCATAAGACGGAATTAAACCTGTGAACATAAGGTGGTGGTGGTGTTGGTTGTAAAGGAGAAAGAAAAATGAGTTGGCAATACTGGTGTAATATTTTGTTCTTTTGTAATTTACTTGAAGTTCTTTGGAGAGTTTTTTTTAAATTTCCGTTGTAGCAAGAAGAGTAGGCAGAGGGAGCCTAGTGTTAAGAACCTAAGACACTCCGCTTCCCACTTTCTGCCAAATTCTAAAGTTAGAACACTGGTTTTGAGTTATCTAACAAAAAGAGGGGGATCTTAACTCTTGGTTTTTTCTGCCGACAACGTAAAGCTTAACTAACGCAAGCTTTGAAGACAAGACTCTGCTCTCCATTTTCCTCCCAAACTCGCGAAATTTCCTGTCCACAGAACCCAGAATCACACCAGAGTCGAAAAATGAGAATCGAACATACGACACACTTATGGCCAATCGCTGTCCCACTGCACCACCATGGAAAACAACACGATAAATCCCACTTCCCTAACAAAGAAATAGTAACGCAATATCTCTATTAAACAATATCATAGAACAATATAATGGGCAAAGGTAATTAATATTGGCGCGGCGTGCCCTAACACGGTGTAGTTGTTTATTGTGCCCGCAATTCATTCATCGCCTTATTAGTGCGGCGCGTGAGAGGCATGCCGAGGGAACTTAGTGGAAGGTGGGAGTGATTTGTAACCCTTTTGGTTAACTTGTTACAATGAAGGTTAATCAAGATGTAGCAAATTTGATTTTCAGTTTGGTTCTGTTTGGATATTTGTTATAATAAGTAATTTTAGAAATCAAATAATTCCGTACACAGCAGAATAGTCAGACGGAATCGAGTGTTAAGACATTCCGTTCTCCATTTCTGGAAGTATTCTGGAGTGGCGGAACTCAACGCAGCGCTTTGCCTCGACACCAGAGCGAATAAATTAAATTATTAAGTATTTCATTTCCTTCAGTGTTTTTACGTAAAACAATGTAACACACATTACTCTATTGGTTTAAATAATTATCCTCTTATATGGTATGATTTTTTTTAATCTAATTTTCAATATAGTATCTTATGTATATTATAATAAGTATGAAGTTTCTTTAATTATTTAGATCGTCAAATTTGATCGATATTTTCGCCTAACAAATAATTAATCACAATTATATTACAATATAAATATAAGAATTCCAAAGAAAATATAACAACCTGAGAGTAGTAACAACGTTCATTCAGGTTCGACCCAGCCTCTGAAACATTTAGCCTCAAAGCTGAAAGGGTAACTCCACAAAGCGACGTAATTCCCGCAAAGCCATTACTAATCGGCAAAGTGCCGATGCTCTAAATATCGCTTTACGCATATTTATCGAACCATAAATAAAAAAGTGTATGAAAAATATATAAATGCTTCCCCTTTTTTTCTATCGTTTTTCGAGTATCGCGTTTTTTTTTCATAGAATCAAAAGCTTGAACAGACCACTTCCACATTATGGAATTGCCAAAACTCCATTTGAAATTTATTTTCGAACGGCCCTACGTTGCGGGTCACTCGTTCAAATACAGACTTTATTGCGCTTATAGAAGATGTTTTCTTTATATAAGCATTAAGTTTTGTATTTCCTTTTGGCATTACATGCTCGAAGTCAGCGTAGAAATGAGATATTTTGGCAGTATTACCCAAATTGGATAGCTTTCGACACTCGACGGGGTAGGTTTCGAAGTTTCGCGGCGAAATTGAATTAAAAATATCATAAGATGTAAATATGTATGTAGATCGTAATGATGTTGGTACTGCAGTGCCTTCGTGGCTGGTTTACTTTATATAAATTGCTATTCCATTTCCGTACTAACAAAATGGTTTACGTAATATATAAATATTAGAATTCGACTGCAACTCTAATGAGAGCTCTTTGAATTTTTTTTATGTGGTAAACCTATATGTAGATAGATATGTATAAGATAATATATTTATTAAATATTTTTTTCTTATTTTTTAATTGTTTCACGCAATATCCTCTATATATCAGGGTAGGGAAACTAATCTGTTAAGACACTTCTTTCTCCATTTTACTTCAAATTCTCAAGATATTACGACGAATTTTTGTTTTGAGTGGCGGAACTCATCACCGTGCTTTGCTTTATTGCTAGAGCGAGGAAATGAACATATTAAATAATTCATACCCCCTAATGGGAATTGAACTCACGAACATTACATTCATAGTCACACCTGAGCCACTGCGCCACGACGGCCTTAGTTTTATTATTCTTAATTACTTAAGTACACAAACGCCGAGACTTTTCGCATACTAAAAGTTTAAATTACTTATATCTAAACATAATTATCTGTAATCTCAAGTAATAATCTTGCTCCGTTGATGATATTGCAATTTGAGAGTCGATCTACAATTAAAATAATTACCCTCTTTTCCATAATTATTAACGACCGCTTATTATTTCACAGCATCAAAATTGATTGCTAAAAAAAACATATTATTATAGTAGCCTACTTGACATTTAAAAATTAATTATTATAGTAAGCTGATATGAACTGTTTAATAATATAATATGTAAATTATTAAATGTTCCTTACATGTTATTATAAATGTCAAAGTTAGTTATTATTAATAATTAATGTTTATAATTCGAAATTTCGTTTATTTGTTGGGGTGGTTAGGCTTGATTAATTTAGAAAATTCTAAATTCTTTTGTATTTTAACATAAAATTCAGACTAGAAAAATAATAAAAGATATATTGTAAATACAAATCCTTGTTATAAAACCTACGCTCTACAAAAAACAAACCAGCCACTCTATGATTATTCATTATTAGGTGACGCAACAAAAACTTATACAGATTATATATAAATATAAAATAAAAAAAAAAAACCGTCGTCTGTAATTTTTGATAATTACAGAGCCCAAAATTAGGCTGACTACTTGAGCGTGGGACGAGCACACACAGACACACATACACAAATAATTGTTTCTTATTAAAACTCAACGTTAATCTTTTTCGGGCAGATTCCTAAGAGCACCGCATTATGTTTTGAGAATCGACAGCTATAATTTCTGTTCAATCAAGATTTAATTGTTTTAATGAGTCCACATGCGTGAACGGCCCCCAATTATTGTTTATTTTTAATCGCCCCAAGTGGTTCTTACGTTCGCGCGCACGCATGGGGGCCTCGAGCTATCATTTTCATTATTTTAATAATGTTAACTTCCAATAATAATTTACAGTGATTTTGGGTTAACCAAGTTAAGGAGATGTTTATGAAAGAGGTCCAAAATATACTAATAGCTAACTTGATCGTTTAGACGACGAGTACGTACGAATGACTTAATGATTTTTTTCATTATGGGTAGGCACTCTAGTGTTAATACACTCCGTCCACAATTTTCCGCCGAAGCCAACTCAACGCCACAGTTCGCATCAAATGCAGATTCTAGAGCGAAGAAATGAAAATATTAAATAGTTATTTTCCCCGAGTGGACATCGAACCCACAACCAGTCACGTTTATACATACACTCGTGGCCCTGCGCTACGACTGGCCTCACTTTATGATAAGCTTATCTATTAAAAATTATTGAAAAGAGCTAAAGTTCAGCATATATGACTCTTGTCGATTACTAATGGTTTTTTAATAAAATATTTGTAGAGCTTCTATACTAAGTCAATAACACTAAAACATGATAAAGCTAAATTATTCATAAAAGATTTGTTTTTTAAAATTGTTCTCAAATACTTCTTTATACGACTACATATACGAGTACTTTATTTGTTAAGCTACAGCCAGCCTGAGTGCCTTCGCACTAGGTTCCCTTTGCCTACCCTGCTGCTTATACACAAAGAAGAGAGAGAAGAAGAATGGAAAACTTGGAGAATTTGCGCAGCATCTTAAGCAACTACTCGTACATATACAATCATAACAATCCAGCTGATAGTTGTCAAAATAGATTTGGCCTGATTGTCAATTGAGCACGTCATTATTAGTGAGATTCATAATTGAGAGACAATTTGCATGTTATTCCGGCCAATTAAAAACAATTGGCTACTGTTCGACCGTCTATGAATCTCGTCGCAGTCATTTGATTTAGCCATTTAAAGGGTAATCCAGAATATTTTTTTAATTTGTTTTTATTTGTATGAACTTAGTGTTTTTTTTAGTATATGTACTAACTAACGATTGAACTGTGAAATGAAATTTCAATTAATTTCCTCTTATTTATTTGGCGTCAATAACAAGTGAACGTGCTCTTTTCTTCATTATATATTAACGAGACTCAAATAAAATCCTGTCCTAATTTTGTCAACTAAAAAATATTATTTTCATATAACCGTACCCTCTACATCAATTAAATCTAGGAGTGGAATAAGCAACCAGACTCTCAAATCAGAAACAAAGAGCAAACAATAGCCGCCATCACGTCGCTTTAGTCTTTTACCAAACAAACAGCATTAAAAGAAAATTGGCCATTTTACTAAAAGCTGACAAACCTCAATCAGGTACAATTGTAACAGTGACGCCGTAGAAATACTCGTAAATAAGAGTTAAGTCCATTAGACGCGAGTTAATCTCGATGACGGAACACATTACAGAGACGGTAATGAGCGGAGCGTGAACTCAGAACAATTTACAAACTCCTTAAGGCATTTGGAAGTGCAGCACCGATTTGGACGGTGGTGGTTGGTTCTAGCGCTGGGTAATAACTGAACTACACGCTGCCATTGTGACGGATATGCGAGCCGTTTGATTGTTCTGTTTTGAACTTGGCTGTGGTGAGCACTTTTGCTAAAGATATAGTCTGCTCTATGAGGTATTAAACAAGTAAAATTATATAATATTTTTTGCCTTATGTTATATAGGCATTTATATGAGTAGTTTTGTTTTTTAGCTTTACGCTGTATCACGTACATAGCAGGATAGGCAGAAGGACACTTGGTAAAGATTCTTCTTCTTTGCCGCTTCGCTCTTGACAGAGCGATCGCCATTCCAGGTAATGATACATATTATATATCTATATCAGCTTTCGTTTTAATTTGCATATTTTACAGCTTATAATTTCTCATATGTTTCACTAAAATCCAATTATCCTATAAATTCTGTTCGAAATATCAACAAAATTATTATAAAAGAAGGTAATGTTAATAATAGCTTCGAGCTAGTAGATTGGGGATTTCATGAACGGTGTTATTTTGCTGCAAAATGATCTAGCGGTTGCGATGCAATGGTAATAAATACAATGCACTGACACCTCAATTTCAAAATCTAAAGGTCTATAAAGTCTGACGTGACCGCAATGATAGAAAATTAGCGGCGTCCTAGTAGGGTTAAGATGAGGAATTAGTGGCCCGCGGCGTTGTGGCGTGGGTACTTCACTAGTGTAACCACATATACAGCTTCACGCTGTAACCCGCACACAGCGGGGTACGAAGGGGGAAGTTAGTGTTAAGACACTCCGTTTCCCACTTTCGCCAAATTCTGGAGGCATTGCGTGTCGAGTGGCAGAACTTAACTTAACCCTTCGTTAACTCGAATGAAAAAATAAATTTAAATAAATATTTCGTCTCCTTGAATGGGGATCGAACCCACTACCAGTTGCACCGATAGTGATACTTGCGGAACCCTATATGCAGCGACATTTACCTATAGGAGCCGCAAGCGCAGGCGACTCACTGATAACAGAGTCGAAAGTGCCCGGGAGATTTTGATTTATCCTTAATTATGCAACGGTGAAGTCAGTCATGGCGCAAGTGGACAAGTATGTGAATGTAAACGCGACTGGTTGTGAGTTCGATTCCCACTAGAAGAAATGAAATATTTATTCAAATTCGTATTTTCATTTCTTTACTCTGGTGTCAAGGCATAGCGAGTTAAATTCCGCAACTCAAACCGCAATACCTACAGCGTTGGGGTACAATGGGGAGCGGAATGTCTTAGCACCTCTTTCCTCTGCCTTCTCTGCTGTGTGCGGGATAGAGCGTGAAGCCTAATTACGTAAGCTGCTTTGCATCCCGATTTGCACAACAAATAATTTATCCATGCAGGTTCTAAGCGGTGACCGTTGTTACCTCATATATACATATATATAAAGCTAGATTGATAATAATCGTTCGCGAACTATAATGGCGTACACCCACAGGTAATTATTGTGGTGCAGTCGTGAGTTCGTGAGCCGGTGGAATGCATCTCCTTCGGGGGTAAGCTGTACCGACACGGCTCTGTTCGCCCGCAAATAACTGATCGCTCTCCGCGCTAATGATAGTGCTGGTCGTCCTCTTTACTCGATGCCGATAAAATTATTATAAGTAATTATTGCTGTTTGTTGTTAGAAGTTAGTGTAAAGTGGATGGGACAAAGTAATTCGCAGTGGTTGAGCCACTGGAGGGAATGTGACAAGTGTGTGTAAACGACGGGTTATGGGTTCAATGTCCACTCGAGGAGGTGAGGTATTTAATATTTTCGTTTATCGTTCTGGTGTCGCAAGGGCAAAGCGCGTTGAGAACTACCACTCCATAATCAATGCCTTCAGAATTCGGGTGAAAGTTGCGAGCGGAGTGTCCTAACACTAGGATCTCTCTGGCTACCCTGCTACATGCGCAATACAGAGTGAAACTGAAAAAAAAACAAAGCAATAAAAGTAATTGAGCCACAAAACAGAAAAGTATATTAGTGTTACTAATAACAAGTGAGTGGAGTGACACATAAATATATTCCGCGAACCAGTAAAAAGTAAGTCTCCAGTACAAGCGTTTCAAGTTACAATGAAGACATCTCTTTGTCTGACGTCTGATCACCCGCCTCGGGGCTCCAGGCTGGAATGCTGGAGCACTAAGGCTGCATTGACGTTTGGTCACGGGGCATCTCTTGCTCGCCAAGTTAATAGCCAATACTGGCCGACGGCTCCGTTATCCCTCGTAGCTAATGATTGACCGGCATTAAGTACGAACCCGTTGCGATTATTGGTTCTAACGGATAATTTTATATCTCATTGTCCTGGAGCAAATGGAGGAATGGCTTTCTAAATTAACTTTTGTTAGCGATGTCTGTTGAAGTTTAAATATTATTGAATATTGTTTAAGATATGTAAGTTTTTTGCGGGGTTAGTGTAAATTATATAGGTATTTCATTTATAGAGAGACACCTACTGGTGTTTCTACATTTTGTATGTAGTTATGTAAGTGTCTTTTTGATATGTGCAGTACAAGTAAAATAATACAGTGCTACCCAAATATAGTACTTAGTAATTGTACTTTACTGTAAACGTGACAGGTTGTGGGTTCGATTCCCACTTGAACAGGTGAAATATTTAATATTTTCATTTCTTCACTCTGGTGTCGATTCTAAACGCGGCGTTGAGTTCTGCCACTCAACACGCAATTGCTCCAGAAATCGGTGGAAAATGGGGAACGGAAGTGTCTTAACACTAGGTTCCCAGGATCACTCTGCCTACCTTAAAGCTAAAAAAAAAAAATTTTACGCAATCACAAACTTAAAAATCTCCACAATCCTAACTTAACCCGCCACGGAATTATGAATAGAATTATCATGAATAACTTGGCCAGGTCGGGTTCGCACCTCACGACCTATTCTTCCCGCGGTCGTAATGAGCTCTCTAAATCAAACAATAGCATTAAAGTGTCAATACAAACTCGATAACACCCAGCCAACGTTTTCTTTTGCTGAATTATAACTATAAATCGTACAAGCCCGTTTAGACCTGTACGACGGGGATTGTACGACAGCGACTGTACGATTAGGTACGATAGCGTTTCATTTGTGTATTGTTGTCTGACAGGGTGTCTCATTTTGTTATTAATGCGGCGTACAAAATGCTTAGTTCCTCTGGTTCTCATTGTTTCTCTAAACTATATCTTCTAGTGGCTCTGGTGATAAGTTTTGGTGGATTGGTATATTTGTAGAAATATCGTTATAGTTATTTTATGGTATATATTGTGATATATATATATTTTTTATTTAATATGATAGCATGATAGTGATCATGAGGGTTAAGATTCACCAGCTTCCATTCTCTACTTAGTTTTATAGACGAGTGCAAAGGCTATACGCAGTATACCTACTCCTATTTGAAATCATTGTATCATTTCAAATTTTGTTACAATCGTTGAACAAGAATATAAAAGAACGAAAAACGAAGAAACGAGTCACTTATCGATCTTTAATTTTGTTGAAAAATGCAAGATTTTCGTTTAAAAATATTATTTACAGCAAAATCTTCAAAGAAAAAAAATGGTGTGTTATTAAAAGTAAGAGGTGCACAGTCCCCGGTTAACCTTTAGCTCTAAACTATGAGATCGTTTAGTATTTACAAGTGGTAATGTCTCTGAATTGTATTATTAAACTGCTTTTCTTCACACCTTAGGATTTGCCCTTTTATAAATATCATTCTGTGTAGGTTAATTAATTATAGAGGCTTTATATTATTAATATTTTTTTCTTAAATTTTAAGTATTATTGATTACAAAGAAATAAAAATAAATATGCATTCCCTTTTTTGTTTCGTATTTTAGTTTTACATGGTTGCTAATTTACTAATAAGTAAAAATTAGAATTAAAAAAAAAAGCCTAGTGTGATATATATTATTTCTATGTTTTATATAATCTAAAGATTAAGAACATTTAGATTATAAATCTCACAAATGATAAAATGATTACATCGATGATAAGAAAACCAAATAATATTAATAAACGAAAAACGATTACGGATAAAATAGCTGTCATAGTATAATTGAAATAAAAAATAATGTGAGTATTATATAAGCTGTAATATGAATACTAATATAATAGAAAACTAGAAAGATCCAAGAATATAATTTAATATATAATCATAAAAATTTCCAAAGTTCTTACTAAAATACGAAAAACAACTATAATCTAACCAAAACTTAAACGAAGAAATTAGCATTAAACCTTATATACCGATCTTACCCATCACGATAACTTAGAAGGTCAGTTGCATGACGATAAACGGGGCCGCGGGGTCGGCGGAGATAAACACGGTACAATTTGTACAACTACACAAACGTACAACCCCTTCCCGATGAGGGTGCTTTGGGGGTTGTAGATCAGGATTCCTATAAATTGTTGCATTACGATTTGTCTACGCTTGTCCTATTGATCGGATTTTTGGATAGTGGCTGTTTTGTTTGTTTGTATAAGGCAATGTGTTTAGGAGATATGGTTGTTATTATATGGATATATATTTTTTTAATCATTTATCTTTCTAAAAAGTTGGTTCAGCTTATGTTATTTTTAAGCATTATGCCTTATAGAGTAAGCTAAATAGATACTCTAGTAGTAAGACATTACGTTACGATATATAATAAGACATTACATTACGGTACGCAACTCGGCATTTTGTCTATGCACAGCCTAGGGGGCGCAATTGACAAAATAGCGATCAGACATAAATATTGACCCAGAAAATGAGGAATTTTGACAAAATATTAATAAAAAATATTTTCTTCAGAATCTTTACTGATTATAAAAGAATTAGACATACACCGTTCCCATTAAGATATTTCGGTCCCTCATTTTCCGCCGAATTCTGGAGGCGTTTACATTTGGCGGAACTTAGCACCGCGCATTACCTCGCTTACAATGAAAATATTTCATTTCCTCGAGTGAGAATCGAACCTGCAACCTGTTGCGTTTACACTGACACCGTTGTGCCACGACTGGCCTTATTTATAATAAGAAAAATATAAAACGAAAACCGAATTAGGTGATGTTATTAAATACATTCTACAAAGCAAGCATATATTGTAAGCTCAAGGCAGTTGTTCAAAAGTGTATTACCCACTGCAGTGGCTTCCAGAGTTGGGTAAGCCTGTAATCCTCATTGAGGATGCTTAGAATAAACAGGGGCTTCATTAATCACCAGAACTTCCTCTATTCACCACCTGACTTGGATATTTTCTTT
Source organism: Heliconius numata (assembly GCA_016802625.1). NCBI lineage: Eukaryota > Metazoa > Arthropoda > Insecta > Lepidoptera > Nymphalidae > Heliconius > Heliconius numata. The sequence goes on along the minus strand of JAEBDU010000002.1, from coordinate 1,408,221 downwards.
TAACTTTAAGTCTGTTCAAAACTTCTGATGGACTTTGAGTTTTAAGTAAGTTGAATAGTAATATATCTTGGCGGGACGTTCGCATTGTTATCGCGGCTTTATAAGAAACTCTCTCATTTTTTCAGTGATGAGAACAGCATTGTATAGTAAGTATTATTTACTTATGTAGGAAGTTTTAAAAATGTATAATTTTACTTAATAAATGTTTTTTTTTAATAATATTTCTATTGTTAATCTTTTTAAAAATTACTTGTTAATTAAATCTGCGTCTGACTGTAAGCGCAATGGTTGTCCGTTCGATTCCCATTCGGGGCATCAATTATTTTCACTTACTTTCTCCTTAACAAAAGAAGGCCAGCTTATGTTCAAACACTTAAGATTTCGAAAATTGAGCACAAAATTGATAAACGGAATGTCATAACACTACATTCCCACGTCTAGCCTACTAAAGAATATTTAAAAAAAATTCAAATACCAGCATCATTAACCAAAGGCAGTTCCAATCCAACATGGAATTAGTTCCGCCCTATAGCCGACTTGAGAATTTTTATCACAGCTAACGCAATCAGAGCGCCAATAATTTCCCTCATAATGACTCGGCGGTCGTAAAATTTGAGCATTGCGCCAAAATGGTGGTACATTAAAATTCTCTCCCCATCGTTAGAACGGGGGTTATCGGTTCGGTGCGCGCTTCGGGACATTCTGTGTTAGGATAATAATACATAATACATTCAATGAGCGTTATTCGATGATTTGTGTAAATGCTTAGGTATTCTTAGTGACCTTAGCGAAATTTGAATCAAAATTTATTGTATGGAGACTTTTATACTGGCGTTAGATAATAAGGTCTACTTAGTTGATAGTTGTGTGGGAATAAATTAAAGTAACTGAAAGGTACATTTAGAAGTCGTTTTTGCAATTATCATAAAACAATAAATTTTCAAATATTATTTATAGCTTATAATGCTTATAGCTTATAATTAAGTTGACTGGAATTTTTATACGTTTTTTAAATACCTATTATTTTTTTCCCGATTGTGAAATAACACTTTAAAAACGTATAACTTAAAAATACTATTTATTCAATATAATATTTATTGTATGCAATCGCCTTTACATTGTAAGGCCCTGCGTACGTCAGTTTTCTTTTTTAAAACGCGAGTTAAGGATTTGGCGTGAACGCGTGAAGGGTTCCCGGCACGCCCCCCTCCCGCCCCCTCGCATGTGCTCAATAGACAATTCCCAATTTACGTATTTGATTGTTCTTTGTTATCTTACAAAGAAGTGGGGAAAGTTTGCTTTAACTTTAACATACGTAACGAGCGTTCCGTTTAAATTGTATGTAAAATAATACTTATACTATAAAATATATTTTTTTTGAAGTATACGCTATATTCCGCTTCTAGCAAGTTAAAAGGGCAGCGTAGTGTTAAAACACTCCGGTCCTCACTTTCCGCCGAATTCTGTAGGCATAGTTGAGTAGCGGAACTCAACGCTGCGCTTTGCCTCGACACCAGATCAAATAAATGAATATATTAAATATTTCATTTCTTTGAGTATAATTGAACCCATAACCCGTCGTGTTCAGTGACAAGCTTGTACCGCTGAGCCAATCCAATATAATTTAAATTATATAATTATAGAAATTTCCTACGTTATTTATAGATAGATTTAGACAGAATAATAGTTAAATTAATTCTCAATCTATTTAAAGTAAATACGTAATGTATATTAAGATACAATATTGAAATAGTCAATAACCGATAAAAATATAGTTTCAGCGTTCACTATGCGGGCATAAATATTCTATTCTTGCAAAACTGCATTCGAAACACAATCCCACGTCCACACTTTGGTAAATCTTTTCTTCGAGTACGTCTCATGTATGTAAAATAATGCGGCCGACCCCCTAAGGGGTTGCAAGGGGGGTGGGACGACCCCCACGACTTATTCCGATATAATCAATAACTTAGTGAGATCCCCTTTGCATCCGTCCGTGTGACAGTTCCTCCAATCGAACGGGTGATTGCTTGTGCAAATAGTAGGCGGAATTGTAAAGACATGTATGTATTTTAAATAAATTATTACTTTTTCAATAATTAAAACTTTACAGTTTCATTAAAACTCCTTGTTTTGAAATAATGAACTTAGTCCAATATTTTAATTTTTAACATTATTTTTATATCTTCAAATGGAAAACAATGTTATTACAAGTTATCTGTAATTATAAGTTTTTTTATTAATTTAATGTTCTTGAATGAATAAATCTACCTATAATATAATTATCTTGTTCTCCAACTTCCCAAGTACTGAGATGTTACATTTTATATTAATAAATTTGATGCCACCGTGGCGCACAAGGGCCGGCGGCCAACAGTGAATGCAACGGTCCTAAGTTAGATTCCTACTTAAGAAAGCGAATTATTTTAAAAACCAATAATTATTCAAATTCCAAGTTCAAATCCAAAATATAGGTTTTAATAATTTTAAATAGACATAAATGGGTAATTTTTTACCGACTTCTGTAAGAAAAGAAGGTTATCAATTCTACTGTATTTTTTTTTCAATAATTCAAGTCTATCTTCAACTTCAGTATACAAGATGTATGCACAGAGTTCAAGATTTATACATTTTGTACAAACAGCGCTTGATTAGAGCGCTTTCCGATGTTGACGTTGTTTCACGAATGGATACATTTTACAGCCAGTAATTGCAAATACTTTTATGTCGCTATTTTTTACTCTGAATTACTTAATCTTACCTAAATATTAGCGGGAAGAGGGAAAATTGTAAATTAAATTTGGCAAATTTTATAAACAAATGTACCTACTTAATTTTATGAATATTAAAATATAATTGACCCTTATATACTATTACTACATGGATATTATTAATCTATTATTAATCTGTTACTATATGGATATTTTTAATGTGAAATAAACTATTTTTATTTTTATTTTGTTAATTTATATCCCAAACCCCTATATATTTAGCTAAAAATAAATATCAGGACATTCCAATTCATTGTGGGGACAGGATCAGTCAGACTAGGCCCTGCGTTACCGGACCTAGCTGCTTCCAGGGTGCGCCACGTGGAGGCTCCTATCGTACGCACATGACGATCTGATGGAGGATGAATTCTCAATAATTCTCAAAGAAGAAATATCAGGAGCCTATTGTTACCAGAACGCGTGTTAGCATTTCCAGTATTAAACAATCGAAAATGTAACGGTTCTGTTACAGCACTCGAGTACGAAGCAGAAGTTCGATATGCAATTAGAAGGACTATTTTAATGAATCATATTTATCTCCAAATAGACACTAGACTAACAAACAAAAAACAAATAGGTTGAAAATGTGGAAGAAAAGAAAAATTTACTTGTTGAATTAAATTATAATAAAAAACTAGAATTATTTTTATTAACTTATCTAAAAGAAACTAGATCTAAACTATTTAATAATTATTTGCATTTATATATTTTTATTTTTAATATGCACATAATTGTATATTAATCCAGTGTTTTATTACAATACATGTCTATATAATTTTTAAATAATATTTCGTCTACATTCATTTCTGGAAAGTACGTCGTAATTGGAACTGGTAGAATCACTTTAATTGTGTGATGTGGTGGGAAAGAGAGCTCGGACGGACTCACATTCCCAGGAAAAGGAATTCAAAGTCCCAGGAATTGCTCTGATCTCCTCACCTTGCAGTGCACGCTATGATTAGTATTTAAAGTTAAAATATAAGATAAATGAAAAATACTGGATATAACAAGACCCAGCAAGAAAACTTAATAGCATAAAATCAACTATCTATTCTATTTTAAATGAATATAATGTTCGCTTTGTGAATATTATAAGAGGAGAGAGAAGGAGATAAAAATCGTTGAGCAAGAATTTTTATATTTAAAGATTTTTTTATCTATTTTTGTTTATTATTAAAAAGAAAAAAAAACATGTAGGTAGTCCAGCTGTGGTGCAGAAGCACAAAGTGTAAGCAAACTGTAAAGGCGACAGATTGGGGGTTCGATTTCCACTCGACGAAATGCAATATTTCATATTTACATTTCTTCGCTCTGGTATCGAGGCAAAGCACGGCGTTGACTTCTGCAACTCAACACGCAATGCCTACAGATTTGGCGGTACAAAAGCATCACAAATATATTTTTTTATTAAAAACTATATTTTTATGGAAATGAATTTATATATTAAAAAAATATAAAATTATAATGAAAAGTTATTACAAATTCGTAGATATTTTTATCATATTAGTATTTGCTTGTGATTTCATTTGCATAATACAGTTTATTATTCAATTAACTAATGTCAGACACAAAGAGAAAATGAAAATGTATTTTAGTTTTAAGTAAATTGAAATCTATTTTCAATGTTAAAAGTATTATTTGAGCATTAAAATTGTAAATATTGAATTATTATAATACTTATAATATACTAGCGACCCCATCGCGGCTCTACTCGCTGGAACTACATAAAATAATGACTTTCTAGTTTATTCGTACTAAATATTTTCTATTGATATATTTTTTATTGATGAAATCATTTAAATAACGATTTAAATAGCACTAAATATTAAGGGAAGGTTATCTAAATGCATTAGTGAAATCTGTTTTGAAATCGGTTAAGCCGATTCTCTGCATAAACGTGAATAATATTTTTTCTCATATATCTGCAGTCTAGTAATTATTTATAATGTTCTTAGAATGAAACGTATAAATAATGGCGTTGAGTTCTGTCACTCAAAAGGCTTTCCTTAAGAATTTGGCGGAGAGTGGGGAATGGAGTGGTTTCGTAGTAGTTCTCATGTTCCTTCAGCCTAATCTGCTGTGTCGGGGATACATCGTGAAGTTTATTATATCGGGAATCCTAATTTGTTTTGTAATCATAATATATAAATTTAGACAATTTTATTATTTTTTAGATTTTTTTCTTTAATATTTTCATTTACATTTACAGAATTAAAAAGTGTAAAATTTTAAGTAGAAATAAAAAATGTTTTAATATTTTATTCCTATTGAAATGCCATATAAAGTTGTAAATATAAATCAAATTGAATTCCACTTTAGTTTGAAGATAAATACATTTAATTTTTTCGACGTATGGATTAAAATAAATTTAGTACTTATTTTTAGTTATTTATATCCTTATACTTTCAAAAATGTAAATATTTTTATTTTTGATTCTACAACTTCAAAAATATTATAAAATGGTTTATTTGGATAATTTGATGTAAGTATTTTCTTATAGATACTTTCAAACATAATCATAAAATTTTTCAATTTATATCTTCAAAAAGGGATAAGATACCCTTAGCGTCTATCTTTTTATATAATAAAACTCTTTCGTTACCAGTGACTAGCAGATAGTGCAAAGATGAAACTATTGAACTTAGTTGAAATTTAACATGTAAGGAATTGTAGGGGAGCACTTAAAAAGGATTTCTTGATATTCTTATGGGAATAGGAAAAGATGGTAGTTATATTTTAGTAATTATGTATTAGCAGTTATGTAGTTTTATATCTAAACTCAATTATCTTAAATTAAACTGTTTTATTTTTATATAATAAAAGTTAGATCTTGTATTTAAACAGTCTACATGCAGGGTGTTAAAAGAAAATAAAACTCCAGTATCTGATAAACTAACTTTGAGTTTATTTTTACCATTTACACTTGACAATGTATTCGTAATCTGTTGTCGGCTACGGGTGGCTCGCGCCGTCGCGCCGCGGCGTAGCGCCGTAGCGCCGTAGCGCGTAGCTCGCGGCCTACGCGCACGAACGGGACTAACGCTAAACAAATACTCATAAATTGACTTTATTCAATACAATAATAAATAAACAAGTATAGAATACAACACATAAATGTATTAAACATCACAAGTACTATTTCAAATTACATAAAATTTCATTACAGATTACAATATATAGGAACGGTATATTTCACTATGAAAGAATTTTCAAAATAATTTAGTATTACAATACAGTATAGGAACTATGATAGACGCGAGTGCTACCTTTTACAATTGTAAACTTATATTTTTAATCATTTATACCTAAAGGATGATGAAGGATGCAATTCATATATAATTTTTATAATAACAAAATTTAAATACATAATATAAATGTGCAGAATATCCTTACAAAAATATAGAAACAAACAACTAAAATGTACAACTAAAGTAAACAAAACAACGGCCGTGGCGGCACCTCTGGTAGCAGACACAACAGACTAATCCGAATAAATCTTAAATATTAAAATTTGTATTCGGAAAGTATAGTGAACTCTAGATGCGATAATATTGAAATATACATACATAGGAACCATGATTCATTCCGCGGGCGTTCTCACTGTCGTCCGCGGAGACACATCGCACTACCGACTCGTCCACCTACTCAACTCAACTCAACTCAACACAACTCAAGTTTACGCTGAATACTCCCGATTACAAATCGACAAAATAAATATCTTCATACGCTACGTCCGACGTCGTCGTCACGCGGTGGAGTTACGCGAACGCCTCAACAAACAATAGGGGTCTTCTTAGTAAATATTATGTTAAAATCTCAGTAACACGGTAAACAAAATAATGTAGTAGAAACGCGCGCCGTCGCGTCGGAAATGCTGCGTGCGCGCATGCGTCATTCGACTACGTCTTACATCGTATACTTCGTAGTTTATTAATTCGTTCAATAATAAAGTTTTAATTTATATGTGATAAATATTATGGTATTTCGATAGGATAACAATTTCTGACACTCTATTACAGTTTTTCATTTTTCTCCGTTGATTCGTTGCCAGCTATTGACGTAACGCTCCAGACGCCCCTGGAGAGACGCATCGCGCGCAGGCATCGCCCCATTGCACATAGAAATAACAAACACCGCTACCGGTGGAATAAAACATTGCACTTTATAAAAGAACTAACTCAATATTGTAGTAGGTTTCGCTTCTTGATAAAATATTGTATTCCGCTCCACTAGATAAAATGTAAATATGTAAAATATTCTAAATAACGTGATCTGTGCCATCGAAAATATAAGGGACTCCACGCACACGACAAAGTGACGGATGTACTTGCGAGAGGGCGCTCGGGGCGCTCGGGGCGCTCGGGGCGCTGCCGCCGCATGTACATACCTCCATTGCCTTCGACTCACTTACGCCACTACTAATAATCATTACAATATCAATAAAAATTCAAGAATCACACTTAGTTCCAAAATAAACTCACTTGTATGCGAGGTAGGCTGAGCGCTGGCGCGCAGCCCGAGTTTCGAGTTCGTTCGTTTTGGAAAAGTCTTCTACAATAATAATTATTATAATTAACCATTACCAATAAGCCTACGCGGTGTCGTCGCGTCTCCACGGGCGGCTCTCGAGTGTGCGGCCCGAGGCCCACCTCGGTACAAGTACGCGCGTTCTCATCCTCACTCGCGCCGCAAGTTACGACGGAGGAACCCGCGCGAGAGGACGACCGCACTACTGCCTAACGTACCTACCTAACTTCGCCTCACGTTTAAAAAATCATATACGTATATATATCTTCATACACTTATGATGCATCAGGAACTTCTTACGAGAACGTATCTATGCCTAAAATTAGAACGATTATATGTATGTATTACATAGCTTTAAACAATAATTAAATCGTAATTATCAATATCGATAATATTATATGCCATAAAGATAGGAACTTGTTTTCCTGGGAGGTGATGGTAAAGAATCGAGTCACCCGGCCCGGCCGCGGGCTGCGCGCGGTCGCAACGATAAACGTATATAATAAAACCTGTCTAACGTATGATATGAAGTGCGACGCCGAGCCACGGCCGGGCGGGCCGCCGCCGCCGCCTCCCAGTGCGCGGCGGCGACGCGGGAGCCCCAGGCCTCCGCCAACTTACGTACAAAAACTCACGACGGGACCTGGCTCCCTACTAACCTACACTTACACAACTACAAGCTTTAAACGTATAACTAAGAAGTGGTCGCTCCTGCGACGACATCCATCAACGAAAAGAAGCGTTAAGAGCTAATAGTGAACTGTTGCGTTGTCGAACAACGGGGAGAGCGGGTCGCTCCACTAGTAGTAGTAACTATACATTTCTAAGTTAGGATTAGTGGCCGGCGGCGGGCTGCGGGAAGCGCGGGCCCGGCACGCAGAACACGCTGGGATCCTTGCCCGAGGAGGCGTCCTGCGCGGCGCGCGCGGCCAGCAGCGTGATCTGGTTGACGACGTCCTCCATCTCGTGGCTCAGCGGCTCAGGGGCGGCCGGGGGCAGCGCGGGCGCGGCGCTGCGGAGGTGCGCGTCGGTGTCCGCGTGGCGCCGGAAGTCCGCCGCTGTCCGGAACCTCTCGCCGGGACAAGTCCGACACTCGAGTGCGGGCTGCACCACTCGTATGACACCACGAGCTGCCTCTCGACCGGCGTAGCAGGACCGCGCCTGATGAGATTGAAGAGGGGCGGCCGACGGGAACGCTACTTTGCAATGTTTGCAAACATAGCAGAGGTCGAAGTCGGACTCGCGGCTGCCCGGGGGGAACTCGGTGGCCGGCGGTGGGAGGCGCAGCGTGGAAGCCCCGGGGTCGGCTGCTATGTGCCGGATTTGCTCTAGCGTAGTTGCAGGCAGCTGCAGCACACTCGCCCCATTCCCTGTCTCTACGATTAGTCCTTGTGGTTGAGGTTGTGGTTGCATGGAGTTGGGGTTCCCTGTAACAAGAAAAAGAGCACTTAGTAATCTCGTAATAACCATTGTATACAAATTTAAAAATATTTTATGACTGTTAAGATGCTTAAAATTTACTTGGTTATCTTGTGGTAATAATAGCAGGTATAATTTGTATACATATATGTTCATCTTATCCATATGTTAATAGTAAGACTGTAAGCCAATTGTCAAGGTAACTATGACAGACTACTTATTGACCCAATAATGAGTATATATTATACCTATAAAATTTAAAAGCCGCCAAACACAGAATATTACTTTGTTGACATATAATCATGCATTTCTTATAAACAAGAATCCTCATTACGTTGATATCGCGCACTTATAACTCAGAGACAGTGTTGTAAAATACCTAAATTATCATCGCAAACACATTGGAATGTAATCGAAGCCGAAACGTTAATACAAAGAGACATCAATCAGCCGTGGGTCCAACTACGAAGCCCTAATTTGGGAGTCCCATTGTTTCCCGTGCCTTAACACCAGATATATGCTGTTTACTTGCTGTGCTCGATCTGAGATGCGTGATGCGTTTCTAACGAGCCCTACCCGCCTCTGTAATTGAATCGGACTCTTGTTTATACCCTTTATATTCACGAATGCATAATATATGTTTTGTACTGCACTGCCTCTAGCGTGTAGAGAACGCTAAATAAAATCGCTTTTTTTTGTTTTTTTCATGGTTTTTTAAATAAACTTTCATTATACTTCCATTTAGCCAGACTAAAATGAAACCTGTAAAGGTTTAGTTAAATAAAAAAAAAAACAATAACGTAAGTTGCGTACGTCTATCGACTATTCGGACGAAAACGGAGAACGGAGTGTCTTAACACTAAGCTCCATACACCGTGAAGCTGGCAGTCAGCTACAGCACTGAATAATACTGCGCGAAACGGAGCATAGTTATGACATGTAACAATTGATGTTTTGATTGAACGATCGTGTTTACTGTAATGAGGGTTTGCCCATCGATATTGTACGACCGTACGTACGAGTACACTGGCCTCAACAATGTTCTCCTTAATGAATCAAGCGAGCCCAAAAGGATTTAAAATGAATGCTAACAGGGTAGGCTTTGACATTCGTTGCATATATTTACATAAACTATGTTAGCCGCACTGGACTGCAACTTAGACTTGGAATGATAAAAATATATATTTACTAGCGGCCCGCCCGCGGCTTTGCCTACGTGAACTACGTCATTATTAATTTCTGTCTCCATGAGTACCTACTTCCTATAAGTGACGTCCATGCAAAATTTGAGACTCCTAGCATTTGTAGTAACGAAGTTTCAGACAAACTTTCAACCCTAAAAACAACCCCTCAGAAGTCGAATATTGCAAATTCCCGTCTTAGCGAGCACCTACGTCTTATAAATAACTCCTATGCAAAATTTGAAATTCCTAGCACATGTAGTTTCTGAGATTTCGTGATGATTGAGTGACCTTTCGATTTTATATATATAGATATTTATATACGTAGTGTTGTTTGTTTATAATTGAATGTTTGAAAGTATTTATCAGGCTCGAGAGGCACAAAGCCGGTCGCCTCGTCGCGGCCGTGACGTTAATTCGCAACCCTCTGCCAATTAGTTTCAAAATATCCACACTATTGTGCTGCTAGAGACGCCGCATCGCACTTAATAATTATCAAATTGATAAAGCAAAATAAATGTTATATCAACTAGATTAAAGTTTATTTTGTAGTATCAACGACGGTACAGGTAGGCGATTTTATTCGATGCCTAGGTTTAAGTCAAAGGGCTTCTTAATCCGGACTTGTAGGTCGTTACGCGTTATTATAACGCGAGCGGAGTCGGCTGCTTCTTCGCTCATTTACATCTCATTAAGGTTACTATTATTGGAATTGTATAAGTTGAGCATTTCTTGCACCCACTGGTTCGTTCGTGCCTTTAAAATTTTAGCATTTATTCCATTATTTTTAAGGTGTATTGATAAGTTAAAAATTAATTTGAATAGATATGTTTAATAGCCGAAAATTAAACAATCTAAAATGTTAATAATAGTATTGTTTTTTTTATAAATTTCGCCATATTTTTACTTTTATCTTAAAATCACATAGCTTCTACGCACAGGACGTTCTAAATGTCTCCAAAGACGCTTGCATTAGTGACATCAATTACTTCAATTTCTTATTCGGAGAGCATCGATGTGTGTTGAGATAGCTCCGTCAAACTGATGGATGGTAATTAAAGTGGATCGCCAAACAAGTGCTGGGACCAGCATACTGTCAGGGTCAGGAGTGTCAGCGGTTTGTTTCCTTGGCTTGTTTGTTTTGAAGGTGATGTTATTGGCTTTGAATTGATGTGTGGATAATTGATTAATGAGGAAAATTATTTTTAGAGAGGAGAAATTTTATTTTCGTAAGTAAATGAGTTGCCGTTGTTTCTTTTCTCTTTACAATGTATTCCGCACATATCGTGGTAGTCAGAGGGAACAAAGTGTAAAGACACTCCGTTCCCCACTTGTGGCCGAATTCTGGAGGCATTGCGTGTTGAACGACGGAAGTAAACGCTACACTTAGCTTCAGCACCAGAGCGAAGAAAATGAAAATATTAAATATTTCCATTTCTTCAAGTGGGAATTATATTTAGTTACATTATTTTAATCTTTTTCGTTTTATTAAGTTTTATTTTTTGTATCACTAAACTAAAAAGAACTATGAGTACATGATCATCTAAAAATAAGATAATATTAATTTCTATACCCGTATACAAATTGATATATAACTGAATAGTTAAGTACAACTTTGTAAACACTTTAATGGTACTATTTTTGTTTATGGAGAATAAAAATTCTTAGAAAGCAGTTTATAATGTTATCGGTGCCTACAGGCCTTGCATCAATACCTCGCAATCCCAAGCAATTAGAGAAAAGTGTAGGTGGAGACTATTCATTTACTAATTTCCTTTTTATTTTCCAGTAATAGTGAAATAAACGACTTTTAGTATTATTGCGTTCGTTTTAATTTACTCACTTTAAATGTATAATTGTAATATTTAAATAAAATCGAATAAAAGTAATGTTTAATTAAATTTATATTTTTTGTGTTTTACATAAATTACGTGTTTTGTGTGGGGCAGGAGCACAAGCGTGTGACAATGCCTTCAGAATTCAGCGGAAAGTGATGAGCGGAGTGTCTAACACTAGGTTCTTGTTGCTTATTTGCCTATTCTGCTGTATTCCGTAATACCGTGAAGCTGAAAAACAAATAAACTGAAATACGAATAGCCTAATGTTTTAATTAATTAAATCATCCCATACATAATACCAACTATGTGAAAAGGCAACTATGGCAACAACCATTCAACACGTATTGTCTCCAGAAATCGGCGAAAAATGGCAAACAGTGCCTTAACACTAGGTTCCCTCAGTCTACCCTGCTGTGTGCGGGATAGATAAAAAAGAACTATATAAAAAGGAAACATATAACTGATAAATAGTAATGTAGCAAATTGTATTACATAACACGCAACGTGCGGGAGGAAGTACCCGCAACTGTAATTATACTGTTTGAGGATACTATGTTAATGCTACTTACATTAACAGGTAATGCCATTACACTGTGCCAACAGCTTATGCCAGTTGATAGAATTAGATGTAGAGAATGAGATTTATTTATTTAGTAATTTAATGAAATCTATTGTTTTATTTATAAGTATTGAAAAGGTTTTCATTAAATTATTTATTAACTGTTGATATAGATTATTATCATTATTTTCTCAAATAGAAAAGAACACCATTAGAGTTTTCAGTTATTTATTTATTTTCATCTGTATTGTGGAAGGGCTTTCCCATGAATTTAATGGACTTTACGATGTATTAACATGGTTTACGAAAATATTAACTTAATTTAATGAATTTATAATTCAATAATAAAATTAATAACTTCAAGTAATTAAATAGTAAAATTATATATTAGAAATAAGAATACTTAACTCACAACATTTTCCTATTATAACTTTGTATAAGCTTACATAATAGCGATATGCACGTATGTGAACATCGAGAAACCATACTGGCAGGTGTCAGTCGTTTGCGGAACTACATGTAAATACGCGGATCCGCTTTGCGCTAATAGAATTAACAACGCTCACGCTTCTTACACTCGTTCACTAGATATGTTGACGTAGTTGGCTGGTTTGGTTTGGAAAATTTATAATTCTATACTATTTAAATATATTATGATAAGAAACAGAAAAATATTTTATTAAGTATAGTATCTTCTCGTTTATTCTTGTTTAAAATGAGTAATAATATATTTATTGGAATATTATATTTTAAGCTATATTTATTAATATATCATATGTTTAATATTTTCATTTCTTCGCTATCGTGGCAAAGGCCGGCGTTAAACTCCGCCACTCAACATAGAATATCTTAAAAATTCCGAGCAAAAGGTTTAAAGAAGTGTCTTAACACTAGGTTCCCTTTTCTCTGTTGTGTGCAGGATACAGTGTAAAACTAAAAAAACCACCAAAATATCATAAATATCTGTTAATATACGAAGCCAAAGAGCTTTCGTCAGGACAAGGATAAAAACCTTATTTTCTTTACAAAGTGAATAGAACTATGTTTTAGATAGTCATCAATCAACGCCGTGTGTTCGAGATAACGATTAGTTTTTCAGTTTGACTTCCGATACGATTTATCTATGAAATATTAGCTCTGGGGGAAACTGATTACAATTTAGTTTTCAATAGCCTGATAATAAGAATATAGTGACTTAAAAGAAATATGTAGTTTTTTTAGTGTCAAGCTTTCATCAGGGTAGGCAGAGAGAACCAACCTAGTGTTAAGACACTCCGTTCCCCAATTTTCGCCGAATTCTGGAGGCATTGTGCGTTTTTATGTGAAATTTATTTCACAAATAGCTGAAAATAATCATTAACATTTGCCAAATTATTTATTTTAATTTTTATTTATTTTATTTTAATTTTAATAAAAAATTATTTGATTTAAATAACATTTCTATACTAATCAATGTAACATAATAAAACACTTCTTCAATATAAAAATACCTAATAACATTCAGAAATACCACACAAAAGCAAAGCAAAGTACAAACTCATTCTACGGTCCATTCGCCATTGTAATTTGGACGTCCATTAAGCAATAATTTGATCGAATTTTATATCCACCAGGGCACCAGGGCGCCGCAAGAGTGCCTCCAAACCATTATCTCACTTCCTTCCGAGTCCCCGCGGAAATCTCACCGCATTCAAATATTTAATTACTTTAGCTCTCGATCATTTATAAACCCGGGCGAGAGTGCTATCATAAAACTCGCTAATGCCTTATAATTAAAATATTCTCAACAAGCCGTGCCGTAATGGCACCTCCGGCGACGGTTTCCTTCGATGGAAAAAAAACGCATAAAAAATTACATTCACCCCAGAGCACTCACCCCTTGTGTCGGGAAAATCGATTAAAAAGAGGAGACGCGGGCGAAGCGGGCGGGCGCGGGGACTTTAATATGTACGAAAAAATGCACGACGAAGCGGGAGCGAGGGGAGCCAAGGAGCTCGAGTTGCCTTTAATTTTTATAATTACGTTCATACGTGAGAGCGACCCACGCCACCAGCCTCCCTTACTTACTTATTCAGAGCAGTCTTGCCTTCGCTTTCTAAAAAGTGTTTTAATGTTTTTGAAAATATTGTTAATCTTAAGAAAATACATTCACAATAATATATCTTGGCTAGCTTACAGAAAATATAGGATATCTGAAGTATATGTAATGTTAGGACTCAACACAAAACAATATATTTCTAAAACATATGACGCACATAACAATCACATAAGAGGGGGTGAGAGCGGGCTAACCGGCTGGAGGACGTTATCTCAGGAGACGGTTTGCAAATGAGCGGGCGACGCACACATACCCACCCGCGTTCACACATACGCTAATCCGTGTTCGTACGCGCTACGTACACGCTTGCGTACATTTTATAAATAGATATCGCTTTTTTATCCGGGTACAAGAATACGTTGTGGGGCGCCACCCGGTGGGGGACCCCTGCGGGGGACGTGTTGGATTTCAGATTGCTACGAACTGCAAAAATGAGGGATGAAAGAAATATAGCTTAAAACGCAGATATTTCCCGGCGTCTTAAGGCGCGGGCGGGGAGGCTGGGGGGAGGTGGGGGTGTGTGTGGAACAAAGTAGAGTGGCGATATTGAACCAAAATGAAATGGTAAACGAACCGTGCGCGTCCGTTCTAATGCGAATTTATAATTTGGACATTGCTCCGGCCGGCGCACTCTTTGAACTCTCGGAGGGTGGGTTGTGAAGGTACTCACCTTAACAAAGAACCAAGTTGTGATTTATAAACAACACAGACAGCACAGGTCACCGCCAGATTTCTGTGCGAGTCACCGCCTTATTAATGCACATGTAATAGAAGAGCGGTCGGTCCGAGTAATAAGTAGTGTTTAGGTGTATCCTCATTGCAGGCTAACGCGAGTGTCCGCCGACCTAATTGCCGTCGCGTCGTCTAATCGGGATATGCGCCACGCGATAATTGCGAGAGATCACACACTACATTATATACGTAGATGTGGCACTTTAAACGTATGGGATAAGGAAATGAGAAATTATAATCAAGGATCACTAAAAGTTTTTTCCAATAACTTAAGAATTAATTATGGCTTTTTAAATAATACTATTAAAAGATTGATAGTGTTTTAGTAAAGAAAATCGTGATACAATGTTGGAGTGAAGTGACGTGTCTGGCAAGTTTTATTGTCTTTGGGTTTATTACGGGCACAATTGCGAGTCTTGCTAATTCACTAATGAGCTATGTAGGTGTAGCGCGGGCGACGGCGTTTTGCTAACAATTGCCTCACATTAGTACTAATCAGATAAAAACTTACATAGCGAACCGTTGACTTCACTAAATTAGAAGTCAATGCGTAAATACGTGACCCAATATCTTTTGTTCCATCCTAAGGAGGCGTGTAAGCGGAAAAGTGAAAATTGTCTACGTGAACTGGGAGAAAAAAATATTAAAAATTAATCAAGCCTCGAGTCGGGGTGCAAACGGAGGGAGCACATGTGTCGACAAAAAACCTTCTTCTCCGGGCACGTGCGAGCGCAGTAACGGCCTTCCCACCACCGAGTTAAAAGTTCTCTTTCGGACAAACAGTGTATTTGTCACAATTACGGCGGACTACGGACGGCGCGTCCCTACTTGATTAAAACCTAAATCACGTGACGTGTTTACAGGCTTGCCGGAGGTGTTTTCAATTTGCCGACGCGACGCCCGAACCGTATTGGCGTTCCGGACACGTCCCGGTGCCTATCTTGGGAGGAATGAGTTTGTTGCGAATTAAATTATTGACGATCTAATCGGTTAAATCTTTCGCCCCCCGGTGAGTGGAAGTTTACCATCAAGCGTCTAAATGGTCACGTTTTTTAATTATCTCTAAATGGTTTAAAAGTCCGTGTCCCATCACGATATCCATTTCGCTACAGTAACGACTCGGCCGTAAAAAGCGAGGTGAAAAGAGAAAAGATTAACATTTGAATTAATCAGGAGATTAAACATAATGAAAGAAAATCTCATTACCGACCGTATAATGGCGGTGAGAAATATCTCCGGCTATCGGAAGGAAAAAACGGGCCGCATTAAAGAAAGGCGAGCGTAAAGAAAATTAAAAGCTCGAGCGGAATTAAAAAATGTTGAAAAAATGTAATCGACGCCGGGACTCCAGGAGGGAATCCCCTCTTTGCAAAGTGAGGGTGGCGCTAAAAGTTCTCAATTAAAAACCAGCTTCGGAAACTCTCGATGTAATTAGATTTCTTCTCATCTTCTTAAATCAGCTGAGCGCCGGACTGACACCGGCCTGTGTAATTTGTAATCGAGACTTGTTTGTTAGCTTCCGTTTTTCTTTAATTCCATTTGCTCTCATTTGAGCGCAATTTTGGTCTACTAATGAATGCAAAGTACGTGTTTTACGTAATTGCACGAGGGATTCGTGCGAAATTAATTTTATAGGAAAATGTAAATTAAAATTATTTAATTCTTTTATTTACATTTTTAGGCCTATAATATTCAATAAGAATTTTACTGTTTCCATCAATCAGTATAAATCTATGGTTTTGCTTCACTCTATTGAGGGATAGAGGGGATAGAGAATAATTATTTTAAAGTAGAAAATCGAATCATGTATATTAAATGTAATATTGTATTATTATTGCAAAAAAAAGTATCATCATAAACTATAAAATATATTAATTTAACTTTTTAAAACAAGATGATATAGACAATTCGCTACGAACAAATAAAAAAAATGAAAAAGAAAACCAAACATCCAAAGCATCAAGAACGCAATGAAAACGCTGTATTTAAATGACTGAAAAAAAAACACAAAAAAAAACCATTTCCATTTAACTTTAACCGCTCCAACCCTCACTTCCGTGGACGTCTAATTAATTCCGTGGGCAGCGGGCGACGGAGCGTAATTAAACATCTCGGCTTGTAATTACCGCTTAAAGTTGTCGGAACTCTCCGTCAAGTTGGCAATTGCTGGTAGATTGTTGGATTTGAGCGGTCGGTCAGCCAATTATACCGCCTTAGACGATTAAGCAATTAACGTTGGGGCGGCCGTTGGCTCTTTAGGGCGGACATCAGTTCAGATTTTCCTTTGAATTTTTAGAGGTTTTTCCCAGCGACGCCTTTGGGGACGCTTTGTTTGTTTTTGTTCTCGCCTTTATTGTGGAATTTGATGTTTGTGCTTTGATTTTTTGAGTGAAATTGTTATTGTCCGGAAGTTTAGCTTTCCTTTGGTTTTTTCATACAGATTGTAAAATTGTGCTTAATTATTACTTAAGTATTACTAGTTAGTATTACTTGTTTATATTTTGTGCATGAAGTTAAGAAGGCTTTAAAAACAAATATATCATCTATTTATGAATCATTTTACAACACATCAAAAAAAGAAACAAAACTATAATAATGCTTGATTTACAACCAAACACAAAAAATAACTATTACAACCTTGTATATTTATCATTTTAAAAACAACCCCCATTAAAAACTTCGAACATCAATTAACACTATCCGTCCACCAACGCCGCCTGTTGACTAACTGAGCTAGTTAATGACAGGGGAAAGGGTTAAATCATTAATTAAAAGCCCGGAATCTTCTTACAAACAAGATATCATCCCTCAACCCTTTATTAAGTCGGTTTTGGTTCGCTTTAATTCAATAAACCTTTCTAAATAGGCAGCGAAAGGCTTAATTTGCATGTCGGCGGTAGCAGGGTTAACCGAGGCTTCGTTAGGGCGGTTTAATTAATGGGGAAGTGAAGGGAAAACTCGTGGGAAAGTTGAGGCAGGTCAGTGTTGATAATTAAGGCATTAAAGTGCTCAGCGGTTATTGCTCAGATTGTTTTCACAGTCCTGAATGAAGGGGGACTTTATGCTCAATTATACGATGTGAAAAGTGAAAATTGATGTTTCAGATTTTGTTTAATTATAGTGTGTGGATTTTAAATAAATAGAAATAGTTTTTTTATTATAGTTATATTAGATTTAGAAATGCAAAGGGTGGTGTTAAGTTTCGCCATTTAACACGCAGTGAAATTTACTATAGAATTCGGCGGAAAATTGGAAACGGAATGTTTTAACACTACATTCGCTCTGCCTACTCTGCTGTGTGCAAGATACAGCGTGATGCTAAATAACACTAGACTAATGTTAATAAAGTTTCTAACATTAGAGAAAAATTAAAGAATTTTATCCATAACAAAATTGAAATAACAACTTGTGAAACAGGGTTATATTGTAAACTATAATTACGGCAAAGTTGATAAAATAAAAAAAAATACAACAAAAAGTAAACCAGAACCATTTTAAAGACAAATGAAGAAATGCTCGGGACACACGGGGGGCGGCTCTCGTGCATAAATAATATACTAATTTGTTGTTTCTTCCACTTTAAATTGTAGTCCACGGATATATAATTACATTAATATTCATAACACTTTTGAATACTTTAAGAAATTTCCTTTATTCATTGTTTTATGTTTGTGATATTCTATTGTCATTTTTTTATTAATTAGGCTTAGGTTATAGATATATCTAGATCTAGACGTTATAATTAATTAATTGAATAATGACTAATTTTTAAATGAAGGCCACCCTATATAAAGTTAATATATTAAGAGCTGTTACTAGTTTAGTACAATTATCGTTACGTAAGAAGGTCGTATCGATAATATATTTGTAGTGGAACAAATTATTTAAATTGATTTTCAAGTAAAACTAATTATATAAAAGTAATCATTAGAATAGTTTCATTTGTTGGATAAATGGTAAAAAATGGAATAATAACAATTGTATACATTTTTTTGTCTATTAAAAGGTAAAAAACGGGAATTTAACAGAATTAACTGAACTTCGAAACCGACTTAAATATCAATTCTTGGATACTCATATCTCTAACATAGAAACTTAGACAGTTCCCAAAATTGCAATATACTTCATTTAAATAAAAAAGCATATGCATTTTTAATTTGGAAAATGTGGACAAACATACCAACGGAACTTATCGGAATGTGGGGAACGTAGTTAACAATAGATTAACTTTAATTATTACGAAAACGATAACATTCTCAATGGAAGAATAAAAAACCAAATTAAATTTATTAGTAAAGAAAACTAAATAGTTGCTAATTGAACGTGTAATTACATAATGAACGAGTACAATCATTTTATTAATTCGTATTAAGAATTTTTAAAGAAACAACTCGATTTTTTGTTAAAATTACGCGCACCGTTGGCCGTGAGATAGCTGTTAATTGTTAATTGCTAGTTAATACTTAGCTGGCGTATAATTATTTTAATTTATTTGTATGACTTACATGCAACCAGACAAGATTCACTTATATGGTCATCGAACCGAAACTACTGTGGTATAATGAAATAGTATTTTTTTCTATTCTTAATTTGTGTTTGCGATTATTTATATTAAGTTACGAGCTATTGTTTCTTCTAGAATGTTTTTGTTATTTTATAGGAAGCAAATAAGTATTTTTTTTTAATTTAGAACAGTATAAATATGTACATACCTATGTAAATTATCTTTCTACAATATACAAACATGAAAAGTTTATTTTCGTAAGTTTTATTATCTTATTTATTATTATTTAGTCATTATATTTCAAATCGGAAAAAGGATTATTTTTACAATATTGATTATTTTATTAATATTTATATCTCTATATTCCTTATTACGATTAAAGTTAAAAAAAAAATTTTGCTTACTTAAAATAATTCACAAACAATCCGATTTCTGATAAAACTCAGCCACGTCATCCCACAAGAATAGATCTTATCGGCTTATCAGAACACAATTCATGGAATACTATATATTAATATAAAATTCTATTAATGCAATAAAATATAATAAACAATAGCACAATTTTCCCGCGCATATACCGTGGGTAGGGCTGCGCCCGCGCCGGAGCCGATCGACCGATGCAATTTTGATTGATTGCGTTGCTTAGTGTAGTGTAACCAATCTTATTGAAAACTCACATTGTATCAAAGGCCGCTGCGATCCACGCTCGCCCTGTCAAATGGTTTAAATTGAAAAAAAAATGGGGGACAACCCCAAATGACACGCTCGTGACATTTTATATTTTGGGGAGTTATTAAATTCATTTTTCATAGAAAAATTGATATCGTCAATGTTTTGTATGTGCTGGTTTTGTGTTGGTCGGTGGGAGTCGATTTCGATTTTATTGTGATATAAGAAAACTTGTTATTTTTTGGGTCATTTTTTTTAATATTACGGACTATTTAACACTAACATATGGTCAACATACAGAAATAGTGTTAAAAATTTAATCAGAAGGGTAATTCAAATTAAGGGTACTAACACTTATCAGAAGCGTAATTTAAATCCTTTAGACATTTGGAATCCTTTGGACACCAAAGTCTCCATTGGGGTGTAAATAAATCAAATAGTGCCAACAAAATAAACTAAATCCAATTATTACAAATAAGTATTGCAAACGACAGGACAAACTTAAAAGCGAGACATGTCAAACTCAACTGTCGATGCGTTTTCAATTTTAATCGATAGAAGGGCCTTTATCGAAGGGTGCTTATCGATTTTTTACTTCAAACAGGATTAATTACAACAGGATTTTACTTTTAGCCATTTTAAAAGATTGCATAATACGACGCTGGTTTTTGAATTGTTAAGGAATATAAGCAAAAACAACAATTAGAATAGCCGATACTGAAGCATCGCCGCGAGCAACCCCCATACACCCCTACCACCCTGTTTTATCTAATCAAAAAGTTTTAAAAGGAAAAAAAAAATTACCGGCCTTTATTATGAGTCAACTTTCTTTGGGGGAGCGGGTATGTTTTAATAACGATTGTGTTAAACAAAGTCACCGCAAGAATGAGGCGCCTAAATCTTATTATTCTGAAGGAAAGAATTTCTTCTTAAGCTCAGCTTTTCTTTTTCAGAATTTTAATTATATTTTTACAATGGAGAAAGAAAGGTGACATCTTTCATTTTATTAAATCAAATGTATTTCTCTACGGTTAGGTAAGTTTATATGAAAAGAATTGCACTGACCTACTATTATATAAATAACAATAGCTAATGATGAAAATAAAGGTTACGTTTATTTCATATATATTTTTGGTGTATAAAAAAATGTTACAGATACACTAAAGAAATAAAATGTGAAGAAAATTAAAAAACTTTGCAGCTTTTAAAATTATTATGCATTTTTGAATTTTGATTAAAGCCCATGTTGTCTCGTACTATTTATTTCTTCTCATATTCATATATAATAATTAAATCTACAATTCTAATAAGACTGCTAGATCTACTTTTTAAAAAGAATTGCCAACAAAATACCTACATATACGAAAACTTTTGCTTGAATTTAAATATCACTCAGATCAACGTAACGATCAAAGGCGTCGTGAAGCAAACCATTTCTATATAATTAAGGAGGCGAAGGAAAAATTGTCGAAAAAAATCGAGGGTCCAAAGTGGTGTTACTCCCCAAACAGTTTCTTTACTTGACTGTTTTCTATTTTCAGATTAGAGGGAAATGCTCTTTAGTAAAGGGAGTTAAGGATCAAACTCCTTTTTATGGAGAACTGTAGATATTATTTTTTAAGGCAGCCTTATTCTTGCACACCTTGCATGCGTAAATCAGGGCTCGAGGCGAAATATTTTTTAGACAAAAAGATGCAATTATTATATGCAGAGGGTGAAGGCACTCTCGTAATAAGACGGTATTGTATTACTATGGAGGATTTTATCTTTCTTTTTAAGGGGAACGAAGATAAAATTACTTATAGATAGATAGATGTTTATACTATTTTGCTGTGCTTATCTATAAATATTGTAGATATAATAGTAATTTTTATAACTTCACAGTATATTCCAGATATAGCAGAGTAAACTGAAGGAGCCTAGTGTTAAGACACTCCGAAGAATTTAAATTCTCTGAGCAAGAATTCTCAATCCAGCAACTGTCGCATGTACCTCTGTAATTCCTCTAAGGTTTTAGTTTTAATCATATAATTAGTAGTTACGTACTTTCTAATATATAAGAAAATATACGATAACAATAAAAAAAAATTTACAATTTGTTTATCGATAAAAAATACTGAAACAAAAAAACATATATTCCAAAAGTAAACATTAAAAAGCAGAAAATCGAAACGAGAGATACCTCGCAGCGGACGTGAGTGCGGCCTGGACGGGCAAAACACTAAAAAATTCAATGAATAGTTGCTAACATTGGGTCAAGGCTTCCTCTCAATGTCGTGCAACGGGACCCCTAAAAAAGTGAAGAGCGTTCCGTAGTGCTGTGAGATACACTTGTGTTATTTTTACTATTTCCATTTCTTATTTTATATAGTATTAGTTAATATTATTTATGTTTTAGGATTTTATTCTTAGACTCTATATATTTAAAAAAATATGTTAATTTTGCATATATTGACTATTAGTATATGTATTACCTATAATAATTAGTTTGTTTGAAATTCATTAAATATCTTCGCACAACTAATTTTTCATAGAATTATATGTAACGTAAAATATATATAGGTAGCTTGCTTACAGAATATATATCAAAGAACACAGAAAATAATTGTCAAAGTAATTTTAACAATATAAATGTAAATATATAAATACTAGCGGACGCGCGCAGCTTCGCTTGCGTATTTAGGAGTGAATTCTAATAAACCATCAAACATGTGTTCAATGAAATATTTTTAACAGTCTAAATTTCAAATTTTATAAAAATCGGTGGCGATTTATAGATTTTTCCATACAAACTTTCAACCCCTTATTTGCACCCTTAGGGGAAGAATTCTAGAAAACCATGAAACACGTGTTCAATTAAATACTTTTAAGAGTCCGAATTTCAAATTTTATAAGAATCGGTGCCGATTAAATTTTTTTTCCATACAAACTTTCAACCCCTATTTCACCCCTTTCGGATTAAAATTTTTCAAAATCCCTTCTTAGTGGATGTCCAGATTACAAAAGTAAACATCTGTCCAAATTGCACGTTTCTACGCACAGCGGTTACGGCTGTGCGTGCGTCTTACCTCAGTCAGTGAGGACAAGTCCTTTTATATATATAGATTACAATAACATATTGAAATTCTACTCTATTATGCAGTGTTTAACCTTAAAATATGAAACATTGTAGTGTCCTTTATCATTTTTAGTAAATTCTATAAATATCTACGGAATCCTTCAGTTGTACATATTAAAATCAGGTTTGGCCATGTTTTTTCAGTGGTGCCTCTCCCGCCTAACTAACATAACATTAATATGAAACGCCGGACTCAAGGACATGTCGTGTTGCTTCCCAGACGCGTCCCACGTTCATCCTGTATTCTTTGCCTGCCCATATTATTTACATGGATTTTCGTTCGTTTAAAAAACAAAAGTTTTGTTTTTGTTTATCCGAATTTTTACAAATCTTGTTGGACTCTATAATATTACTTAACTTCTCTCTCTTTTCTCTAATCCCAATTAGAATTAAAAAACTTAAGCACCATTCAATTTCATAGTAAAATCTAACTGAAAAACTAACATCTTAAATGCAATGTAAAATATTATTTTTTTTATAACTATCTAATACAAAGAATATATGAAATAGTATAGAACCCCACGCTGCGCTCTTTTACGTCCACAAAAACACATTTTCGTAATCACCTTATAAAGGGATTACTATAAATAAAGAGGAAAAAGGAAATTAACCGCATTAGCTGAAGGAAAAATCCCTTCCCCTATGCAATATGTAAACTGTATAATAATATTTTTTTATATACTGCTGTTTTTAAATGAAGTTCCTTTATCTATATAGCTATTATACATACCTAACAAGTTAAATATTAAATGAGCTTCATACTTTTTTGTATATAGTAGGGGAGAGAGAGTGAACCTAGTGCTAAGGCACTCCGTTTTCCCTTTACGTTCAATTTTCGGCTGCATGTTGAGTAGCGGGATTCATCGCCGCGCATTGTTTGGTACCAGAGTAAGGAGTTCGAACTCACCAACGTGTGTTGTGTCGCGGATCTCAATACCGTGCTTAATACTAACTACCTGGGATATCTAATACAGAAACAACTTTAACAATTTAATTCGTTACTTTTAACAAGAACGCAAAACTCCTAAACAAGTTTTTAAATTGGCAAAACCGATCATTATTTTCTAAGGGTTGCTGAAATGAAGCAAAATCCTTAAGGATACATAAAAATATGCAGTAGTAGGCAGCCCCTACACAAGTTTATACCCGGGAGGCACCCGGGAGGCACCGACCGGGGGATAAAAAAGAAAATGAGGAGTTATGTTTTCGGTAATAAAGGCCGGACGAGAGAAATCGTTTAAGACGCCGCCAAATGAGATGGAACGAATATATTTGATTATTTTTATGGCGTGGAATGGCGATACGGTTCGGTCTCGGTTTTAATGCGCGTTTGTTTTACTAGAATTTAATATTATATTGTTTATGGGTCGAGTTTTTATAGGCCCCTGTTTAATTGTTTTATAATATAGTTAACTATGTTATTTAATAGGTGGGTGTTCAGTGTGGAATTCTATCAAGTTATAAGTCAGTAGTAGAATAAGAGAATCGTCTTGTTTGTTTTATATTATGCTTATTGGAATTCAGCTCCCACCTTTTGTAGAGACTGATTAAGTATATAATCTATCCAATATATACTTGCCAAACATAATATTAAATTAAAGAAACAAAAAGGAGAAAACACTATTGATTAGTACATTTTTTTACACAATCATATAATAACGCACTAGTACAATGTTGACTGTAAAAGTGATGGCTTTGGAATCGATATCCTCACTCCGTCTATTCGATCCCAAAACCATCGACTATATTTAAATTACTTTCATTTCTCGTTCTGGTAGCGTTGAGTTTCGTTACTAAACAAACAATGTATTGAAAATTGGACGGAATACGGTAAACGGAATATCGTAACACAAAATTCACCCATCTGTATGTGTAGAGTTAAAAGAAAAACGAAAGAATTTAATAAAATATTATTAAAAACAAAATATCATGTTAGTTATATAAAAAAAAGTAACGAGTAGCACAGATAAAAAACAAAATCCATATCCCCTTTTAATTTATGATTATAATAATTGAAAGACAGTTATTTTTATGGGTTCTGTAAAAAGGGCATGAATCAATACATGGGACACAAAGCGTAATTTATAGTAGTTGTAGATACGTTTAATTGCCACGAGTAGATTATCGATATGACTACTAGAGGATCGAGTTTTTAAAATCGATATTCTAGATATTATTTTATGATTTTTAGAGAAATATTTCACCTACGTAATACCTTTAAATTTTTAATGACATTATGAAGCTTTTAGTTATTATCAATATTAATTAATAATAGTACCAACTTATTTTATACTTGTGATTCATTATATCTAGTTAAAACAACTAAATCTCCTAACATTTCGTTCTTATCTATAAAAAAAAAAAAAAAATCATTGCGCAAAAAGATATCCAAACATTGCAAAGAAGCATTAAAAAAAACAGTAACGCACACATTCGCGGACCCCCGACACATACACATAATGAGGGGTCGCCCCGTCATATAATGCAGTTTTTTTATTGCTTACTCCTCATACCCACAACTAAAAAATACTGAGTTGGGTATTATACATTTTAACTATTAGGATAAGAAGGGTTCGGACGACGGGCAGAGGGTTAGATAGCTCGCCTTATAAAAAATTTACGTGTATTGAACTTTCGTCTAAAGTAGACTGGGGTCAACTAAGATTA
Organism: Heliconius numata; assembly: GCA_016802625.1. Taxonomy (NCBI): domain Eukaryota; kingdom Metazoa; phylum Arthropoda; class Insecta; order Lepidoptera; family Nymphalidae; genus Heliconius; species Heliconius numata. The sequence goes on along the minus strand of JAEBDU010000002.1, from coordinate 1,382,138 downwards.
TATGCACAACTCATTTCATTTATTTTGGTAGTGCTTTTTTTTCACGGTGTATCCCGCACATGGGAAGATAAGCAGAGGGTAACTGGGAACCTAGTGTTAAGACACTCCGTTTCCATTAAAATATTTCCATCACTTGAGCTTGTCGGTAGTAGGTAAGTACTTCAAGCGCAAATAAGTCTTCGTTAATGTATGTTAATATCATAAGATTATTTTAATTTTCGTTATTTTTACACATTTTGAATGAACATACCTATTTAGTTTTATAATTTTTTGGAAACATTATAATATCGTTCAGAACGTCGTCTCTTATCGCCAGGTAGGTAGCTTCTTGTTTCTGAGAAAAAAAATATTTATATCTCCTTCTAATAGAAATCCCATTGTTCGAGCAGGAGACGTCAGCACGCGACAAAAGGAACATTAATTATAATATCCGATTAAAAAACGTCATTTAGACGCGCGAGATCTTCTTTGTTTGAGATGATTGAATTTTGTATTGTCAACATTAGCTGTCGTCTCGGGGGAGCCAAGCATATTATCAAATACTAATTTGCATAAATATCAGTCATAATTTCTCTAAAGTCTAGTTTACGGTGGTATAGCATTACATACGAACTCTTAGGGTAAACAACTCTAAACAACGAAAAACTACCGAAATATGTGTATGCAATTCCATAAACCACATTGGGAGGAGGAAACACACGAGTTATGATCGTACGTGCTCCAACATAGTAATTAGATATTATGTTTCCCAGCTAATCGTAACTCGGCTGGGTGTTTTTTTTAAAGGGAGAATAAATCACACGCGCATTCGATAGCTATACCGCAGTAAAAAAAAACACAAAAAGAAACAATGTCAGCGTGCGGAACAAAAGAAATTATACCGACGAATATCTATCGCGAAAAAAATATTAATAACAATAATAATAATAATAATATATGAAATGGTTAAATATAACGAAGTTATAATAAAAGTAGAGAACAATGGGTGCATTTTATTCGTTCGGAATGAATCAAGGTTTGTTTAGTTGACTCGATATAGATAAACTTTTTGACGTTTCGCGCTTCGCTTAAACGCGGCAGCTGTCGTACATTTTTGGATTAGATTCATTCATGAAGTACCTACTTAATATATTATAATGAGCCTTTGTTTCGCTTGTCCGCTCTCGTAACGGTTAAACTTATCCACTCATTTTTTATTTGCATTAGATAGCAATGGTAATAAAATATATTTTTATCATATTCATACTGTATCCCGAATATAGCAGGATAGGCAGAGGGTTGGGAACCTAATGTTAGCTGTTAAAACTCTACGTTCCTATGTTCCGCTGATTATTTAGAGGCGTTGCGTGTTGAGTAGCGGAACTCGAGAACGCGTTTTACCTTGTTACCAGATTGCGGAAATAAAAATAATGATAAATAACAATTCGTTTTCCCGAGTGAGAATCGAACCCATAACCGTCGCTTTTACATTTAGACTTCTTGATTATTTTAAAACTATATAGAATATATGAGAATAGGTGTTTCTAGTGTAATAGAAAATTAGAAACTTGTTACAGTAAAGGCAACGGTACCAACATTCCCACCAGTATTTTTATAATAACGCACGCCACAGATGCACTATTAATCTCATACAAAATGTGTAGTTATTAAATCTTGGTAGAGGACGATGTGGTCGAACAAGTTATTAATGGAAGTGTATCACGGGAGCCATTAGATACTTAATTAACAACGATCGGGTTCCCTAGAAAAAACCAAGCCGCGCCGAGACGAGAGGAGCGAGGAGAGCCACGTCACTCCGTCGAATAAAAACGTCATTAAAGATTGATCGCCCGGAGGAAGTATCATTAATATTATTCAATTAATAAAACGTAATTTCGCAAGGTAAAACGCTCACAGCGAGGCGGAAAAAGCAATTAGTGGCTAGATTGCAATCCGTCAAAACAACTGCGTCGAGTATTAAATAAAAAAAAAACTAGAAGCGTTCATTAAATATAAAAAATGTCGAGGGGTGAATAAGTAAGAAGTTTTTTGCATAAGATGGAGGCGCCCTCGTTTTAAGCGAATTTTTTTTTATATAGAAAACAAACTATGTGGGTGCACCGTAAGCGGTTCTCGTCACACTAGCACTGTATATATGCAATTTTTAATTTGTTTTTTCATTTCACGCAGTATCCCGCACGTTGCAGGGTTAGCATTTTTTTTTAATAGCGTGCATAATAACAGTTGTTATGGTTTTAAAATCGTAATGAGTGCGACATTTGCATGTGATTACCGTTTTTGTTGACACTTTTGTTGATGAAGTTTTTTAGGACGTTTTTTCTTGGTGTTGATGGCGGGCGATATGGCTTTATTTAGTGTTTGTGGTTAAACATTTCAGTTGCTACTCGTTTATAGCTGAGGGGTGGTTTATTGTTCTTTTTTTAAGTATACTAATTTTTAGAATGATATTAAAATTAGCGTTGGGTGACATTTTTTTACAAATATTGCATATAGATTGTAAGAAAAACCAGCTTTACGCTGTATCCCACATAAGACAGAGTAGGCAGAGGGAACCGAGTATTAAAACACTTCATTCTCCACTTTCCGACTAATTTTTCGAGGCATTGCGTGTTGAATGGCGGAACACAACGCTGGGCTATTGCCTTGAAATCCAAGCGAAGAAATAAAATTTTAAATATTTCATTTTCTCTAGTGGTGTATATTAAAAATAATTACACTAATTATTCCTCTATCCGTTTGTTCATATTCCTTAACAATTATTAGGGAGTTATCGATAACAGAACCAATGAATCAAATCACAGCCAACTATCAATCAAAATATTTGATAGTACGAAATTATAATAAACGACGTTTGGCTGACGTGCCGCTAGGGCCGATTTGGTCTTAGCAATCATTAAATTGGAAATAACGCTATACTAGTACCTATCTATAGTATTCGATACACCGCTTTTCTTTTATAAATACGTCTCACGTGATGCCCGTGCCTCCCCGTATCACGAACCTTAGCAAACGATAGGAATATTCAAATGGCGATATAAAAAAGACAAGTTAGGTAGCATTTAAAAAGCTTGTTTGTTTAGCGACGAATTGCTTTTAGACATGACACTCTGTGCACAGCGCATAGGAGAGTTGGTGCCGTTTCTAAGTTCATATTTTTTGACTCTATGGCCCAAGTAGAAGGTATAACTTGGTTTGTTTATATGAGTATGCAAATGTGAGCTTTGGATTTGTTTCTTTCGATGCTATATTGATTTGAAATATGAAAGTACGAAAGAAAGAAGACTGTAAAATATGAATTTGTTTTAAATTTTATACATGAAAGTAGAGTTATAGGTATTGTATATCTAAAATATATGAATAACTTTATATATAGGTCTCCTCCTTTATATATGTGTTCTAATAAGATTTAATAATTGAATTAGTATTTTTTTAAAAGATTGTCCAATATGTAAATTACTTCGTTACACAAATAAATTGTTTAATCTTTATACAGAAACTATAAAAACTATAAAAAAAAAAGTAAAATATGTTTATGAAATCGAATGGGGAAACATATTTGTTAATGTTACGCTGCCTTCATTTAATCGATATTATATTCGATTTAAAATATATAATAATAAAAAAATAACACGATTGAAATTAAAATTTATATGAATATTCATATAAATCAACATTACATGTTGGTAACAATGGCACATTTATTGAAACGCAATTTATTTGCTTATTTATTGAAATTTGTTACGCGTGTTCATATTTTTTTAATTTTTTTTGCCCACATAAATCTATTTTTATTATTGGTTAGCGTACGCCAGAAAGGGATAGAAGTTCGATTGTTCTTTTAATCGATAGATTTTTGTCATCGATATAGGTCTTTTAATGGTTTAAAAAAATTGCGGCAATGGCGCGGAGTGACGTTATTTATTGCCAGTCGTAAATTTGAACCAAAATTAAATTGATTTTAAATCCTGCTCTCATTTTATCGAATGTATTGTAAATTAGATTCTATAATTGCAATAAATCAATTTGTAACTCTTTTATCGAGAAAATTTTGATTATTATTAAAGAAACCATATTAAAAATTCCATTCATTCTGCATTTCATAGAAAATATAAATTCTTGGGTACCCACAAATATTATTTACCAAATTATTTTATATATAAATTTACAAATATTTATATATATAATTTCAATTAATTTGCACAATATATATCTACAGCAAGAACAATACAGACTGTAAAAATCTCAAAAATGACAAAGGAATCTTTGTGAGACACGTAACCACAGTGTTCGGAGTGCCAAAGACAATGATAATTGTTCCAGGTGAAATATAGTGTTGCCACCGACAAAAGGAGCATAGGGAAAAAAATTACATTTTTCATTGTAAGCCTCGGCCCATTCACTACAGGTGTGGCGACGGGGTGGGCACGGACAATGGGCTTTATCAATGGACGATACTATTTTTTCCCATAAAAAATATTAAGTATTCAAGAAAGGAAAATCATTAATTACTTGGTCTGGCTGTCGGATGCACGTTTAGATTTTTGCATGGATTGTTTAATATATGTATTTATATATATTCAGCATAACGAATGATTTTTACACAGGATTATCTAAAAAAATAAATTTTTGATCTCAGAGTTAATAAACAATAATAAATTCTCTGAACAGGGGATTAAAATGGCAGCCATTTGTTAATATATACAGCTGCGCGCGCGCATCGTACTGTAAAATCGACACCGATGACAAAACGTCCCTCGATCGTCCCTTGCGAATTTGAGACATTAAAATTTGCGGTGCTCTATCTTCACAATCTGTAATTTGAAGATTGAAACCTCTTTAATAATTCCTGTCTTTTTATAATATTTAAAATAAACATTGTTTTTAAACGTTAACACTTTAAACATTGAAAAACATATCGATCATATGTATTTTAAATATTCTCACCTGAGAAAGGCGTTAAAAGATAAACTAATATTTTGAAAAAAAATGAATTTATCTTATCTCATAGGTCTCTTTTATCCACGTGTCTGTAAGCCTGAGCAAGCTGTTATGTCGTAAAATTTATAGCCTCTCTAAAACTGCGGCCAGGTAGTGCACCGAGTTCCTCAGATCTACAAAGTCTTTGTTTATCATCAGAAAAAAACCACCACCAAAAACAAGAGGTGCTTTACGTCATGGGTTTAAAATAACAGACGTTTCTTAGAGGATTAAAGCTCAACCGGGAATTGTACTTAGACAATGCATTCAGGTAGCAATTTCTCTGCATCAATATGACAAGGTTCGTATTGCGTGTAATTTAAATAAATTGTATAATTTTATATCTTATGATTTGGGTAATAGAGTTCGATTTTAAATGTAATATCAAACTGTATAGTTAGTTATATTTGCTCTTAAATATATAATAATTTCTACGAAGGAGAAAGGTTGATTTTTGATTTCTAATGAATTCTTTCTGCTATGTTAATCCCAATAAATAGTTGTTAAACTAAAATATACGTAATAAATAAATAAATAATAAACTAACAAAATTACGTTTTTTAACATATCAAATAGCCGGATATTGGGCCAACATCAATAATTACAAAGAAACTTTATTCCGCGAACCTATTTATTCTAGATAACGAGTTCAAAGATGTTGGTATAACATATCTTCCAATAGATGCAAACATGGCGACCAATAGCCATATAAATTGTATCCTATCTTTCAAGTTAGGGATGTAGAGAATATTGACGCGACTTCGGCAAACCGAGATAAAATAAATATTTTAGGGTGGGCTCTCCTAAACAAACATATTCGGGATTTGTTGACTGTCGATATAGTTTTAATTTATTACGTTGAAATTTCATCACTTTTAATATTGTGGTCGATCGGATCGGAAGTATAGTCAATTTATGTAAATTGAATATTGAGATTTTGCTTATATGTCTTTTAATTTAAAATATTTACTATTTAAAAAGAAAATAGTGGATATACTTGTTGAAATATTAGTAATTCGTAAATTTGTATATTGTTTTATAGTTTAACATAAGGCTAACGCCTTATGTAAATTAAACGAACGTTAAACGAATACTCTCTAAGGCATCAATGTATTTATTAGTATTAAGTATGTCAAAGCTTATTCTTTTTAAAATTATTTAAGCAAGTTACTGACATGTAATGAAATTGTAAAATTATTAATAGGACACGTGAATAACAAACCCAAATAAAATTTCCCAATATACATATTTATGTATCCAATACATACATTAGCCACAAAGTAAAATAACATTAACTATATCCAGAAGTTCCAACTGTCATATCCTTATAATATTACTAAAAAAAATATACCGTACGAAGGACTTGGAAAAAATGACTACCTATTACCATTCAAAAGGCACCATCAGATAACCGCTGCACCTAAGGGAACAGTTTTTAGTAAAGTTCTCCTCCTCGTATAATTAATATTGGCTCGCGGCGCAGGCGCAGCTATCGCGAACTACTATCAAAAGCCAGCTATATTTCTTCATTAAAGACGTGCCAGCGTAGCTCGTCATCTTATTGCCTTTACACAGCGCTGTGTTAGCGTAAGTGTGTGAATTATGAACGTTTTATTATATTCACACTTGTGGATTAATCAGGGATAGCTGGGGGTTGGGGGTTTTCGTTTTTAAGATATTATTTCTTTTATAGAAGCGTATTACGATGAATAGACCAATTTTTAAAGTAACAAGTATATTGTAAATTGAGGCCAGTCGTGGCGCAAGGCCACAGGCGTGTGACTGTAAATGTGACAGGTTGTGGGTTCGATTACCACTCGAGCAAATGAAATATTTAATATTTTTATTTGTTGAGTTTCGCTACTCAATACACAATGCCTCTAGTATCTGGCGAAATATGGGGGACGGAAGTGTCTTAATGGGAAAGAAGTGACTTAACTCTACGTTCCTACGTTCGATCTGCCTACTCTGCTATGTGGGGAATATAGCGTAAAGCTAAAAAAACAAATAATATTTTACCTATTTATATGTACGAAAGTATTAAGGTTCTATTTAGTAGGTAATATTTTAAAAACGTATCCCATTGTTCGTTTCATAGTAAATCATAGATAATCTTCCATTTCTTATATGTATCTATCTTGCATTCGTCTCCAAGAAATCTTAATTTCACACTACGCACGTAATTCGCGGCCGCTATCAATAGACTTCCTAGAAGCAAAACAGTAGCTAGCACATCACTAACGCGGAAAACAAAAAAAAATAGAGACAAACTTTGTTTTTTTAGATTTAAACAGAAGTTTTTTCCCAAAATCCCGGAGTGATCCATCAAATAATATGATAGCGTTCAAGAAATATAATTTTAAGAAATTGTAAAGGCTATTGTGTTTCATAATTAATGAAGCAAAATGCTTTCTCAGTAACGAAACACCCCCCGATCTTAGATTTGGATCGTCATTACTTGTCTCTTTGTGCGACATTCTTCCTTGCCCAGGTGTTCCAATAATTATACTACATGATGCCGGAAAGAGAGAGAGAGATGTGAAACGTGCAATCCAGAAAGAGAGGAAGTGACGGCCCTTACGTTGATTGATAACTGTGACAAAAATGTTAGGTACAGATAAAAAATAATAATATTATGAAATCTTTTGTTAGATGCGTATGGAGTTTTAGGGTTGCGATTTTCTGTTTTGTAATTGCAAAATTTATTTAATTATATATTTTCGTAGAAATATTAATAATTTAGTTATTCTTACGAATACGAATATTATTTGTTTTGAATGCATATTATAGATACGATTAATCTTATTTATATATACAACTTTAAGTAACAAAAATTTATTCAAGAATAATTAAATTACATAAAGCTTAGTTACATTTTTAAGGATAATAATAATTAGATAATTAATATGGATAATTGCCAACCCTAGCTGGAAAGCATCGCCGGCTGTGCAGTTTACGTTCAGCGATGCTAGGTAGACAATGAGCTACAAAGCGCACGCAGGTAGGCGCACGAAACCAATTTATATTCAACACCTCATTAATATATTTCAATTAATATAAACTTTAGTCCCATAAACATAAGATATTAATTTCCACAGCAACAAATTAATTTTAACGAATCAAAAATTTGCAAAGGTGTACTTGATTTTTTTTTGGATTTCATTAGCTAAGTTCGCGCTTTATGGATGAGGAGCGACGGCGAGGGTTCGGACGTGCCTTATTGTTTCGTCAAATACATGAGAAACTTTGTCAATAAAAGTGGGTGGTATTTCGAGATTATATTTTTTATAAAACGCTCAGTTTTGTGTTTTAGACTTTTGATTGACTATATCAGCTTCACGCTGTATCCCGCACACAGCAGGGTAGGTAGAGGGAACTAAGTGTCAAGGCACTCCGTTCCCCTCTTTCTGTCGAATTCTGGAGGCATTGCGTGTTGAGTGGCAGAACTCAACGCCGCGCATTGCCTTGATACCAGAGCGAAGGAATAGAAATATAAACGTAACTAAATATTTCACTTCCTCGAGTGGGGATCGAACCCACAACCGTCGCGTTATAGTCACTCCCTTGTGCCGCTGCGCCACGACGGCCTCTACTATATTATTAAAAATAATATATGTTTTATATATTATTATAATTTATAAACTTAATAACTATAGAAACAAAAGGCTTTGTCGGCATTCACAAAGCTGCCATACCGCTAGGGTATTCAGTATAACAATTGCTTTTAATTTCTTTCGGACACTGCAACTGACATATCTGCCGAAAAATACATACCTGTCTAGAAAGTTAACATGCATAAAACTATTGAATTTCTTGCAAATGAAAATGAATATGTAAAAACTAATTTCAAAAACGAAATATAACAAGATGGCCGTATTATCTTCCTTATTTTTGGTGCAACAATAGACCATTAGTTAGCTACGGTCATTATTTGCAGAGTTTAATTACGTTCGCCATCGATATTATCTTTACGGCCGATCGGAACAGTATAAATCAATTTAATCTAATTAAAAGCATTACATGTTTTTTGTTCCGTAACGAAACAAGACGAGGTATTAGATGGAGATGAATCGTGGAGATTAGAAGGTGAGGCCTTAGCGGGTCACCGATCATATCTCTCACGTCAAGCCGTCCGTCCATCCAATGTCTATCCAGTTCCAACAAATTATTTATACAGTCTAATTTAATTTAAGTCCCCTGACCTTTCTGATGCACTTGGCTCTGGAAAAAACCTCTCGAACGATACCACGTGACTCATGCAACATTCATGCCTCTTATTGTATTACGCTAGGGATCGAATTATGCAGGCGTCGGGACACGGATGATTCTAGTGAAATTCGGCATAACAATGACAGCGGCGTCTAGAAGTGTTTCTGAAGTGAATTAATGAGGATTGTTACACCATGTTTTACATCTGATGGTATACGTCGTGTGACTTCGTTATCCACGGAATCCATTAAAAATTGCAGCCAACATTTAGATAGTTGCTTTACGTTTGTGACGGGTCTATGTCTAAGTGTTTTAGTAGAGAGGACGCCGCGGCCTTGCACCGCGTCTCGCCACGCAGTCTACGGCGGAAGTTTACGAGCGCCCGCCAGCCACTTTTATTAGCTACCTCATATCGAAGCCTCCTCGCAGCCTCCCATTGAACCCCGCAAGAAATATACTTTTTTATTACTCTGTCACTTGGGTAATTTATTGACAGTAAATGCACGTGCATTTCTATTAATATTTTATGTTACGAGAGTTTTATGCTCGCGTTTGTCTGATGCATAGTTAACTTGGAGCGGTCAATTTGTTGTGGATTCCTTCGACGGCACCTTCCTTGCGTTGGACCGGTCCAGTTTTTTTTAAGCTCGCAGATCGTGACGAATACTGCTTGTAATTAATTTGTTTTTAAGACATTAAGCGGCCCACTTGTATATTATAAGGCCATTGAATATAGAGTGGTCATTTGTTATAGTATAAAGTTATTTTCGTTGAAATTCTATTTTTTAGATTGCTAAGTAAACAGTTTAAATATCCTTATTTGAGATCGTTTGTTATCCCTTGTACGGTGTTTAATAAGCGGCCGCGGCATGTGCACGAATATTTTAGCATTATTATTAGCGTTAAAATAACACTGCTAATGGAATATGTTTAATGTAAATCAATATATCTGCTAACCGACGGTGCTCCACATACCTGCTGTCTCCATAAAAGTCACGTGTGGAAAAGCAACCTGACATTCGACTTAAAAAATGTCTCAAATAAATTTAAATATGACTTATTTATTATGAATATAAGTGCAAAAATTATGGATTTTTTGTTGATAAAAAAAAAGGGAAATTTATTACCAAATTTCTATAAATTATTTAACCTTTTGAATGTGGTGGTCAAAGGCAAAGGCATGTCGTAAAGAACTCGCAGTCGTGGTACAGTCAGGCCACAGAAAACGCCATATAATTAACATTTATATCTGTTATGGGCTGTAACTCAGGCGCTTCCAGAACAATGGATCTGATGCCCGACACCTAATGGCCGCGTTGATGCGCGCGCGCAATATTGTTGCCACTGCGGTTCACGGGTATGCATTTTTTTTATATAAGTATAATATGTATAAAGGAGACATGAACGCGGCTTCGCCTGCTTAATCTTATTGTTTTAGTATAGCCAAATTTTATAATATCTTTGCATAAATTGTAGCTTATATGTTATTTTGATATACTATTGTAGTTTCATGTAAATAAATCCCTTCAATGGTTTTTGGATGCAAATGGAACAAACATCCATGCTTACTAATTTTCAAATTTTTATAATAACCATTAAGTAGGAAAATTCATAGAATGAAAGTGGTTATTGGAGTCGCCTATTTTGAGAGTTTATGAACCTAAGTTGCATATTATTGAGTAAAAATAAAATATGTTAGCCACAAGATAACCATTTTTATATATTTAATTTAGTAGTAATATTCTATCATAGTATATTATCACTTACAAACATGTGTTGTCCAATGACGTCACACTTACCTGTGAAAAAATAAACAAAAATTAATATTATATCCACACTATAATATATCATGATAAAGACAATATTTTTATAGTAAAAAATACAATTTTTCCGTTCGGTTAAAGATAACAAAAAATAAACAGTTTTAGAAAACGTATAAGAAATTGAAAGTGGACTCGAACCTGATCCCGGAAGCTATTCTATATCGCCTGCTGCATTCAAATTTTTATACTTTTTCCTAAAATTAATAAGGAATGGCACTATAGAAACACATATAAAAATCTAACCTAATCTACCTTTATAACCATATAAGACGATATAACAGTATTTACATTTTTCCTTTAAGAATACAGCAATAATTGCCACAAGCTAACACCGACACCGACAGCTAAGCGTACAACCCAAGCCGCAATCTTTATTAGACGCGATTAGTTGTTGGTATGAAGCGATCGACACGTACCAACTCGGAGCGCATTCCTATACTTTTTTCATACATTCCTTTGAATCTATCTATCTATCTATCTTGAATTAATGTTATTTTTGATTACTGTAGGATTTTTAAGAGGTTTTTTTCATTTATTTATGTTATAGATATTTCTTATGTTTGTGGTTTCAAGTGGGAATCGAACCCTACAGTCGCATTTACAGTTATACCTTTGTGTCACTAGGCCACGACAGTCCCTATAAATATGAAGAATATAAAATACCATTGAAAACAATTATATACCAAACGCTGATAGTGGGCCAGTGGAAAGCGAAATATTGATATATTTATCTTAATTAATAAATAATTTACAATTACTTAACCTAAGGTACGAGACGAGATACGAAAACGAGTAAAGTATATAAAAAAAAATTATTGATTCTCAAAGAAGAATTTTATCGAATTCCATACGTAACTGAAAATTCTTAAGCATCAGCGTTCTGATTTCTGTTTAATTTCCATTTCGTGTCTTTTACAGTATTGCCTTGCTTTGATACTATAATAGAAAACACAATAAACTTTTATGAGGTATGTAAATCTTACATATATAGGAACAAATTCAGTAAAAATAAAGAAATATCTCAATAGATAGCTTTTTGTTTGTTTGACCAAGCTTAACCTAGGAACTAGTTCGAATAGTAAAATTAATTTTATGTTGGGTAGTCTTTATCGAGGAACGTTATTTATATTACAATATTACCTACTCGTCACATTAATCGTCATAGTTCAATTAGACATAGTGATGTATCACTAACGTACATAACTCCTAGTTATTTATTTTTAGCCATTTCTAAAAGCCACAGTATTATAATACCAAAACTAAATTATATTTTATAGGGCCAGGTGATGTTATAGTTAAACAAAAGCCTTATAAAGCGAGAGTTACGATCGTAACAGTTATAAACGCAACTTTAAACGTAACGTAAATTGTCGGTGCAGTGTACTTACTAATTGATCACGCGCACTCGATTGTCTTGATAGTCTATTCTACAGGATAGTAATTGTACTCGTATAGCTATTTATTTAGTTCTTTAAAGATAACTATAGAGTTAATAGTTTCGAAAGTTTGTTCATGGATTATATTATCAGAATTGTTATTTTTTTTTAAATTTTTAAACTATGATAATTTTTGTCTTAGTATAGGTACCTAATAGGATTTTTTTTTAATTTTTAAGTAAAATAAATTAATAAAAAAGTATATTTAAGATAACACATCCTCTCCAGTAGATGCTTATGTGGTAAGAAATTCATATCTAATCGATGAGGGCAGAATGGCCTCTTTTATATTTTGGATAAATGATAAATAAATTTTCATCTCATTAACTCATCGACATTGAACCTATGTATATAATTAAATATACAAACAACTATCGCAATTTTTACGTAGAGTTAAGACACTCCGTTTCATATTTCCCGCCGAATTTTTAAGACATTTCGTGTTGAGTAACGGAATTCTACGCCACGTTTTGTCTTGTTGCAAAAATATAATATGAATACAGATTTGGCGTTAAACTACGTGTAAATATGATAACGGAGTCAATATTCCTGAATTCCAGGAGTCCACAGACACGAGCATGAGAACGGTTAACAAGGCGAACCGATTAACCGGACCGTAGAGAAGCATCTCACGACGCTGCCTCATTACAAATTATAGACGCATTCTTGTTTTAGCTATTCTTAAGGTAAGTGCAAGTTGATGCATTTTACCGTATTGGCTTTAGACGTTTTGGTGATTATTTTATTAAATTTATATTAATTTTATGAATTAAATACAATAATTATGTTATTCTTATACTAATGGATAAGTTTTATTACGTAAAAAATTTAAATTAAGTTAAATATTTATTGTATTATAGCCTGATTTACATAGTATGTACTCACCTTAGCATTGGTGAATGCAATTAAAATAAGATAGTGTAATTCAACAAAAACTGAAGCGGAATGAATGACAAATTGCTCGCTACAAAAACATTAATAATAGCAATGTTATATACCGAGATGACTATCTTAATTGACTCGGTTTGTTTTGAAATAATTTCAAAAGTATGAGGAATTTTACTTGTATAAAAAATCAGTTAAGTCAATTGTGTTAAAAGTACCGAGTTTAGATTCTATCTTCTGGAGTTTAGCTTTAACCTGGACATTTCGTGTTGAATAACGGAACCCAACGCCACGTTTGTGTTTTCAATAATTGTTTTTCTCAAGTGCGAATCGAATTCACGACCGTCGCATGTACCTACGGTTATTATATGAAAAATAGCAAGTATCAAGAATCTTGCATGACATGATATTTAAATACTTCCGCATATCACAGTTTAATAGAATTCAATAGTTTAGAGTTTTTTTATTTCAGCTTCACGCTGTATCCCGCACATAGCAGGGTAGGCAGAGGGAATCTAGTGTTTAGACACTCTGTTCTCCACTTTCTGCCGAATTTTGGAGGCATTGCGTGTTGAGTGGCAAAACTCAACGACGCGTTTTGCCTCGACGCCAGAGCGAAGAAATAAAAATATACACGTAAATAAATATTTCACTTCTTTCACGAGTGGGGATCGAACCCACAACCGTCGCGTTACAGTCTTTTCCTTAATTATAAACTAATAAATTATAAATGCATTATAGAAATTCTGTTATTGTTAATTTTTTAGTAGGTAGGCTTAAATTTGAATTCATTACCAAAGTTTATATACAAAAAGAAGGCGTTTAACGTATCACAACATACCTAATAATTAAATCCTATCAACTTTATGTAAATAGAGTATTAACCTATCTATCATAAACACTGAATAGCTTATTACAACTGTATTGTACTAACAATAACAGTATCTAAGCCTTGATAAAAAGGTTACAATCAAATATCACGGGAGATCGTCCGTTCGTCCGTTCGTCCGTACCACATCGTTGACATCAACCAGCCATTGTGCTCCGACCACCCGATAAGAATAGAACCCAGGAATTCCACTAGCCGATTACATTTGTAGGTAAAAATAAAAGATTGTTTATAAAGCCGAAGAAAACGACATGACAATAGACCACGCTGTTGCAGCCATTACTCCCGCCGCCACCAGCTCTGTCATCCGAACCAAATTCGTATTTACCTCTAATCATTTAGAGTTCATTAATTTATCTACGTGACGGAAACATGGGACTTTAGGAAGATGATTGTGAGGAGTTGGGGCGTGATGGGGGAGTGGGACGGCGCGCTACGTGCGAGCGGGACGGAGCACCGCGAGGGTCACAGGCGTGATGTCAGGTCAGCCACTTTTGCACCTCGCCATAACAACACGTCTAAAATTATTATGGACGTTTGATAAGTGCGGAGATTAGTTGGTCTTGGTACTTTGTGTTGTTAATTAAATTAATTGTTGGTTTGGTGCTTCATGATGGTAATTAAATTAATTGTTGGGTTTTTAGTCAATGGTTTTGCGAAATAATGTATGCTATTAGTAAAAAGATAATACGTGGAGTTAATTGTAAGATGAAGGCAGATATGTAATGTACGAATAAACCTTATAACATAACAATTAAAAACTATTTTATACTAATACTCAAATGTAAGATAAACTTAGTGTAAAAAAATAATATAACCACTAACTAGAGTTATGTTCATACACTCTCTATACAATAATTAAGTATGTCCGCCTTCCTTACGCGTCATATTGACATATGCAATGCGTCATTTAAAATTACCCAAATCACTTTCACCTCGAGCAGGTCATACATAAACATTGAGTATCGTCTCTCTGTACAGTTTTTAGAGAAGATTCGTAAACTTTCAATACGTTTTTTAAGCTTCACGCTGTATCCCGCATGCAGCAGGATAGAGAGAGAGAGAGAGAGAGCCTAGTGTACTCCCACTCCTCACTTTTCCTTTCGTGGCTGAACTCAATGCCGCACGTTACCTCATGTGAATATTTACTAGTGGAAACATTTTGATATCTTCACACCAGAGTGTAGAAAATATTTCTTGAGGAATCGAACCCAGGACCTGTCGTGTTTACAGTCACACGTATGAGCCCCTACGCCACAATTGACGTCCAAATGGAATATATTAGGTATATCTAAAAATTTTGAAATAACATTACTAAAATCCATAACACTAATCTTGTTTTCATACTTCTGAAAGAGGCATAATAAAATAATGTAGGCGTAAAATTAACTGCTTATAGCAATAAAATCGTGACGTCAGCCAATAAACCGACCAAACTGTTTTAAAATAACTAGATGAAGAAGATTCGACGCCGGTGGAGTTCTTAATGCGTCTTAATGTATATTTTATGATTGTTACACAAGATCGTCTTAAGACCGATTTGAGATCGTCGGTCGATGGCTGTGGGTTCGATCCCCACTCGAATAAATTGTTATATATGAATCTTTTCTTCTCTGTGGCACCAAGGCAAAAGCCCGGCGTTGTCCTCCACTTAACACGCAATACCTCGAAAAGATGAACAGAGTATCTTAACACTAGGTTCCCTTTGCCTATCCTACCGTGTGCGGGATAGAGCGTGAAGCTGATTTAATTTTAATTTAGTACTTTCATTTCTTCTCTCTGGCACCATGGCAAAAGCCCGCCACGCAACACGAAATGCCTCGAAAAATTCTGCGGAAATTGGGAATCGGAGTGTCTTAACACTAGGTTCCCTTTCCCTATCCTACCGTGTGCGGGATACAGCGTGAAGCTAATGTTTCTTTTATTTTTATAAGAAACGAGCAGTTTTACGTGGCACTAAGCGCTCGCTGTCCGAAGCTATTAAAATCCACTGATGTACCGGAACATCAAATTATGAATTAGAAATAAATCAACGGGGGCGATCGTAAAATACTTTATGTTGTTCTGGTGGTTGTTGCGATTACTCTTTTAAATTGGCCCCAATCTGCAAATATATATAATATAATGATTTTGTTGCTTTCAGTCGTAAAATTGTTATTTCAATAGATTTCAAAGAGTACGGCGCCTTGAAGTGTTGTTTAATAAAATTATTTGATGGTTTCGTTAGAGATGTGTATAGAGAGTAAATAATTAATAAGAAATTTAAAATGAGTTTAAAGTATGAGGTCTGTTGTGGCGCAGGAGAACTGTAAAGGTGGCGAGGTGTGGGTTTGATCCCCACTCGAGGAAGTTAAATATTTAATATTTTCATTTCGTCGCTTTAGTGTCGAGGCAAAGCACGTCGTTGAGAAATTTGGCTGAAAATGGGGAACGAAGTGTCTTAACACTAGGTTCCCTCTGCAGGTTCCTCTCAGCTGTTTAATATACAACAAATATTTTTAAATAGTTAAATATATAATTTTGTGAAACACCTAGATGTTATTACGTATACAATGTAATGGTATTAAAAAATATAAAAAAGCTAGAAATATAAGCTTATCCCACACAAAATCCTTTTATCTTAAAAGCCAATTTCGTAAATTATTTTCAGTCACATTTAATTTTCTTCTATGCATTTTAAACGAAACGAGCGCGAATTAAGATTGCTCACAGGAAGGAGGGTACCACGATTTTCTTTTTCATATCCTTTCTCTCTCTCTCTTTCTCTCTCCTATTTGTTCCATCTTTTTCATATCGTTTGTAAAATCTAAAAGGAATCATATTTCCTAAAGTCAATTTGGTTAAAAGTACACTTATTTCACTAATGCGCCTTCGCCTTTGGGTTAGATCACATATCATAGAGCTTTAGAAACTAATGAATATTATGGAAGCCTGTATCGATGTAGGGTGCAGCCGTCGATATGATGAATGTTTGGACAATGACTGGCGAAGTGGGGCTTCGATTCCCGTTTAACGTGATATTTAAATGTTAATGCGGCTTTATCATATTAAACTTTTCCATTATTGCAAGTAGTGTTGATGTTATATGATTATTAATAGAGTGTTATTATTTAGAATTGTGATATAATATCACAGGCATAGTAGCGTAACGTCTAAGTGTAAGTGGTTGTGGGTTTGATCCCATTTGAAATATTGATAATTTATTCGTAGAAGATTGATACTTTGTTCTTTTTTTATAATCTCTCCGCCACACCACATCATACATTGAGACCAATTTTCTAGTGGGGAGAAAGTGTCCAAAGACATGAAAACTGAAAACGTTAGCATTTTTAAATATTCACAGTATGTTGTTCCATTCCTTTAAGTAGGTAGGTATTATAAGTACATTGTCTATCACACTATAAAACTTGTCTAGAGTCTAGACTAACAATAAATCTATCGTATTAGAAACTATATTGTCATTTTATATCTCGACAGTATTACTATGTAAATATATGTTAATTAATGATCCGTTTATATGAGACAAATGTATTTTTCCAAAACGTCTGACAATAGAATAAATTTTATCATTTTAAATTTAAATTCATTAGTCATTAAGCATATGGCATTAAGGCTGATAAAAAAACCAAGTCCGGCTATATTCCTACAAACATACAAACAATTGGGACGCTCTATGAAAAAACAACCGTGATGAAGCTTGAAGGAATACAATGACAACTGCATGCTGATGCTGAATCAATCACAAAAAACGGAATTCGAACAAAAACGACAATTAAAATCCAACATCGGCCGCCCAAAGAAATATTTAGAATACGTTACCGCGGCCACCATTTCATTTTTTACTAATAAAAAAAGCTTCTACACGTGTCTCAGGATGTCGTCTTTATTGGTTTAGTCCAATTAATGATGTCTAATATCGTTAATTCTCGGAACGGTCTCGAAGTAATAAATTACAAAATATTCTACTTTTTGTTTACGTTTTTGACTTTTAATGTTATATTACAAATAAATATTTGATTGAATATTGATATAATTAGAAATCGAAAGAGATATAAGCTATAATATTTCAGACGACCCTTGTACTTACGTGGTCTTCGTCAATCACTCGTCAAACCAATGTTATCATTGGTCCTATTTGCAAATGCTCAAATCGATCGCATTCTATGTAAAATATGAAACTGGCTTAGCTCCCGGCCCTGATGCCAGATAACCGCTCATGGATGCGGTACCCCCAACTCGAGGATAAACACTTAAAGCAGCGTCATGTCAGACATAAATTGTTTGATATGCCTTTAGTTTACAATCTCATTAAGATGAATTTATGGGAAATTCCAGTTTTAGTATTGAATAAAGTAATAAAGTAATATTCAAATGTATTGCCTGTTCTGGATGATGAATGAATGTTAGGTGTTCTATGCCTAAGATACGAAATAGACTTTAGATATTATTAGAAATATAGTATTAATATTTACATATTTAGGTAGTTAAGTAGTTATAGTTTCTTTATGATAAAAAAAAACCTCAGATATCTTTGACAAAGGTATCGTGGGTTCCCACGAAGTGGATCAGCAAAAATAAACTGGCGTATCCATCAGATCGCATCTACTGGTCAATCCCTGCATAGTGACCGGTGCCTGTGCCTGTGCCTATAGTATACAGTGAACTTACTGATTGAATTATGGTTGCACTCGAACTGATTAATGCGACATCCCGCCTTGACGCGCTATTGTCTGCTGCATCTGCATCAACCAATAAGAGCTAAAAGAAGTTCCGACCAGAATGTGTAAGTATTGAGATTTGTCCTGTAGATCTTATGGTTTTTTGTAGAATGTTATTTTTTTTATTTAATAAATTATAATGAATACCTTTTAGGTAGTATAAATTAAAATCAAACTTTTTGTGTAATTTTAATTTTTAACGTAATTTATGTTGATATGTATTTTTGACCTACTAAGAATAAATTAGCTATTTTTAAGAAAAAAATATTAAGCATATTGAATTTTATTTAAATATAATTTACACGTTATTGATGAAAAAACGAATAGGGAAAGATTTTTTAGTCTAAAACCACATTTTTAATGCTATATCACAAGTGTGTACACAACTTTAAACTACCAAATCAAAGGCTTGCTAAAATAAGCGCTACGCAACGTCTGAGATGAAAAAAAATGGTACGTTTTGGTTCAGTTTTTACTATGATGCTGGGAGACACTAAAAAGCAGTTCGCTCATACCAAATCAATAAAACAGGTTGCCGAATGCCTAAATTCGGAGAGACCGTTTACCAAACAAACGAAAATAAATGAATTTTCAAAGACCAAAAATATAAAACGATAAGAGGATTAGGTGGAACGGAGATGACATTGGAAATTATGGCTGTTTTCTTTTGTAATTCGCCCCCTTCTCGCCCTTCGGCGGGGGTTGTTAAAAAATGTATGTTTTCCGAAACCTCCTCGAGGGGAGGTTTTGCTTGGTCAATTTCAATATACGTAGACATCTACACCTGCAGTAAATTGGATGGAAGACAATATTTTTGCGAAGCTTGTAGAGATACATAATACATATAAATTTTATATATTAGTAGCAGATAGCTTAAAAAAGATAGTCAAAATGGTAGTATAGTCTATATATAAATATATATAATTGTTTAACAAAGAATTCCAAACAAGTTATATTTTTGTCGCCTGATTTCCTAATCTTAGATAAGGCATACTCTTATAATAAACGAGAAAATAAATAATTTACTCCGCCCATTCCCTTAAACTCTTCAATCAATTGGACATGAGCCATTGTATTTCAAGATATCAGATAAAATACTTTTCTTATTCAAAATGCCATGCCAGCCATACTCGCAAACCTACTAGGTATACTTACTCTAAATTGATCATTAAAAGCATATTACCTACTGCGTTCAAAAAGTCCAAATGACTTATTCGAGACGGCCATTCCTTAAATAAAGTAACAGTAGCTGACCACTACTAGCCCCAGAAAACAAAGTAATTAAGTTCTTAAACACCGGACCTTTTTAGTCAGAATTTTGTGTGAACGGAGTCACATACCAAAATATCTTCGCGACGCGTTCCTGCACCCACGGGGTAATTAAAGCGATACGCAGACAAAAACCTGCCCGAGCTCGCGCACTCTTCGCTTCACGATCGCCTTTTTATACCACGAAGATGCCAAACTACTAGGGATAAATAAAGCTATTTGGTGTACATAAAACGTTAAGTATCATCGGATTTGGCGAAGGATTCCAGACCTTCAATGGATGCTACACATTTGAATCGCTTGAAATGTCCGAAGGATTTCATCCTTTCATTCGGGCGGTCTGGAGGCGGGCAAAAACCGCGGCGGTCGTGGACCAACGCCATAAATTAGGAGCGGCGAAAGCAGACACCACTCAATACTCGGCGTTAAATAAAAACATTAAGAACCGCTCGAAATAATCGAAGGGAAAAAGCGATATGGGCCTGATTTGGTCGCGACAAGCACTAGAGGACGTCAGGCCATACTTTTGTATTTCGGACTGCTTAAAGAATTAGGAAATAAATTTGGATGTGACTCTAAAAAATCCTTTGGGTTGTAGTCGTATGTTTGTTTGTAATAATTTTCGATGTAATAAAGATTTTCAATCACGAGCCATTATTGTCTTGATCCAAAGTTTTCAACAAAAATATTCTACATAATCCCATTGTGAATGATAATATTATTCTTTTACATGAAAAGTACATGTAAATGTATGCACGAAAAATGTTTTGGTTTTTGTAATAGATGTAAATTTCACATTTAATTTACAAAAAAATTGAGATTTTTTATCCATTCACATAAATTATTTAATAGTCTTTTTTAAATGGCTTATTAGATTTACAGGTTTAAATGTTACATAACAGTTTATAAAACTTCAATCATAGCAAACTTCAATTAGATGTATTTTGATACACCCATATAGAAAAAAATATAGTATTCTTGTAATTTTATTAAAATTATTCAAAATTATTGAAGATAAACCGAATCGCATCTTAAATAAAAGACCAGTAAGTAGATAGAGAATGACATATGTAACAGAACAGCAAAATTAGTATTCGAAAATGCAATTTCAGTGCAGTATTTCAGGCGGGAGGGCGGTCCGGACTCCGAAAGGGGTGGCTGAGTACATATTCATCTTGTTAGGTATGCGCTCGGATGCGCCAGCTTCGGCAAACACAATAAGAGCCTTCTTACCCTCCCCCGTCCCCCCTCTACCCTCCCATATCCTCCACCCCTCTCAACTCACGCTTATGGAAAACTTATTAGAGCGAGGCCCGTCGGGAATCCTTTTTCCTTCGGTAAATATTTGAAAGAGAAATTAAAATTTGACAGCAAACGTTCTGGCGAAGGACGGTAGCCCATTCTATATGCTCGTACGTGCTACTTGAGGCGTAAAATGAAATTTAGATTGAGTTTGGACAGTTAAGCTGTAGCTTCTTTGTTGGTGGGGCCGCGGCATCCTCGCTCGTGAATACGTTAGTAGGCGGCCGTATTAGGATATAGCCGAGCGTAATGCTCTCCTTTAAATATTAATGGGGTAATTTTAACCTTGTTCTTATATCTTGAGGCACTTTTATAGAATTTTTTATTGTATTCCGTTTTAATGTATATTTTCGCCTTTTATAGCTAATAAGTGTATTTTATGCTAAAATATGCCAACATTCTTTCGCATAAATTATTATTATTAAGGAATTATGTCTTAATTATTATTTTAATTCAAGTATAAATAGCACAAAGGCTATTTAAAGGCTATAATAAAGTTAAATTCCTAATTTATTTTGAAAACAACACTTAATACTTATGAGTTTAACAACTAATTATTTAAATACATTTGAAAATTATTTATTTCAAATTGGTACTATAATACATAGTATAAGCTAAATGGTTGAAAAAAACTTCCCCCAACATTAAGGGATGGAGTGTAGCACAAACAATAATTCACACCTAAGACCAATGTAGTGAAAAATGAGAAAACTGCGGACGTGCACCGCATAGCTAGCTCTCGGTAACAAATGAGTGTTTCCTCCTTAGAACGGATGTATGTATGTTTATGTATATTTATGTATATTCTCCCAAATGTCTTTATTCTTTATTCCATTTTTAGTAACTCTAGGCCGATGTTAAATATATATGTATTACGTTTTTATTTACATGTTTTAATAGAAAGCAATGCAATGATAGCATGCTGTATTCCGTACATAGCAGGGTAGGTAGAGAGAACCCGAGAACGTAGTGTTAAGACACTTTGTTCCCATTCTTCCATTTTCCGCTGAATTCTGAAGTCATTGTGTGTTGAGTAGCGGAACTCAACGTCAAGAGATAAAAACATAAAATAGCTATTATTTAAGTATGTTCCTAAAATGAACTTGTTAACTTAAAAAAGTTTTCCCTTCAGGGTCTGAAGCGTCCGCTATCTACCTGAATCTCGAAGTAGGGTAATTCTATTTCCCTCAAAGCGAAGGTTATATACGGAGGTAATGTCTTGGCAGTAATTAAAGGTAGGTCGAGGGGGTGCTGAGGCTGCGTGGGCGTGGTCCGCGCATGCGTGCTGGCTTTTAATTAGAGAAGAAACAACGCTCATCGACGCCTAACCATCATTAGGAGGCCCTGATAGGTCTACCGTTACATAGGGTGCGAACTTGTGTAGGTATTTGTTTGGGAAATGTAGGTATTTTATTATGTATAACGCTTTTCTTTATATATAAATGAGAAAGTTAATTAATTAATGTAACTGTAACTAAGCAATTCATATTTTCGTTCCGATTTGGAGGCAAAGTGCGGCGTTGAGTTACGTAACTCAACATGCAATACCTCCAGAATTCGTTGGAAAATGGAGAAGGGAGTGTCTTACACTAGATTTCCTCCATCTACCATGTAATGTGCGTGATACAGCGTGTAAATGATTTTAACTAAACAATTCTTATTGTATACGAGAAGAAAATACGTATGTAAATGTATATAAGAATTTACAGTCAATACTAATGGCATGAATAAGAAGATACAATATACAAGGAAAGTACAATAATACAGCCTCTAATATATGGAACCAAATTCAAATGTAATGGCGTTGAAATCTTAGATAAGAGGCTTATAAGCGAAATGGGTTGGGGATGGGGTTTCTGGGTAGGCACCTATTTGTCGCGTGTGTGCAGGTTTTCTTTATATCTTCGTATATTACTTCTTGGTGTGGTTCATATATATTTATATTTATCTCTAGTAAGAATTAGGGGCCGCCCGCAACTTCGTATGGGTTGCGTATAAATATACGTAAAATACGGTTTTCTTCTGTTTCCGTCGGATTTCGGGCATTTCTCTCGTAGTGAGGAGGAGAGAATTAAGGAGAGTTAGACTCGTTAAGGAACCTACATACCACATCTCAGCGTTCTGCGCCGTGTAAACTCGGTCGCACGTTGTCTGTCGGTCTACAATATAATTGGATTAGCTCTTTATTTATAATAAAATATGATACTTTTGATATTAACTGTTTTCAAGTCAAGAAAATCTGTAGCCATATCTAAGACATATTGCTCAATGGGCTGAACTATATTTAGAAATATTTTTCTAGATAGTTTCACTACTGTTGGAACTTACTTTTCCTTTATTTACTTATATAAACTTTTTTGTGTTACAAATTTTGATTTAATACAAAGCTTATGAAAGTAAAAGTAATAAGAAAAAAAAGAAAAACATCTTACAACTGTATGATTTATATAAAAAATGGCACACGGTGACTCTCATGTAAATGGGACTTTCAAAAACACGTCACGTACCAAAAGGGTGCATATATTTTTGATTTGTTCTCCGCTAGGCAAATTTTTCGCCTATTCTTTGTGTCTACCGTTCCTAATGAAGACTTCGAGGGAAACGCCATTTGAATATTTCATATTGAAGATTGACAGACAATTCTAGAGAAAATGAGATGAATTCTTAAAAATTTGGTTGTAATTGGCAAAAGATTGGGCCTACTATTATTAAATTGAAAATATTTTAAAGTATAAACAGAATAAAATAATTTTAAAAATATGATAAAGTTGATATTGAGGCTGTCATGGCACGACATGTATGGATTCGATTCCCATTTGGGATAATAAATTATTTTCGTTTCCTCACTTGCCAACGCCAACAAGAAAGTTAATTTAGGCGTTAAGTTCCACCACTAAATACACAATATCTCTAAAAACGGGACCGGAGTGTATGAACACTAGATCCTCTTCTATCACGCCGTGAAACTGACACATTAAATAATACATATCCAGTACAACAATTATAAATACCTAGCAAATTCGAAATGCAATAACTTAACATCGATACCACACGTTTCTCCTTTAATCAAGTAAAAGGGGTTGGGGTGACCGATAGTCGACCTTCATTTATCCACATGTCGCGCCCGAATCCAAATTATGCTACAAAAAAGATTTCGATCTCCCAGAAACGATCTCTGGGATATAATTTTCTCTGGGACGCCAAACATTTGCTTCTAAGATACGTTTCCGATATGTAAAGATACAGGAGTTTTATTATATGATGTAAATGTTTTAGTTTAGTTAGACTAATATATTTTTTAGGTCATCTCAACATATTGGAATGATTTATATTTCAGTTTTCTCGTGGCGTAGAGTTTCGTCACTAATACAAAAAGAGTAATGATTGATAAGTATATGCAAAATACTGCAAAAAGCTAAAAAAAACATTAAAACTTTATTTAAGTAAATCGATGAAATGAATACCTAAAAATATTCTTCCAGTTTAGAACTTATAACCACTGAGGTTAACTCTGGTCTTTAATAATTGCGCGATGAGGGTTACTTTCACGAAACATATATATATAAAAAAAATCATATGTTAAATATAATTACTTTCGTTCAGTTTTTAATATCTACGCTGCCGTAATAAGGAAAAAGGGGAATCGAAAAAATGTCAATGATTGGACGTCATACCTATGGGAATAAATTTCGCGAAAGGGGCTGGTTACGCGTTATCTTATAGTAGAATTGGCAATTTTATTCTTACGAGAAATATATAGGAAACATATATATATATATGTATTATATTATATTTTATTACTGAGATACGTAATGCGATGTAATGTGGAAAACCTTTAAAAGTAATACCATCTTTCCCAATTTCAAATGACACGATAAGTAGCCTCGGTAGATGAAATCCTAAATTGTTATTTAGAAAAGGAACAAACAAAAACAATATATTTTCAAAATGATAGAGCTTCTTAATATTTTTTTCGGTATTATGCTTTATGTAGCAAGAATGCGGCAACAGAATTTAACGCCGCTTTGTTATTATCAGAGCCGGAATTGAACTCAAGACTATCGAGTTTTCAATCAATCACTGTCCTACTGCGCCACACATAGCACAGTAGGCAGAAGCAATCTGGGAACCTAGTCTTTAGACACTTCGTTCCTCATTAATATACTGCCATTCTCCACTCTTCGTCGAATTCTTGGAGAATTGCGTGTTGAGTGGTGGAACTTAATGCCGCGCTTTTCCTAAACACTTCATTCTCAAGTTTGAATATTATAGAGTTAGTAAGTAAGTTTTCATTATCTTTTAGGCGCTAAGCATTTGTATTACTAAAGACGTTTTACGGGCTTTTAAAATTCTAGAAAGTTTTCCCCTAAGTAATTACGTTTTACAAACTATTTTCATGTCGCT
This sequence comes from Heliconius numata, assembly GCA_016802625.1. NCBI lineage: Eukaryota > Metazoa > Arthropoda > Insecta > Lepidoptera > Nymphalidae > Heliconius > Heliconius numata. The sequence goes on along the minus strand of JAEBDU010000002.1, from coordinate 1,356,226 downwards.
TCTCCCTTCTAGGGATGAATTTATCAGAGGGACGGTTGGAACTAAAGGAAATCTTGATATAGCTTTAACCATAGATAGGAACGTTTGACGCAATTGATAATTTTGTTAAAAAAGGAAGATTTTTTTCTTTATGATAGACGTAAAGAAATGTTTTTTTTTTTAATATTATTAATATACTATGGTGTTATTTGTCCATTTAAATAAAAAAACACTACCACCACCTATCTAATATGCAGTTAATAAATAAGTAAGCCCAATACATCTATCTAAAAGTTACCTATGCATATATATTAATTTAAAAATTACTTCATCTACATTAATATAACTATTTAATCCTTAAACAAGCCAATAAAAAAATAAGTAAAATTCCATATCACAATAATATTAATTTCATGTTACCTTTACAATTATTTACGAGATCGAATAAGCAATAAATGTATATCGATAACCATGTTGGTATCGATATACTCGCGATCGTTAAGAACAGGGATTTATCTAAAAAGAACAAAAATACTCAACCAAACTCAACCCCAAGCGACGTCGTAAAAGAGGCAAGGAGTACCACGGGCAGAGCGACAAGAGAAATACTTTATTTATATGCTAATGTAATTTATATGACGCTTAATGTTTCGTGGCTAGTAACGCACGATTCTCTTCCATTCTTTTAAACATATTTTCCCACTTCGATTTTAGCCTGTACCGTGTTAAAATTAAGGTAGTATTTTGAATGTTGGCGTCTCGTGTGTGTCGATAATATTATGAATGCGCGGTAGGAGGCAGGCAGCCAGCTTCCTCGGAGGCGGTGGGAGGAAGCCTATTCTGTAGAATCAATAAAAATACGCGAGAAAAGCGTTGATTATACAACGGGAATTGGAAGGAAACAGCTCTTTCAATAACACAGACTTAACTATATGTGTGTATGAAATAAATTGATTTTGTGTAACCTGACACTGTTGAGAGGTATTGATGGCGCTATTTATTTGAAATGGGCTTGGTGAATAAATAAATAGTTATATTACAATATATTTTAACTAAGAATTTAGTATTGCGAACAATATATTTAATCGCATTTAACTTTCTATCTTTTAAAAAACTAAATTTTAATAATTGTAATCAAAGCTAAATATGCGAATAAATTGTTCTCAAAGACCGCCCACTTTGAATTCATTTCAAAATTGTTTTCTAAATGATGCAACACTAAGATAACAGAGAGTATATATACAAGACGAAGAACTGAGGGTTTTCTCTATAATGTGATGCATACATTAGACATTCAAATTATATGAAAACAATCTCGAGGGACTAGTGATGGACATTCAATCTTATATTGTATGAGATTTGCATAAAAATTCGCGGAGAGTAGCAGACGCAACGTTTTTAATGCAGATCGAGGGTTACAGAAAGGACAATGAAATGAAATACATCACTAATATATTGAAAACTTAGGCTTTATGCAGCGCGGGCAAATAAAAATCGATGTGGGGATATAACAAGATTCACTTAATATGATTCTTGAAATTCGTGGTGAACATAAATGTTTTATAAAGACATTTGTATGCAATTCCATTTACTAAAAGTATCGAATTTCAATAAATTATTTATATTTTTAGTTCATTTGAAACTCTATTTTTAGTCGGTTTCATGATTTTTGTTGTGTATATTAGTTAGAAAACATTATGTTATTTGGAAAATTTAATATTTTGGATTTTGTTAAAAAATAAAAGAAAGTTAATAAAATGTATTTTTTTACAAAGTTCGATCTATACCTTAAAATATTCTTAGCATATTATATGCTATTATATTTATACTTATTTTTTAGTTAATTATTATGTATAGGAAATATAAAATAGATTTTATAATATGAATACATCAAAGATAATAAATACATCATAATTCTCAAGAATTATAAACAATTTTTATTGAAACTCAATTTAGACTGCCCCAAAGCTATTTCACACAATCGGACAACACTCCAAACCAACTTTAAAATGTAACTTAGAGGCAGCTCTCCTGGCTCTCTCATTTCTCCACAAAAAGCACTTAACCATTTGCAGCACGGCAAATTTAAGGAGCTATAAATTTTTGTCATTAGTATAATAATAAGAGTTGAAGTGTTGTCGCGGGAACAGGATGCTATAACGTCTTTTGTTTGAGTGTTTGCCCGACGCATACCAATGATCTCAGCTTATTTTTTTTATTAAACTACCTACATTTTTTTCCAATCGTAAGATTTTAACGAGGTATCCATATTGTCGCGATATATCTGAATATAATTAAATATTCTGTCTATCGATTTTATTTATTCGCTAATGTACGTAGTACTGACTTGAATGTTAATGTAATTTCTTGTAATATATACATTTTTATTTTTATTATTCTTTTTATATTGTTCTGGTCAATGTCCTATTGTAGAGTTTGTCAATTAGCGTCTTCATTTGAAAAGATATTGTTTAAAATGAACAATGTAAACTTTTGGTATTTTTTTTATTAGGTGTTAAAAAATAAAGACATATCGAAAATGTTTATTGGTAGGAAAACATAATTAAAATATTATGTTATTAGTGTATTAGCTTTCACGTTGTATCTCGCATGTAGCAGGCAGAGGGAACCTGGGATGACCTAGTGTTACGACACTTCCTTTCCCCAGTTTCCGTTGAATTTTGCAGGAATTGTTTGTTGAGTTGACAAATTTAAATATTAATTATTTCATTTCCTCGAGCGGGATTCGAACCTGTGGAACGCGCGAACCTGTAGCTAAGATATTCAGAGGTATTTGTAAATATTAAAATGAGAAGTCTCTATAGAAAGCAGACATCTTTATATTTGTAGGTTTATGCAAATATAATCACATAGCCACATTAACCATTCCTAAGCGCCATTAAAGTACTGTAAGGGAACTTAACAGACCATCATTACATATAGACATAAGAAGACAGAACAAAAACCTGGCAAAATGTCAGAAAATATGCACCGTATAGCAGTGTGGCGAATGTTAACGACAGCTGGGGAAAGTCCCACAACAACTGATTTATTGCGTTTGATCACTTATTTGATCACTATATGATGGCGAAAACCGCCAGGAAAGCTCATAAGGGACAAATGCAAATTGCGAATTACCCATATTGCACATAACGGTGTTGTGTTACGTGAGCGTGACTAAACGCTGTGACTTCTTCATGTTTATAACGGTGAATAATCTAGTGTCTGAGAAAGGACAATTGGACTGTATGAAGATCTATGAGAAGTAAATGACTTTTTAATTCGGTTGTATCGTTAATCTTATTTTAAGTTTTACGGTGTGTCCTGCATATGGCAGGAAGCTGGGAACCTAATGTTAAGACATTCTCTAATGGGATCTATCTTAACATTCCGTTCCCCACTTTCCGCCGAATTCTGGAGGCATTACATGTTGAGTTGTGGAACTCAGCACCAATCGACCCCACAACCTTTGCCTCCTTAATCAGTGATCGAAGTAAATCTCACATGACTCACATGGGGGGTAAAAATAGATTTCTACATTTCAGTAGTTGTACACGAGTGCTACGTTCATAATGTGAATAAGTTAATTTAAATAAAATATTTCAATTCATTTCATTAGTATGCAACACGGGTTGCGGATCTTTCCATTGTTTTCGCTAAATGACATCAAAGTTGTGTCGGCGTTTGTATTTAGCATGTGAAATAAAATTGTTCGTATTTCTTAGAAACATACAGTTTAACAGGTGGACTCTCGATCAACCTGTCTAGGGTCTGGAGAATTTACCTTATATTCTTATATTTGTAAGTCTTAACGAAGGTTCTCTTCTATATATATTTTTAATTCCTGATTTAATTTACTTAACTTTATTTGCATGAATTGAATTTTATGAACTTTAAACATATTGCTGTTTTTTGTGGGATTCCTAATTTTGATATATACTATATTTTTTTTACTTTTATCAACGTTCTAAATAAATAAATAGTATGTATTTTGTTTATACAAATAATCTTGAAAATTTCAATAATTCAGTTTAGAAATTTAATTTTATATATAAATAGAGTAAGTTTTAAACGAAAATTATAGCAATAACATAATACAGTTCGTTAAATAATCAATATGTATAAAAATAATTTGTAATACCTCATACTAAAATTCACGTCATGGGAGGGGTACATGAAACAAAGAAATATAATATAAGCAAAATGAAACTTAAATAATATATTTATCTTACTAGTATCTTGGATTTACACAAATCAATAGAGACTAACTTTGAAAAGGTACAGTTTTACCCTTAGTCACCTTAGACAAATGGTCCGTTTTAACGATATATTTTTTAATGATTAGACGCATTTTTATAATACTTTATAGTGAGACAAATAACACAAAAATAACATAAAAAATAATTCAAATAATATAAAAACTTCAAAAAAAAAAAAAATCATTAAAAATACTTCACAATTACCATTGTTACAGATATAAATAATTCAATTATTCGTAGACGAAAATCTTTTTCTAACGCATTTTACACGCGGCGGGATGATAATGAAACTTTCATCAGCTCGGTGTTTACTCGAGTCCGCCGCCGTCTCCACAGCAAGTGAATCACAAGGCCTTATGCTAATCGACGTATACCTGAAGGTTCGCGAAATAACACCAGATTATTATTCGATATTGTGAAAAGACACGAGGACGTCACGTCGCTACCCGAAAAAAACACTAAAAACGCGAAATCAGTAAAAAATCTGAGTAATTTTTATATAAACGGAACATGCGTGCCTGGCGGTGGACGGCAGCGTGTTTGGGTTACAGTCACGTCTGGCGGTAATGACAATTCAGCGACCATTGTTACTTACTATTCACTGGCCATTTTTTTTTCAATCGAAGGTTTTCATTTCGACTAACAATGCGAACGTGTCAATAGCGTTCCTGGCTTTAATTAGGAAAAAATCATCGTGAACCGCCGTCCCCATTAGAGGGCAGCTGTTTTAGTTTCATTAATTCAATCAAATCTAAATGTTTCGGGTCACAAGAGAAATCTAGTCGGGGTCGCCCTCGAAGCACGGACGCGTGTAATTGCAATAAAGACACAGCAATTAACTATTGCTTTACGCAATGGTTATTAAATGAGAAACGTATGAAGCGAGGGTATAATTAGAAGCCTCCATTCCAAACAATGAGCCACAGGTGTGTGTCGGCACACACTTAGCTCCAGTAGGTCGTCCAACAACTGTAAAACCTCAAATTAAATGGCTCACACAAAATTCGATCGTATTTAAACGTGTCGATGAATACAATGTAGCTCATATTTACGTGCATAGATTTTTAAATGGCATACTAAGCTTTCATGCTGTACGAATGGAGCCACGTACAGCTAGCTCTGATTGGAATGCATACCATGACGTCCATTACAAAGTGAGTAGAAATCATTAAAGGTGTAATGTAATAAAAAGCGCAATGTATTTCGAAGTGGCAACTTGTAAAAGTGCCCAAGTTAGTGGTAGGGAGTATTAATTACAGTGTCACGCAGGAGCCATTAGAGGCCTCATTAAGTGAATAAAGCCTATGTAAACAATGAAACGATGAGGGAATCACGCGACGCTGACTTGCATTAGACCGTGGTCTTCGTCTTTTGTCAGTTTGCGGTATCCGTTATGAAAGTGAAATTTATTAAACGTGCATTTAATAGCAATTTTGCAATTTCTTTAATATGGCCGCCTAATTATAAGGTATGGTATTTGAATATCACCAAATATTGTTGGTTGGATAATTAAAGGGTTCCAATCTAGTCTAAATTTAGTCGTAATTAGAAATTTCGGTAGAATAGGGTATAAGAAATAAATACTTCACAATTGATAATTTTGGACTAAATGCATTTTATACCTAGATAAAACTTTCATCAGTTCGTTATTTACCCAAAGAAGACTAGGAATCCCCTGGATTCAAAGGGAGCAGGGCCGGACGGAGTGGCGAGTATTAGAGGAGACCTAAGTCCAGCAGTGGACCTTAAAAGGCTGATGGATAGATGAAATATAAGAAATAATTATTTTGTTAGAAATAACCCGTTAAGCTGTTTTGTATGGTCAAGATGTAGCGCGTTACAAAGATTGACACCAACAATGTACTGTTAATGTTGGCTTGTATACAAGAATTCAGAATTCGATGAAGATGCATATGTATTTATTCAATACTGGTAGTTGCCCTAGTTTCTTATGCATAATTTAATACGACAATGAGATTAAAGAAAGATTCAACTATGTATATTATCATTAAAAACACTAATATACAAATACTAAAGCTAGTTGTGGTGCTAGCCCACAAATATGTAGCTGTAGATGTGACAGGTTTTGAGTTCGATTCCCGTTCGAGAAAATAAATAAATTAATATTTTCATTTCCTTGCTCTAGTAAAGGGGTAAAGCACGATGAAACATCAGCTCGAAATAAATGAATTCTGTCATGATTTAATTAATTTCAAATTTAAGTGATCTACTATACCTACATGTTTATTCAGGATCGGTATAACATTTCCCTAAGAAAAAACGTAATTTATTCCCCATACGTCATCAGGAGTGGTTTTAATATGAAAATGATTTCCATATGATGATTTTATACGTTAGCAAGTATTGTGTAATATTGTGTAATAACAAACTGTATGTTTCGATGGTGGGTAAAGTGACTACTTCTCTTCGCTTCTAACGTTTTGCTATTTATTTTTGTTTTTTTTTTATGATTAATAATAAATAAAGCTAAACTTTATTTAAAAACAAAACGTTTCTGGCTACTCCTTTAGAGACACTCACTCAGCTTAAGCCTCGAGAACTGTACCTTCTTTATTTTGTATTTCCTGAGCGGTAGATAATTTTCAATTGATTTTAAAATATTACTGTATATACACATACTGATTTTAAAATAGTTGATTGATGATTTTAAAATTGTTATTGAATACCGTAGAGATAGATCGTTAGGTTATATTTATTTGCTATGCTATTGTGTGGGACAATACAAGATGCAAGACTAAAAATAAAAAAAAATAATAAAAATCTTTTTAAAAAAATAATAAATAGAAAAGAATCAAGTTTAATTAAAACCTAAGTTAAGTTCATTCATGTGCTATAAGAGTTCAAGACTATACAAGAGCGAGGGGACATTCGATTTGATACAGTTATTGAAGCCCCCGTTGCTTTAGAACTAAATAAAAGGACTGGTTCTTAGGACAAAGGGCCCTCATAATGAGGCCAGTGCATTGTGAAGTGCCCCTTAGACCCTTAGAGTTCTAGAAAAAATATGGCGTTGCCAATATGTTTTTTTTTTACAATGGTAGTTAAGTTACATATGCTACTCGTATATCGACTTGATAGAAACGTTAACTCGTGAAACAGACGGGTGGGAGATTTCTCGTGAGAATTATCTTAAGAATTAGATTATTTTTTATTTAATTTCAAAATTCTGTAATATTTATAACAAATATTTATTGAATTTAATATTATAAAAGTTGTATGAATTTTACAAGGAATTTCAACGCCTTTAGAAAGGGTTGATATAAATGGGTGGCTTCTGGTTCGATTTCTTGGGAGGTTATTAAGATTAATTGTATCTAGTAAGTATATTATACAAATATAAATGATAGATAGATGAATAATTCAGTGCAAAATCTTTCCGAAAACTAGAATTAATATAGCTTTATGTTTCTTTTTCATCCCCACTCTTAATTCCGCATCCAACTAGGTGTGCAGAAAAACCATAATACTACTAAACAACAAATATTAAGGTATTCAATGGCAGTTAAATGAAAATAATTAATAACCCAAAGGAGGGTTCAGATTCGATATAGATAAATTTCCAAATTTCCTAATATTGCCTTAATATCAACTTAAACGCAATTTTTCTTAAATACCCCCTCAAAACACAAGTAAAATAAAAACAATAAACAAAACAAATATTAAACAATATTAATTCCCACTACCCGTCACTAAGACAGGACTTCCTCATTTGGCTGTGAACCCGTTTAATCAGATAACAATCTGTCCTGCACCACTGTAGGTACCTACTGTACTCGTATGAGTACGTACTGCTACAATCTCACTCTACTATTTAGCGCGATGGGCTCAATTAGGATAGGCGGATATGCGGGCCCCTTGCTACAGTGTGGAGATAAAATGTTATACGATTTTGTTTTTTTTTTTAATCTTTCGGTTTTTGATGATAATAATAATAATTGTTTTTGATTTATTAATATAAATTATATGCATATACCTTGCATGTTTGTTTCGCAGTTATTAATACTTTTACCTTCTCATTTTTACGCGTAGATAATAGATGTAGACATTAAAAGAAGCAATTATTTCGATTTTTTTTTCTTATATTTATGTTTATTGAGACGGTCTTGGCGCAGTAGCACAAGTGCGTAACTGTATACGCGACCATTGTAAGTACGATTTCCACTCGGGAGATTAAATTAATTAATATTTTTCTGGCTCTAGGTAAAACTTGGCGTTGAGATCCGCTACACAATGTCTCGAAAATTAGAAAAACCGAAAAAATAAAAATAAAAAATAAATAATACATGCACTATCTATATCAAAAAGCGACATTTTAAGCCCGCACGCCGCACTGATTCCCGCTGTTATTAGTGTACGAGTGATTACAACAGCTACATTAAAGAACCGTTAAAACTGTTCGTGATTTATTTGTTTTGAATGTTATATTTGGATGATTTTTTCTATTTATTTATTATAATAAATTTTATTACATTTATATAATTTATATTTTATATATTTTTAAAATATATTGTTTAAGTTTTGTTTTAAATCTTCTATTTCAATTCCTGATGTAATAATGCTGATTTGTGTAATGAAAAAAGATGCATTTTATTTTATTAGTATTAGAAATAAAGAAATACCTTTAAAATGGTAACAGGTGCACAAAGAGTGGTTTTTAAAGATCGTTCTAAATTAAAAACTGAATGTATTTGTATAATCTCATTTTCTGACAATTAAATTAACATTACAACTTATAATAAGATTTAAATTGTATTTTTTTTTACAAAATGTTACAAGTAATCATAATAAACCTACTTTTTTGTGCACATAGCAGCGTAGACAGAAGGTACCTGGGAACCTAGCGTCAGCACAACCGTTCTCACTAAGACACCCATCCCCCACTCAAATTGGAAATAATCGAAACCAAAAACAAAAACAACTTGAACATCCGACTAATTTATCACTAAACCGCATCACTTAAGAGCCAGTCCTCGTGAGTTCCGACAACACAAGCCAAGGGAACCAGAAACATTCCACTATGAATTAATCAAAAATAACATTTCGCTCGCGCCCGTCTCGTCATAAATATATCTTACAGTCAAATCTTAAGGTAATTTGTGAAGATTTTGTTGCTCATTTAATATCCAAGGAATATAAAGTAAGTACAGACCGAATCGATTATAATGCAGCTGCAAATCACCGATCTGACTGTCAAAGTGTGGCGGCCATGTTCCGGGGAGGGCGGCTCCGGCGGCTGTTTCTTATTCATTATTATATTATCTGTTACATAAATATGGCGGGAGTAACGCTAAATACCTATTTGGCTAGTTGCTAGATAGGTAGGTTTTCAGTTTTTGTGTATAGATATATTCTTAACTTAGACTAGTGGACCTGAATGCGGCTACGCCCGCTTGAACTATACGAATATTTGTTAAATATATTTATGTGAAATTATTTTCAGTTTTCAATAGAAAGATGCGTTAAGCAAGCTCGTTTTGGGTTACGTTTTCTAACAACAAACTTTGCAAATCGTTGCTTAGCAACGACAGTTGTTATTAACATGGCGGAATAAATTGCATGTCAAATTAATAAGTATTTTAATATATTGGTATATATCGATAATATTACAAATATGAGAAAAAAGTATCCTATGTTCATCCTGAGACCCTCAAGTATCTCTATATGAGTATTTTATCACAATTAAATTAGCGGTTTGGCCCTGATTGCGTAAAAGACAGACAGACACACAGACAGAGTTACTTTCGAATTTATAATATAAGTATGGATTATAGCTTTTTTATTAATTGTAAAGCGATAGATTTTATTTTCTAACTTTAACATAATAAATCATATAGCTAATTTGAAATATCTAAATTGTACGTCTTTAAATGTATTTCACACTAAAACATAGATGGTAGTTTATATTACACTCGTAATAAACAAGTTATCTATTTAACTTGGAAATAAAGTATTATATTTAAAATTAAGATATTAATGCAAATTTTCAATTCATCTGTAACAATTTTAATTTCATGGAAAATTTAATACGTTCCCACTCAAAGTAATGATTCAGAAAACCGTACAATTATCAAAACTGAACGATGCAATGTGACTAAATTGTCTTAGTATTTTAATATTTTTTCTTTGAAAATACACCATTATAAAATTATGTTGACAATGTTTCACACAGAGAGAGAGGGAGAGATTGAGAATTTAGACAATTTATAAAAAAATGCTATTATAACTTTAAAAACAATCGTTCATTTGAAATCGAACAAAAATAATTGAATTGTTATTTATGGAACTTTTCTGATTTGCACTTACTTAAAGCTTAGCCCCACTACAAAGTTTACTTTGTCTCATAGAAATGGTCTATCGAAGTTAAAAGCTGTCTTTTGACAACACGTATGCAATACTTATTCTTAAAATTGACGAAAACAGTAATTTGGCCAAAATTATCGCTAAATGCTCTATTGGGAATTAAGCACTAAATGAATTCAGGATACAAGTTTCACATTTGTTTAATAAATATAACATCTTTTGTAAAAGATATCCCACTAATATTGAAAGCACATTTTAAAATTCCCTCCCAATATACTTGCAAAACTTAAACTTTCAAATAACACTTAAAAATTTAAGCATCAACAAAATGTAGAGCTTAAAATATATATATTTCGAGAACAATACAATTCTGTTTATGAGTTTGTGCCATGAAATACTCGTATAATTAAGTTGCAACCTCAACGTCAGTCGAAGATCGCATTATTACTACCGAAATGAAAGTACTGTGGGTTTGCTTTAATAACGAATTGTGCCACTTTGGTACTAGTTTTCTAATTTGTACTAATATTTTTTAATTGAAGCCCTCTTGGTATATTGACTGTAAGCATGAGGATAGTAGGTTCGATCCCATTCGTTTTATTTTCTCGCTTTAGTAGACAAATCACAGAACTTCAACTTTCTAATTTGTATTAAGTATATTTTTTTTAAACCGTCCAGGCACAGCATATTTTTGATTGTAATAATGACGGTAGTAGGTTCAATCACACTCGTTGTATTTCTACGTTCTGATAGACAAATCACAGCGTTGAGTTCTGCCACTTAACACGTAATGTCTGGATAATTTGCGAGAGGAAGGAGGAAGAATTTAATGGCTGCTATAATATTTTTCTTTTTAACTTTTTTTCTAAAGATTGATATCATGGTGACATTAATATTTTTATTATAGGCTGTAATTCTATCGTAATGTTAATAGATAAATCGCTTTATGTTCAACTAGGCGGATATTTTCAACTCGATAGAGTTAAGCAGTTTTGCTATAATACTACTTTATAATATAACAAATGCTTAGTTTATAAAGTGGAAATTTATTTATGTGGTTAGATAAATATTAAAAAATATATCAAAATAACTTCAAGGAAATTTAAATAATTATTTATGTTTATATTTATTCGCTCTGGTATCGAGGCAACGCGCGGCGTTGAGTTCTGCCACTCAACACGCAATGTCTTCAGAATTCGGCAGAAAGTGGGGAACGGAGTGTCTTAACACTGGGTGAAAGCTGATTTAGTGGCACTTACTTTGGTTAATTTCAACATTTTTTTAAAAATTAACGCCTTCAATAATTCGGATTTCCACACCATTATACCTAAGTTATTATACAATGAAACACATATAGTCACGGGCGATGCTTATCCTATATTGGGATAGGAGCCAAAGTAATTTATAATAACTGCGTGCGCATTGAAAATTTTCAGAAATCTCTGCCAACTTAGAAGTACGACAGAAGAGGTAGACTCGTCAACTTATTGTTTTAAATAGTATGTAATTAATTTGTATTGCACAAATATGGAATTTTGCTGATAAATTTTTTTTGGATCTTGTATTCAATTTTTTCTCAGTCTATATCGAGTTCTCTTTTAACTTTTCTCTTAGAATTCATGGTAGGCAGAGTAGATTTGGGAACCTAGTGTTGAGATACTATCTTCCCATTAAGACAACTAGGTTCCCCACTATAATGCAAAGGTATGGGGCGGAACTCAACGCTGCCCTTTATCTCGTTACTAGGGCTAGAACATAAAGATATTAATTTTTCTTTCCCCCGAATGAAAATCGAACTCACAACCGTCGTGTTTACGTTCGCATGCTTATGCTACTACTCCACGGCGGCCTCGACTAAGTTAGTAATTCATTTTTCAGCTTCATGCTGTATTCAGAAGGGTACGTAGAGAGACCTATTGTTATAACTTCCTTTTTCGTTTTCGTTATAAAAATAATATGGGTGGTATATGAATCGCATTTTAATCTACTCCGTACTTGTATCTAAGCTCGCGTATACTACGAGTACCTGAGAATAATTACCGCTAATCTCCGAAGCTATTTCTCTTTGTTAGCGATGCGATAAAAATAATAATCACGACTCTAATACTGTGTAATGAGGCGTTCTTCTAAAGGTATGGCTTAGGCCAAGAACAAATATATGTAATATAGTGTTTTTTTATTATTAAATAGGTATTTTATATTCATATTATATGTCTATTTATAATATGTATTGTATAAAAGAAAATTATTTTTTTGAGTATTTTTTGTCATATTTAAAATCTACTCTACGTACTTAGAATTAAATTTAACATGTTTGTCAAATGCTTGTTTTTTATTTATATGTACTTCTCGATTTCGAATAATGAGTTTCAAGACATTGTTGTGGTACCCAAAGTCTCCCTACATTTACCTACAAAATAGTTTTTATATACTTATTTAGTCTCTCGGAAATCAAACCTACAACCATTACTTGTAGAGTCGTACAGTGTCCACTCTACCACTGCATTAAATAATATTAGCCTTACATTGTATACCATATATGTGTAGAGGGAACCTAGTAAACACTCCGATCTCCACTTTTTTCGGAATTTTCAAGGCATTTCGAGGCATTGCCTAAGGTACCAGACTGAAGAAATAAAAATATTAATACACAATATTTAAATTCCCCCAAGTGAGGATCCAACCCACAACCAATGCTTTATAGCCACGCGCTTGTAGTCCTACGCCAGTCGGCACAAATAATATGTTAAGCAAAATTAAACAAACATTGTTATATAAAACATTTTCAAGTAATTTTCAACAATAACTAACAATATCTAGATTTTTATTGTCAACCTATTATTTAGCAAATAAGTGAGCGTCTCTACGGAAGTATGGTTTGTAATGAGTGCTTTCTTAACTCTGAAGGCTTAAATGCAATTACTTTGGTGTGTAATATAACAAATTGAGTGGTTACAGAATTAATTTGTTAGTTAGTTTCTAAGATAATAGTGCTGTTTAAATATGGGTTCGCGAAATCGATTTTTGTTTTGAATTGTGATTTGAAAATTTTCTTCTAAACTCTACACTGTCTGTCATATTATCGAGGCATTACGTGTTGGAGGGCGGTAATCAACACCGCGTTTGCCTCGTTAGCAGAGCGACGAAAAGAAAATATTAAATATTTTATTTCCCTGAGTAGGACTTGAACCCACAATCGTCGAGTTCACAGTCGCACGCTTGTTCCTACGTATGGTTAAAAATATAAAAGGATGTACCTATCTGATAAATATTGAACGTTTTAATAGTTTGACTAACCCGTCAGGGATAAAGCGTGAAGCTGTGTTGTCGTTAATAGTTTTTGTTACCACTGACAGCAATGTGGATGAAGAGAAAATAGAGTTCAAACATTCTCTTTTCCATTTTCGTTCAGAAATTGACAGATTGTATGTTTGGCGGAACTCAACAATAAAAAAATTAAGCATTAGATTCTTTCTGCCTATCTTCCTTTATGGGAAAAACGTGAAGCGGATTTTATTATCTGCTTATATATTTGTAGATAATTTATAATTAATTACAGTTAAAAAAATGGTTGTCAATATTTAGATATATTTTTGCACTTTAAGTTTGAAACTTTGTACTTTAACAGGAAAAAGAGTTAAATGAGCATCGTGAGAGACCTACAAAGAACACGAACTTCACTCGCACCACGAATTGATTTAGAGAATTGGAATGTGACTATCGAAATCATTTTTTTATTTACTTCGTGATGGTAGCTGAACTATAAATGCATTTATTATTTATTGGTTTCGTTTTACAAGTATTGGCACATTGGCACGGGTATTTCACTTAGCACTTCTTAGTATTGACTTTTGAAATATTCATTTTTACTACTAAAATACCCTAGTATTTGTATAATATGTCTAACTTTCAGTTCTAGATACTGCACATAGCAGAGTAGGCAGAGGAAACTTGAGAAATTTAGTGTTAGAGTACTATTTCCCTCATTAAGATGTACCATTTCCCACTTTCCAATTTCTTGACGCATTGTGTGTCGACTGGCGGAATTCCACGTCGCGCTTTGCCTCGTTACCAGAGAGTGGAAAGGAAAATATTAATTCTTCATTCCCGGAATAAGAATTGAATCCACAACCGTCGCTTTAAATTATTACACTTCAATTTTATTCTTTAACTGTAGTACATAAAACGCGACGTAGTTTGCTCTATCTACTCTACTATGTGCACGAAAATGTGTAAAATCGAAAATTATAGCACCTATTACCTACCTAAGTATATATTAGGTAGTATATAAAATTTATCTAAGCCTAAATAGTTAGGCTTAGATAAATTTTAATCGTAAATGTTTATTTTTGTGTATATAGATACACAAAAATAAACATATTCGACTTCATTACCAAAAATTACCACAACTCGTTTCATTTGACGCGCGCCGATTACCACTCAAAGTCGAAAAGAGAAACCGTTGTAAATTACCATATTTTTCATAAAATTGACACTTCTCTAGTTATTACCACCAAAAGCAGCCAGCTAGCTTCAGCCAGCAGATGAGCACCGCAAGTCAACGCCCTCGTACCATCCGGATCTAATTACGTAGTGTCATTAACATCGCGGGGACGGCACGTCCGCCTAGGAAATGGATTCGAATCATTAGTAGTTTGATTACAAAAAAGGCTTAATAGAAATATAATAACGGAGAAGAAGAAATTGTAAAAAGATTGTAGAGCATTCCAATAATTGGCGTTATTTGTCGATACGGTTTGGTACGGGTAATGGGCTGGGACCCGACGTGACTCCGGCCCGGGCCACTCCAGGCTCGTGCTCGTGAACGCTTAGCTGAAGCAGTCAGCACTAAACTATAAATGCTTGATAGGATTGAGAATTTCAATGAGATAAATTATAGGTGTAATTGATTAATTTTAGATATCTAATAATAATTATGGAATTTATTTTTATTTTTTATTTAATTGTTAAAAAAGTGTTTGTATTAAAAATAAACAATGCGCACTCTTGTATTTTATATTAAATCTATTTTGTTGTATTTCTTTAATAAAAGATACTCGATATAAAATGCATTTTTTTGTTGTTACATATTTTTATAGTTGTGTCTATGAATTAATATTTCCAAATAAATACTAATTTTCTTTATTTTTTTTAGTTTTTCGTGTTTATATCACTTAGTAGTACTTTAAATATATATAAAAGATATTATAAGATAATATTAATAAAATAGTAACCTATATAAGAAAGTATGTCATAGAGTTCTTGACACGTTATATAATTATTACATCTTTTAAGCTTCTATTTTATTTAATTCAATCAAATAACAGTATAAAACATTATCTTTATTTTCCATATCTATCATTAGGAACTTTATATTTTTTTAATAAAAAGTATCCTACGTCCTTTCTAATATCCCTAAGAATATGTGTACAAAGTTTTATCATAATCGGTTGAGTAGTTTTGGCGTGAAAGCGCAACAAACTCACATTCACATTTAAAATAATAGTATGATATCTTTATTATTGGTATTTACTATAAACATTATCTTTATTAGACTATATAAGAAGTATATACTTAAGAACTTTTCCTTGTTTTTAACTAACCTGGTGTTAATTATGACGACACAAGACCTGGGAGAGAGAGAGACTGGGGCTCTATGAAGGAGGAATACGTCTCTCAGTGGACTGCAGACCTATGTATATATGATTATAATATTACTAGCAGTTGCGGTAAACATTCTGTTTTTGCCAAATGAGTTTTCCATACTATAAATTATTATTTTGAAATTTGTTTGGAAGTCACTCGATTTGAATTCAGTGGCTGTAGTATCTAATATCTACGCAATAGGTACTCGTGTAATAGTAAATAGAATTTTCCTTTCTGTATTAGCAAAATTAGCTTAGCTTAATAAAGTAATGTTAGTTTCTTTTTTACAATTTTTATAATAAGATTTAATTGTTATATAGTTTTTTATCATGTTTCCCTCGTGGATAACTTACTCCGTCTATAGAACCAGCAAAATGTAAAGTAGATTGTACTATAATCGGTGAAACAGATCAAGAAAAGTATGGATCGAGGAAATATATTGCAAAATTTGTATTGAAAAACGAAAAATATAGTTTAATTGTTGTGAATATTTAAAAAAAGAGTGTATATATGCTATTGCAGCTAATAATCAAATAAATATGATTAACTTTTTAACAATGTAATTTTTTAGTTATTGCTATTGTTTTACATAAAATTTAAGTATATAAGTTTCTCAACGATATAGCAAAAAATGCAGGTTTGAAGGTTTATAGTCTTGAAATACTCCGTCGAATCATTTGTTTTTATTTTTCAAATCAAAAACAATAATATTTATTTTTAATAATAATTTTCATATCAATTAATTAATTAATAATGTGTATAGTTTAATAAAAATTAATAATCTACAGTAGCTATACTTATTTCTTTTAGAAGAGAAGAACGAACTAAGTATAAGTAAATCATCCGTGATATTTGATCCATTACATCGATATGTACGTTAATACCTTCATGATATTGGACCAGATCGTAGAAAAAACCCATTGTCGTTTAACAAAAAGAGTTGTTTTCTCGCGAGCACGTCTTAGTTTATTGTGTTTTACAATGAAATAATTAGTTGGTTCGGTAACGGGAGATTTTTTCCTACATTAGCTTTACCTCATTGTTGGTCGTGTAATTTAATATTTTTTGTATTTTATAATATTGAGTGAGTGGGTGCTGTGAAAAAGTGCGTTTGGTAAAAAATCAAGGGAATTTTTCAATCATAGACAGCTAGCTATAGCTATCGTTTACAAATTGGTCTTTGCCATGTGGATATATAATAATGTAGAGTCGACTCTTTTATTAACATTAGAATGATATCTAAGGATGTGAAGCTTTTTATTTGTAGTGTATACTTAAAATATATGCAAATATTATATTTCTGCTTGTTTATTAATTATTATTAAATAAAAACTTTATAAATACTCTAGTTAAGAAAGTAAAGTATTATTTGCAATTTCTTAAAATAATCATATTTCTGTACCGTAACGATCGTTGTATTGTCTAAATAAAAATCATAGTTTAGCTAGCAATCTGTTTACTTGGTGTTGTGTAAAAAATGCAAAAAAGTCTCCTTTTTATGACAGCACCACCCACAGCGGAGGAAATATCTGTATCTAAATCTCCTTTTGTTTCAAGCTTTTGTAGATAAAAGTTTAAGTTTCATCACTTGTATGTGAATTTACACAAATGAATTTCCTTTGTCTTATATTGCAGGTACGCCTTTTCTCAAAATGCGTAAAGTTTGGAGATCAAGTTCAATTCATTAACTTTGAATGCCTACCTGTCCCAAGTTTGTCTTTCTTAGCCTTAGCTGGAGATCATCAACAAGTAAATAAGTTTCATTTTACCTTTACACTTTTGTTTCTTGAATATTTAAAAAATAAAAAAATATATATACATATTATAAACTAAGGAAAAGGAACCAAGGAAACAAAAAAGAAAAAAAAACATAACTCAATAATATAAATATTGCATTTATTTCAACGAATTCGGCAAATATAATAACTGTAGATAATAATTATAATAATACTATTTAGTTTACAAGATTTTTATCTTTCTTTAGTTCAGACGACAAACATCGCCAACAATATACCAAAAGATATTCACTGGCTGGCACTGGACTTCTCTTTCAAGAATTATTTCGAAAAATATCATCTGAGTAACAGTAAATGCAGATCGCATAAAATTAGGTAAACTTATATAATACTTATTAAAATAAAGTTATTGGAAGTCGCAATGGAGGCAAATTCAATATGACATACATAATATTATATTCTAAAAGAAACAAATAAAAATAATACAACCAAAGAACAAAAATAAATACAAACATAACAAAAAGCAAAGTAAAAAAATAATAACAAAAAGCGATATGCAAAACCATTGTTACCTCTAGGTAAACATTCAAAATGTGTGGACAATCAAAGTGAAAATTTGCATCTGAAAGCGTAGTAGTAAAATATCTTGACACGTAAGACGAGGGGCAGGTTTCCACAAAATACATAGAGACGCGACACCCGCGGCGCGTGCGCCAGTTCGTAGCTCGCGCTAAAGAAGGCGCGCGAGCACCTTCATTCTCTATGCGACATATTTAAATTTCAAGAAAATATTTGCATATCGCCCTACTCCCTAACTTTTAACCACTCTTATGTAAATTTGTAGAGAAAATCAAAAACTACAGGCGGTGACCCCACAAGCCACCGCTAGTCATTATTATGCGGCAAACTTTCTATATACTAAGCCTGCATTTATTTTTGTTCTCATTGCAGATATATGTGGAGTAAACTAAAAGATACAGTTATATCACAAGTTTTTAAGATGCCTCTATGAAACGAACAATATATTTACTATATACTAGCTATGCGCGCACGCTGCGAACACAGCGAACAGCGGTTCGAGACAAACTTTACAGCGACCTAACTTATTAAATTCTAATAGTATACTTTTACATGATGAATTAAATATTTACAGTGGAGCTCTGGGTAATAATTTACAAAACACTTCAATCTACAAGGCACCTTATTTAAATAGTAATAACGACTTCAGGCTTCGCTTTGACTTTACATAATAACTAAATGTTTTAAATTCTCTATAATATATAATTTGGTTTTCATTATAAACTTACAACAATCGACAATTCTCTAAAACCTAATAGGAGTTTTAAATATGAACAACTAGGAAGAATAATAATATTATGCAACAGATTACTAGTGTGTTATGCGAGCTACGCGATGTTGGTTCACAATGCGACGGATCGATACATATTTAATAGGGCAATGGAAATAAAGGAAACGATCGACATTTACGTAGAGTTTCTGAGAAAGTCTTTTGATTGGCGTCATTTGAATAATTAATTATTCATGTGGGGAGAAGTGCGTGTGCGCAAGATCGGTCTTATTAGATATACGACGTCCTTCACGCGTCCTAACTCCTACCATTGTTGTGTTCGTTTGCATTTAAATAGCGGCGGCTCAGAGAGGGACGCCCACCGGCCCGCCGCGTCGACTGCCCGGCACGCCTCCCGGGCCCGCGCGGCCCCGAGCGGGCACAGCACTGTGGTACCGCGCCGTGAAACAATACTCTAATGTAAACTACGGAGATGACGCGACAAATGTATTCTCAACACTTACTTAAGTTGCTTTTATTTGAAATAGAAAAAAGTTATGAGCTATCGCATAAGTTGAGGACACCTTACATTTATTCTATGCAAACAATTTAACAAGACAACAAATTTACATAATATTTTCACAATCATCGCCATTGTAATACCAACATCACTTAGTAACAATATCGCGTAATATCTATAAATTATATACAAAAGAACTCACTAGTAGGAAAATAGACCAACGATCGTCACGGCACTACATGAGCTTCGCTCTGAGCGCGGTTTGAAACATGTCTTTGAAAGCGAGACAGTCCGCGAGAGAGCGAAGCTCGCCGTTGCGAGGTTCTAAGTTAACAGTCCGTAGCCGCGTAGCGCATAGCACTAGACGACTCGGACCGCGGTCAGGTTGTGCACTCACCGTTGCCAGCGAGCTGAGGTCGGAGGAACGCGTTGTGCAGCTCGCTACCGAGCCCGCCTTCGAGCCGCGCTGCCATCTGCATCAGTGCGAGCGTACTGTCGTCCGCTGCACCAACACTGTTCTCCAGGCGCGCGCGCACCGCGGCGATGTGGCTGCGCGTGAACACGTGGTCTTGCACTGAATATTTGTGACTGTACTTAAAATCACACACACGACACTCCTCCGGCGGTTGCGCGTCGGAGACCTCGGGTAGGCCAGCTGCTAAGCGCGCCTTCTTTTCCTTTGCCCTCGCATTTTGGAACCATACTTGAACTACACGTTTTGGTAATCCAATTTCCCGTCCAAGCGACTCACACTCTGCCATTGTGGGCGTTTTGTAGTCACCGAATAATGACTTCATGATTTTTACTTGAACAGAAGACATTTGTGTCCGGAAGCGCTTGCCTGGAGGCCTCGGCATTTGTTGTTGGCCTGGTAAAGGTGACATCGGTTCATCGTCCTCGTAAAATTCCATAGTTTCCGATGCGGTATCTGACCTTTCATCAGCGTCTGATCCTGGTCGCGACAAATCAACAGGTTTACTAAGATCCAAAGGTATTTCGGTTTTTCCATGTTCAGTTCGTCTCTCAGAAGGATCGTTACCACTACTACCATTTTGTTGTGCCGCAGCATGAGCTTGGAGTTCACTTACATAGCGTTTCATTGACTCCTCACTGTACTGCTTGATAAACTTCTCCATGTCTGAGTGAAAAGGCGGGAAAATAGGGGGCAACATGGGAGCCCCCGCTTGGGAAAAATTTTGCTGTCTGTCACTTTGCTGAGATCCAAAACTTGGTGTCGATTCTGTGCTTAACTCTTCATCTGGAAGAGCATCAACATTTATTTCTCCTCTGGCACACTGATCGGCATGTTTTGTACTCAAATGACTTTCAAGTGCACTTTTAACTTTAAATAAGGCTGGGCAAAATGGACAACGTTTATTTATAACTTGAGCGTGTGCTCTAAATTGGCCCTTTCGTTCCCGTGCTCGTGTATTTTGAAACCAAACTTGTACTACTCTTTTTTTTAAACCAACTTCACGAGCAATATTTTCCAGCATCTTTCGAGAAGGATTCGATTCTATTTGGTATTTTTGATAAAGATAGTCCAACTGTTCTGGTAATATAGTAGTTCTTAAACGTTTATCTTTCGGTTGTTCACCAGTATCAACCTCTTCAAACTCATCAAATTTTCTTTTAGCCACTTGTTGGTTTAAGGCGGCTACCAACGGATGACGTGTTTCTTCATTTGTGAGTGAAGCATTGAGCTGTTGTAGTTGAGCGTGTTGTTGTAAGATCCCAAAAGGGGAATCTGGTGGATAACTTGGAAATAAATTGGGATTCATAATATGTATCAGTTGATGTTCTCGCCACAAATCGAATCTTGGGAAGACTAGATTACATTTATCACATTGAAAATTACCATCTTTCTCCTCTCTTGGCTGATGTGTTAAAGGAGTGACCGGTGTATGAGGGGTCGTTGGAGCGGGAGAAACTGGATAGTTTTGGGCCGCAGGCGTAGGAGTTCGAGGTGGTGCCGGTGACACTGGCACATGCGGAACGTGGTGTTCTACTGTACTTGAATTTGAGTCTTCGCTACTAAGGGTAGCAGCGACTTGAGCGGCAGCAGCCTGCGCTTGCGCCGAGCGTTTCGCATCCTCTTCCTTAAAACAATGAGTTTTTTGGTGTCTTATTAGTTCATAGTATCGTTGGAATACTAATTGGCATTTTTTACATTGGTAATTCAGGCCTGGTGTTCTTTGAAATCTGTTCGCGTCATCCATAGATCCTGCTGGTGGATCGGCAGCAGGTTGATTTTCATATACTTTTCGAGCCTTTTGACGTGCGTTTTGAAACCAAACTACGATCACTCTAGGACTTAATCCTAATAATTTTGAGAGATATTCCAAATCATCATCTTTCGGATACGCATTATTCTCAAAAAACTCTTGTAGTACTTTGATTTGATAATCAGTAAATCTAGTTCTGTTGGCGCGTTTGCCAGAAGACCCCGAGCTGTTGGATCCGTTCGAGTTGCCCCCGGAAAGTCCGAAATCGGCCGGTCCCCTGCCAGGACTGAGGCTGCGATTTGGGGTCAAAGGTAGGACGTTCGGGGGCGCGGAGTTTGGGGACGTGAAATTAGGATTTAATTTCGGTGGCAGCATCGATGGATGTGGCGGTTGTGGTATACTCGTCGCAGGTATTGAGTCAAGTTGAGACTGTATTAGAGAGTTTAATGACAAATGTGTTGGAGTTTGTGGTCGAGATATATTTTGAGAGTTGTCAGGATTACTTAAGGCCGGACTTTGAGATGGCATTTGTTGAAAATTAAAAGTTCTATCTTCCTGATGACGATCATCGTAAGAGTTATACTTTTCTTCCATAGTCGCTTCGTCAATAGGTTCGCACTTTACCTCTTGCTGACTAATCATAGCTAAGTCATCAGTTCTTGGTTTCTTTTCAGGTGGAGGTTTGCCTTCATCAGAACTAGCAGATGAGTCTAGTGGTGTTACTTTGGCCTCACCTGTTTTCTCATATTCTTCTAAATTTAATGTCGTCGACGGAGGATTATTAAAATTGTAAGGCGAGTCCTTGTTTCGTTGGCGTTCTTTAAATAGAGTATTTCGGAACCAATGTTTGATGACCTTTGTAGCTAATCCCGACTGCTTTGCCATTTTAGCGATTGCTTCGTCGCTTGGAGAGTTATTAATATCAAAGTGCGAACGCAAAATTTTGAGCTGATCGTCTGTTATTCGCGTACGAGCACGTTTCTGTCCCGCTGCAGCATTTGCCTGTAAACAACAGCAAATTTCAATAACAAATAATATACTTATTACATACCTATTAATAAATGTTTTATAATCTCAAAATAAATAAACGAATTTATCTACAAATAATTGAGGTTAGCCGGTAAGTAACCATGAATAATAATATTCTTTGTGAAATAATAATACTTCGCCCCTCGAGAAGGGTAACAAAGAGCGGTCTGTTGCTTCGTGCAAATAGATAGGTACCGCTTATCTTACAATACCGTTGATATCCTTCTTGCCTTGCGATGGCATTTGCACAGCAATACTTACAAAAATTAATCGAACGACGTTTTGTATTTGAGAAGTAAATATAAATATGTATGTAATTTGTGTGTGTGTTAGTTTCTATGATAAGAATGACTAATACGTTGAATTCGTAGTATATAACATAGAAGTTAAATTACTAACAGAAATCTTAAAGAGCTTTTAACATAAAAAGTACATATCCTAAGATTTACATTTTTCAATTGAATTGAATTGAATTCTTGATATATGGCGTTTCGAGCGTGCCAGTTGAGCAAAATTCATTTCGCCAATGTCACGTTGTATGGAAAACACACGAAGGAAATTGACCGGTAATAAAAAAGATAAATATACACAATTATAGAATACATGTAAAAAAAGAGACAATATAATAATGTAGCTAATTTTATATTACTATTTTAAAAGATAATTTTAATTCGAGTTGACAGATTATGGATTTTAATTAACTTTCGAGAAATTTAGGATTTTTTTAGTAGCTGCTTTACATATTTATACGTAGTTTGAGAATACTACGTAAAGCAAACAGGATGTTATTTATATCATGGTTATTTTTGTGTATCCTACAAATAAAATAAATAAATTTTATTATTTTTAAACTATAAAGATATGATTTGATACTTTAAATAACTATACAAGTATTATGGAAATAAATTAGAAAAGTTTTACATATTTTAATCTTATATTGATGAATTTTCAATGAAAATAAGTTACTTTTTATTTTTAAATGTTATATTATAGTCTAATATTTTATATATACATACATTTATAGATATATACATTAATAATAATTACCTGTTATGTGAAAAAAAGTAAGGAAAAAATTATATTGGCTGGTAAAGTTTTCTGTATTCTTTTAAAGCTTTTAGTTTCTTAAAAATGTTTCTTAAATATTATTGTTACGAAATGGTATAATAACTCATTTTTATGAGTTTTTCTTTTATTTGATATTTTTTTGCATAATTTTTATTTATTTTTGTTAATTAATTTTAAAATTAAATTAATTTATTTTTATTAATAAAGTCTATTCTATGTTATTAAGTGATTTCGTTATGACTTAATAAATAAGAATGTATTATAATATAGCGACTAACCTGTTGTTGTTGCTGTAGTAGCTGCTGCTGTTTGAGTTGTGCATCATGGGAAAAAGGCATTGCATCAAAGGGCGGCGGGGGCAACATGAGAGACACGAGAGGTGGCTGCAAGTTCATCGCCGCCAGCGCACCCATGTTGAGGCCCAAGGGAAGACCAAGAGACAGCATTTGAGCCATCATTGGATGCAGTTGTCCGAGCTGTTGCTGTAGTTGTAGCATATTCAAAGCAGCTTGCATTTCTTGCACTTGAGCTGCTAATAAGGCACCGGCTTGAGCCTCTCCAGGACCGTTTGCGCTATCATTAAAACTTCCACTGTTGTCACCCCGAGGTGACGGCGATCGGTCTCCTTGAGGTGCTGGAGACGCAGCACGTGGCGAGTTCGGGGCACCCGACTTTCTCTCATATTCCGATTTAAACTGTTCTGCAAACTGCTCCAAAAATTCGAGCGGAACTTTGTCTTTGTGCACTTCTTCACAATGGGTCTTTAAAACAAAAACACTAGAAAATTCCTTATTGCAATGCTGACACGTGGACTTTGTTTCTCCGTCGGGAGGCTTCTCTTCAGGTGGTGGAGGAGGAGGACTCGGTACTCGAGCCATCTCTCGTTCTTCTTGTAATTTGCGTCTCTGATTTTCATTGTATTGCATCACGAGGTCGAATCCAAACGTTTCAAGTAGTTGCTTATACATTTGTGAGTTACGTTTGGGCGGGTTGCCCTTTGCTACCATTTCGTCTAGAGCAGCAGCTTCTGCCTCACCAAGTGGCGAATGCGCCCGCGCATCGCCAAATGGGCATGAAGTTGCTCGATGTGCGTCGAGTAGCTCCCCAGTAGGGAATGACGCGTGGCATCGCTCGCACGAGGCGCTACCTGCGCGAGGGGATCGCGGGCTACCTGGGCGCGCGGGGGGTGAGGAACGATGTCCCCCGCTGCTTGTAGACGAAGGGGATGTATTTTTCGGCGACAACACGTCTTGTAAAATTTTAGCAGAGTCGTTTCTATCCGGCTGTTCGACTAAAGGTCGTGTTAAATCCACGTGGCCCGCAGCGGCGAGCTCTTGTAGCTTTCCCGCCCTTGTTTGATGTAATACCGATCTCATATGAATATCCAGTGTACTCCCCTGTGTATATGCGACTTTACATATATTACACTTGTAGCGTTTTCTATCGTCTTCTTCGCTAGACGTGCTTTTGGGAGTGAGAGTCAAATTAGAGGGCGCAGTACCTGCGCCAGGTGAGACAGGAGGATTGTTATTGTTTTGTTGTTCTTGCATAGCCCGCTTTAATTTATGCAGGTGACTTACACTATTGTAGTGGACGAGCAAAATATTCTTTTGCGTAAACGATTCTTTGCACACATCACATTTAAATGGCCTGTTAGGATCTAAGTATTTCTCCATAGGATACGTAAGTTTTTCACCTTTTCTATGAAGGAGAGTTTTATTATGTGCAGTCAAATAAGATTGCCTCGTAAAGGCCACTTTACATCTATGGCATTTGTATTTTCTGTTTGGATCGTTATAAGAATCTTCGGCCATGGCCTGCGAGTTTAGGTAGTCTTCAAGGAATTGCTGGTCTTTGTATATTATTGAATCATCTGAGTTTTCAGCATCGTTGTGGCCAGATTCATCAGCTGCAGTGGCACTTGAGTCTCTATCTTCCATTTCACCGAGTTCGTCTTCGGGTGTTCGCAGCGCTTCTTTCCGCAATAAATCCGCGGTTGTGGCATCTAAAGCGACACTTTGACCTGGGTGTAACAGTGGATTTGTAGCAAGGTTACGTTTAAAAGCAGTTAACTCATCTTCAGATAACTCAGGGTGAGACGTCTCAATGTGTTTTTGTAGAGCTAATACAGATCTAAAGCTCCGACCGCATAATACGCATTTTGTAGCATCGCGTATAACATGATATTGAGAGTGCAATTGTAACTTTTCAACCGTCTTAAATGCCAAACTACATTGATTGCATCTATATTTATAGACATGTTTTTCAGATACAGACATATTTGTTATAGAATTACGTGCATGAGCTTCTCTAAAATGATTTTGTAAGGCGTGGGCAGAATCAAAGTATCTATTGCATCCTTTTTTCCAACAAACATAACCAGGTCCTTGCGGCGTTTGTTTCAGTTCTAAGTGACCAGATTCATTTTGATGTTGGCATAACTCATCCACGTTTCGAAATGTACGGTTACACGTTGAACAACGTTCAGTCTCACCATCTACGCTACCTTCAGAGCGAGGCGATGAAATTTCCCTTTCATTATCGTCTCCTTGCCTTGAGTCTTCTCTCTGTGGCTGTCCTCCTCCGTTTAGCCAGTGACTTTGATCTACTAGAAGAAGAAGTCGCTGTAATCCTTCTGAATTAACAGAATGGATTTGCATTACATGTCGCTCCAATGCTGGCCTTTCTTTGAAGGCATCTTGACACAAAGGACAGATAAAATGTCGCAAAGTATCGCCATGTACTGAATTTACATGTGCTTGTAGTCTGCTTTCACTTGCGCAGCTAAAATTACAGTACGGGCATGTATGCTGCCCAGGTGTTTCACGATCTTCATCTTTTTCATTACAACTTGGTTGAGGAGTTTGTTGCATTGACTGTTGCTGTTGCAGTTGTTGTTGCTGTTGTTGGTGCTGCTGTTGTTGTTGTTGTTGCAGTTGTTGATGCTGTTCTAAGAATCGCATCATTTTTTGTTCTTGCGTTAATTCTGGTTTTTGATCAATTGGCTCCTTTGTATCTGTTGATAAAATATTTAAACTTAATTTTTGTCTTACAGTTTCAAATTACTTTAATAAATCGATGTAACAAATTCGACAAACCTCGTATGACAAAATTCACAAATGGAATGGATAGCGATCAGTAAAATGCGTTCATATATTACGCACATGCATTGTCTACCTACGTCTACGTGAGATTTATCTACAAAAAAGATTATTTCTATAAATGAAGCTGACTATTGTTCGGTACAAGCATTTGTTACTTTTCTGAATTGAAGTTAAAAATAAAATTCTTCTCCTTTATATTATTAGTAGGACTCGTTTTGTTTGCAACGTCCCGACAAGACAAAGGTATCGCTCTATCCATCCCGCACGCACACACACACAGATGTATTAATGCTAGCGTAACAAGTATATTGTAATTTCGCACACAAAGGAAGATACAGGACGGGCAAACAATCATTGTTCATTATTACAAAAGGTTTGGAATATTTCGTTTAGCGGATCAAATGCGATCGGATGATCGACATACGTGTTGAGGAGAGTGAGTGAGAAAACTATATTATATATAGAAAACGTGTGTGCAATTATTATTTGACCAGGGACATGTCCGCCACGGCGTGTGAAAGAAGCTGGCCCCCATTGTTTACGCTCAAATAAGGAAGGTAAAAGAAACGGCCGATGCGAGAGCACATAAGATTCGTTAAAGTTACAATTAAACTTATTTTAAGGGAATAATAATTTGGGCCTTTTTACGTCATTTCGTACTATAATACGTTTATATTACTTTATTAAAAATAATATATTCTCAATTAAAACAAGATCACTCATTTCGAAATGTTTGTTTTACATTAAATTTTGGATATTGTTATGTAAGGCGTATATTGTCTCATAGGCTTTTCCACGGTGTGTATTAATATTTTTTCTTTAAGACACATTACAAATACTTCAATATGAAATATTCTTTCTTAATTAGAACTTAAAAAAATAATCTCACACTCAGACGCAGCTGAGACCAGTCTGTCCCCTGTTTGGGAACCTGTTTCATAGTTTTAAGCAGTTAAAACCGTTACATCTAATGAAGGGGAGCGGGATAAGTAAATCAAAAATATAATAATAATCAAAATTCAACTGACCCTAATCGTGGACTGGAGTGACCAGTCAATGTAATTATTTATAATGTGAATTCGCCGTCCCAAAGTCTGGTAGGACCATAGAACAATGGCCAGGTAAGGGACTATGTCTGCATAAATGCCATCTCCAACGCTTTTTGTCAATGGACAAAGGGTCTTTTCTAAGGAAACACCACATCGTTATAGCGTCGTAAAGTAAGTATTGTGCAGTGAGTTTTGTTTTGTGAGATTTGGGTCAAAATTTTTACAATGTGGCGTCAAGGAGACAATGCAATTTTTGAATATTTTTATAATTCTTTGGTTTCTTTCTTATTGAGACTTAAGGATTTAGATAGAATCAATTGCGTATATAATAGATTAAGCTGATATTTTTAGCACGTCATTAGTATTAGCCTAATTACATGTTTTGTATTTATTCAAGACAAAGAGTTTTTGTTTTACTATAACAATTAAGAACGGTACCTATATGGTTATTTATATAAATATTTAGACTCTGTATGTTTTTTTGTCAGTAATGTACATTATTAAATTTTATAATGGTGAAGGTGTGGTCATATTCAAAATTTTATGATAATGAGATACAATTAATTGTAAACCATGAAGGGAGACAACTTTTTTATTTCAAAAACACACACATGTTTTCTATGTTACTAATTATTCTATAATCGCCGTTGTCCTATCTTATAAAACAATTAATAATAAGTTAACTTTAAAGAAAATAACTGCTAATAAATTAAAATTATTTATTCCAGTGGAAAGGCTCCATATCATTTATTTAGCACGAACATCGGCTCAAGAGCTTTTAATGAAGTGAAAATAAGAAACAGCGTAAACATGGAGACAGGATATAAGTGGGATTTATTTAGCCTGAGTTTATCATATTTCACCTTGGCCATAAACAACCGACAGGCGAAGCCGGCGACATTGTAAGATGATGCAGCCTCATCACAAGGGGCAATCATCCTTAATGCGCGATGGCCACATACGTAATGCGTGTCATTGTCCCGTGTGCGGTACTTATGGAAAATTCGCGTTCTCAATTCAAATCTTCTCTCCGTCTCCTTCGCTCGCGGGGCGGAGCCGCCTCCGGCCAATGACGGGTTCGATTGTGGCGACACCGTGTAAGGCGTAAGTTATTAAAGAAACCTGTTCTAATGTTGCGCGCTTTAAATTAAATTTTGGTCTGGGTGTAATTATCTCATTATTGTGATTGCGAATTCTTCGCTAAATGTGTAAGCTTTTATGGGATTGCCTTTAGATAGTAAGAGGAATTCTGACAAGAAGAAAGTGTGAGCTTCGGTGTTCTATGGTATACATGTTGCAGTATTTTCATTATGGTGCAGTAGATACTTTTGAAAAAAATATAAATATATTGTGCGACGTAGTCAACATATTATACTTACGTAGATTTCTGTTTCATTAAACTATTTTAATTGATTAATAGATATTTTAATTAATAACGTACCTAATTTTACTAATCTTGAAGTCTCTTAAACTGCGGCAATGAAAATGTAAACAGCTATGGAAAAACACGTACGATACTCACAGAATATAAAAAACGTACTCCTATTCCCATAATCCACAAAATTTGATATTTGTAAAAAATGCAGTACAAAATTGATTAAGGAACGAATCGTATTAAATTGGAAACCGATAGTGACGTTTCGAAATCACATTCATAAGACGGTTTGGTATTACTTTATCGATACGGAGGCAGTAATAGTTTTAGTCGAATTAATTTTAATGGGATTTTCACGGCTTGTAGAATAAAAGTTGCAAAATGTATTTATTTTCAAACTAAAATAACGAAACGATATACTTTACGGCTTTAAAAAATAGCCATAAGTTATAGCAGTTACTCAGAAGTAATTATTGGGTAAGCTGCGCACGCGCATCTAATTGCGCGTTTTTATGTGTCTTTTCGTAAAGGCATACTTTTTGTTGTAGCGTTTTGTTTCCATCTTAGGCATCATTAGAACTTGTTACTTAAAGAGACAATGACTCTAGGAAGTTAGCCCACAATAATAATAACAATAGGAGTCACGGTTGGAAAGACATTAGTGGCAAGCACGAGCAACAATTTCCTTATTACCGCTGATAAACATAAAAGAAACAATGATCGCAATCAATATCCATCAAAATATTAACATAAATAATTCACTAATTAAGTAATAATATTAAGAGGTTTGTCGATTTTTTAATAAAATAAATAAATAATAAAAAATAGTTACCATTTTCTTGTTGATCATATGGACTAGGCAGCTCTGAAGGTTGTGGTATAACTTGGAAAAGTTCTGCTACGTCAGGAGTGGGATCCTTTCCTTCAGATCGTCGTTGTAGTTGATGTATTTGCTCCATTTGCAAGTGCTTCACAGAACGTACATGTTGTAACAAGGACAAACGATGTGGAGCTCCAAAGCCACATAATGCACATCGGTAAACTCGAGGGCGCTCTCGGGGTATCCTGGAAGCACAATCCCTAAGGTGTCTCAATAGAAGCGTAGCTGCTTCATGCCTGGCTCCTGCAGCATGTAATTGCAGTTTATGCGCTGAGTTAGTGTAATAATCGCAAGCACAACATCTAACTTGCACGCCACCAATACCTGCACCACCAGTTCCAACTCCACCACAAAATTTCAGTTTCCACTCATTTCTTGGACCACCTTCCTTAACATGATTGACATGCTGTAGCCTCTGCAAATGTTTATCAGTTTTGCAATGCAATTGAAAGTTGGCTTTTAAATTTGTTTTATACGTACATAATTTGCAAACGTAATGCCCAGCTACCAATGCTAATATTTCCTGCTCTCTTATCTTTGTACGATCTTGTGCCAAGTGGTGACCAAGAGCTTCCAAGGAATCAGTTGAGAAACAATTACATATACAACAGTGGAACGTTCTTTCTGGCTCCGGGTCTGCAGGTTCTGGTGGAGGTTCCATAGCCTCAGGATTTAAGCCAACATCTAAATGGGCGCCTAGTTCGGGCGGTGATGGTCCTGGGCCTCCTGTCATAAGTTGAATCATCAAGGCTTGGTTATATGCCATATCTGCTAGCGCGGCTTCCGGATTAGGTGGAGGAGCATCTCCACCGTGAAAATGTAATAGGCTTTCAAGCTGCTGTTGGCTTTGCTGCCTGTGATGTAAAGCTGATAAAGTTTGCATATGCTTAACGTTTTGTTGAAGCACAAGCATATTGTGGGTATGTTTTTCTGATGTCATATGTATTCGAAGGTTACGTGCCACATTTGTTTCGTAATTGCAGACATCACACCGGAACGTAGGTTTTGGTTTTTGACCCAAAGGCGAATGATGTGGTAGCGGTGGCTTGTGTGGTCCAGGTGGAGTGTGTTGTGCTGGTGGTAAATTTCCTTCACCTGGATTTCCACCATTTTGTAGCTCTTGCATATTATTTAAATGTTTGTCAGACTGCATATGTATGCTCAAATTACCCTTCGTCGTCGTTGAGTAATTACAAACTTCACAACGATAAGGTTTATATCCACAAGTATAAGTTTCACCTCTAGCTAATCGTGGATGAGGTTGACCAGCAATACAGTAGATGCAACTTGTTTCAGCTTCTGGATGTTTTTCTTTCATATGTATCTCTAAAGTTTCTTGATATTTGTAGTGCCAATTACATTTTGGGCATTTTAATGTTTTACAGGAGTTTCGGCTGTGC
Organism: Heliconius numata; assembly: GCA_016802625.1. Taxonomy (NCBI): domain Eukaryota; kingdom Metazoa; phylum Arthropoda; class Insecta; order Lepidoptera; family Nymphalidae; genus Heliconius; species Heliconius numata. The sequence continues at coordinate 1,324,347 of JAEBDU010000002.1, read as the reverse complement.
ATTCCAGCTAAAGGTCCACCTAATCTTCCCGAATTTAATATAAGCTCACACTTCGGGCAATCAGCACCAGATGGTCGTCCTCCAAGATGATCCGGACATACTCCTATCGTTGTACCAGATAAGAACGCTGGAGGTGCTGCTTGGAATGGTGGTGATGAATTCGGGCTAGCACGAGGCTGTACAGAAGCATTTATTGTGTGAGGATGAGCTACTGAAATCATGGAATGTTGCGGTAATAAAGACTCTGCCATGGATCTTGGTGGTCTCCAGGATGGCGGACTCGGTCTTCTATCGTCACAGGAACCGTTTGGTAACATTGACTCGTTATCCCTATCTGGTGTCATTGTCTCTTGACGTTTTTCAATAGTAGGGCTTGATAATTCAGACATATTAGCAGGACTGCCCGACATTGAAGCACGTGGGGGTGCGGCTGCACCAACTGGTTCTAAGAACGAGACTAGTGGCTCTTTATCTTTTCCAACACATTGTATAATTGCAGATGCGTTTTCTCTCGATAAGGCGTCTCTTTCTGAGTCGAGTAACGATAAACTATGATCTGATTGGGCATGAGCTACAAAAGATTTAGCATATCCAAAACTCAATTTACATATAAAACACATAAGAATTGGTTTCACTGGCACGCTTATGGGACATTCTGGCACTGGTGACGATGGTCTAGGAGCGTCCTTTCCTCCGCGAAAACTAAACACTCGATAACTATGCATCACAGGAGCGTCGTGTCTCGCTCGCGCTCGTTCTGCAGCAAGTCTTCCATACAGGGCACCATACAACGAGGGGTTTCTAGAAACGTAGAATGCACTCGCTATTTGAGGAAACTCTAGTTGCCTTTCCCCTACATTACTCTCCCGACTGTCTACGATGCAACCAGGCTCTATTTTAGGCAAGTCTGAAAGGCTGGTTTCTCCTTCTGATATTTCCGGATCCTCAATAATATAAGCAGATCCGTCAGGATTATAGACGATCTTGCCATCGAAGTGTTCAACATCAGAGGATAGCGGTGGAGAATCACGGCGTGAGGTGAGATCAACGGCGTCTGGAGCAGCTGGAGGCGAGGTGGGTGCTGGCGCAGACGAGGGTGCGGGGGTGGGCGCCGCTGGGGCTGCAGGAGCGTTTCGTGGTTCTTCCTCAGGGCTCATGTCGCCGTCTTCGTCCGGTTCGAGTGCGGCTGAACTCTGCGGATCGTCGCGCTTGCGGCGCCGCTTGCGCTCCGGAGGCGGGCCGCTAACGGGGCCGCCGGGCTGCAGCGGCGTGGGCATGGCGCCGGGCGTCAAAGGCCGGCATCACATGCTCTCCTGTAAATAGAAAACACAGTTAAGTAATGGATATTTTTTTCTTACAACAAAACATTAATTATCTAGACAAATTTAATAGTAGGTATAAATATACATTTATACAAGATTAATATTTAAATACTTGTGTTGCTAATATAATTATAAACTTTAAATGTAAGCTTTATTATTATAATAATTTTAGACTTTATATTTTTGAATTATTCATGTATTTAAAGGCATTATTGCCAGCAATATTTTTTTTCATTATAAGACGGTAAGAATTTTTTTATCTTTTATTTAATGAAGTAATGTTTTTTGTCGCACTCTATAGGTAACAAGTTAATATATACAAAGTAGGTAGGTACAACGTGTAGCTTAAATTAAAAATTTTGATAATAAACGCTTATCTAACTGGTATTTACGCAAACAACTACCATCAATTTATCCGCGTGACAGGCTGTCATCGCTGTCAGCGGCGACATTTTTACAATTAAGCAACCAATATTATAGGAACTCGACAAACATAGATTTTACGATTAAAACGTAAAATATTTTACGAATTTCTTCTTTAAATACATTATCACAAGGAATATAAATAAGAAATACAAATATATTGATAATCTAGAATGAAAATTCGTTAAAATCATGAGATTAAGCCGTCATCTCGGTTATCTAAAACGTTATCAATAACAAATTGTTATCTCACGTAGGTATTTATTTATTAACCACCATTTCGACATATTATTAATATCTAAAACGTAGTTGTGGCACCTATGAGTAACATACATACATACCTATATTTATTGTACCTTTTACATATATAGTAATCTTAGCAGTAAGTAGTTTTTATATTAATTATAAATATATTAAGCAAAAATTATTAACTATTAATAATAATTGTAATTTTATATATGACTAAAAAAGTTAATTACAGTGCAAAGATTAACAAAGCTGACTAACTCTTGCATATCGCGAATTGCTAATCACTCTGAGTAATGAGTGAATAACAGCAGGATGTATTGGCGATATGAACGTTATAATTTTTATTAATATTTTGTTTTAGTTTCATGTTGTATCCATGACAGTATAGACTGTGGGAACCTGGGAACCTAATGCTAAGGAACTCCATTCTCATTACGATATTTTTTACTTCCGGTCGAATTCCGGAAGCATTGACTCTTGACCGAGCTCAACGCCGTACTTTGCCTCATTACCAGAACGAGGAAATGAAAGTATAATATAAATATTTAATTTCCTCGGATTAGAACCCACCTTTAGTCGCGTTTAAATCACACGTTTGTGTCCTAGCCCCTTAGGCCCCTATAGATAAATAAATATTTTATTATATTCAGTTCCGGATGTATGTTTCATATAATATTTGCTAAGGTTTGGAGAATATTTTTTTGACAATTAGAAGACCTTGAATGATTCTTTAATCTCATATAGACCACACCCGTTGGCTTGTTTGCATTTCTAACGGTCGAGCACGGCCCTTAAACGTGATTAAATTATCGATTATATTACAAGAATTCGATAACAATTTAAATATTGATTCACGGGGCAGTCATTTTCTGTTATTCACCTACAAAATTCCTTTCAATTATCTTATCATTATCACCTTCACGCAGTATCCCGCACACAGCAGGGTAGGAAAGACAACCTAGTGTTAAGACACTCCGTTCCCCACTTTTCGCCGAAAATCTAAAGGCATTGCATGTTCAGTGGCGAAACTCAACGCAGCACTGCCTCCACACCAGACAGAAGAAATGAAAATATTAATTTAAATAAATATTTCATTTCATCGATTGGGGTCGAACCCACAACCAGTCGCATTTCCAACCCCTGGCCCCTGTCATTTGGGCCCCTGCGCCACGACTGCCCAAAAATTCTTTTAATTACAAAATTTCATGTAAAGTTATTTCTCATTTGATTACCTACAGCTTGGAATTACCTCAAAGTAGGTAATACGAGTTGAGATTCTCGTACGCTATCATTAAATGACGCAGTAAAAAGGGTTTAATTACTGCTGTAATTATTGTGGTCTGCAAGAGTAATTTGCGGAGATCAGCTCGACTAATGTGTGTTGAAATTATGCTAAGAACGAGAATTTAGAATACGGACTAGCTATATTGTATTTTGTACACCAATGTGTATATATATTATTTTCATATATAAATTTGTCTTTACAGAGATTTAAAAATAATCCTATAAGAATTAAATAAAAAAGACATTCTAGTTAGAAATGTTGGGTTTCTTTTTATCTAGATGACATTAAAATAAATAAAAAATGATAATAGGCGACCTTAATAGGTACAATGCAGTCCAATACCACCAGAAAATTTAAAAATATTAAAAAAAATTAACGTCCCTTATAAAACTGTGAGAAACTAGAGGATAAACGACGCCTAGTGCGATATAATATCATAGTTTTCCTATACCCGTTTTACTCACACCCTGTATACTGTGTCCATACACAGACACACATACAAATCGCCCGCATCAGATTAATCTCATACAATAGTTATCAAATACTCCATAATGAAGATGTGCGCTTTTCAATTCATTAATGAGATATCTAATGTTATTGATTAATAGGATTTAGTGTTGGTTTATTAAAGTTCTATTATTATTTGCGAATGTTAATTTGTATTTTGCTTTAAATCTTTTGTACTTCGATGAAAGGTATTTGCTTTATTATACTAAAATAATAGAAATTGGAAAAGTTAAGATTTTAGATTTCGACTCTAAGCATTATGTTTATACTATATTGTAAGGTAGGCAGAGATAAACTAGTATAAAGACACTCTTTTCTCCGCGTTTTCACCAAAAGTCGCATTTAATAATACCAGATCAGAGTACTGAAAAATTTCCCGAGTCGAGGATCGAACTAACAACCGTCACGTGTACATTTCTTAAGCAATACCGAGTAGATTAATATTTATGCTGAATATAACAAATTACCACCAAAAGGAACCTAGATAACCAACGCAATTTGAATATCACATGACACCTAAACCCATTAGTTTACGCCAACTCTATGATAAATATATCGTAAAACCACTTAAAGTACCTAATAAGCGAAAGATTTTAACCAAAAAAAAACTCTAGTCCAATAACATTCTTATAAGGAATGTGAACTGTAATAAGACAGACGGTAAACCTTCATATTAATAATCATCGGTTATTATGCAGGCCCTCATTAAGTCCAGTCTCTCACACGAAACCGCAGAACTGCTAAGTAATTACCCTCGACTGGCTTTCTTCACGAAAACATCGTAAAGAACCATCAAGTTTGAGTTGAATTACCAAATTCGATATAAAATCGAGACAAAAGCTGATATCTGCTAAGTAGAAAATGTTGAACGATTAAGATGGAAATTGGAGGAAGCAACGATTTACTTATTACATTAATAGCAAGTGGAGCGAATGTCTGTAATGTTGTATGTAATGGAAGTGGTCTCGTTACACGTGGGAAAGTAGGTGTACTTGAGTCTTGGGTACGACATGGTAGCGTTCCATGCTTTTTCTCTAAGACCTTCGTTTGTGATATGAATCTGAACTTAATATGTTCGCTCTTGTTTTTATTTATGGTTTAATATAAACAGGTATTTTAAAAAATTAAATTAATTGTGAATGATATGTAACAATAGCATTAATAGCTGTCGCTTGGATAGTAGATTTTTTTTAAATCTTTAAATTAGCCAGTAGTTACATTAAATTTCTATCATCGTTTATTATTCTTTCTAAATATTATGGATATTTTTAAACATTTAAAATTGATCGTAAATTCAATCTGAACGATGTTATGTATTCTATTCATGGGAATAAAGGTGTTTGGATAGAAATTAATTTAAATGGGTAAAGCGTGCTATGCTATTGCACTGACTTTACTTCTGACTGTGATGATTTCTAAAATGATAAGATTTTAAATTTAATTTGGTGAATTTTTATACGTACGTTTCATGAAGCAAGTTTTCATTTTGAAAAAAAATAGAAAGATAAATTAAATCTATCTATACTTATTAATTATAAGTTAAAGGTAATAAAAGAAAAGTTGCAGACATAAGTTACGTATATTATTATTTAATGAAGAAATAAAATCATTATCATTAAAAAAATTACAGGTGAAAGTTTAACACAATACACAGGCAGCGTTCGCTCATTATTTAACAACATTTAAAATTGACGTAGAGAAGAGAAATCTGTAATTAAAATGACTTCTCGTTTTACACAAAACAGTGACATGGCAGAAAACAAATGAACTCGAGCGCGTAGTAATTACAAAGCTCTCATGAGGCGAATAATACTAATCTCGTACGATTAGTGATGTCTAATTGGACTTTCCCATTAATTTGTCTTTTAATTATCCTTAAATGGAACGTCAAAGGAAAATAAGCTTTTAACGTAAACAAAAACACGAAGATATGATTTGAAAAGTAAGCATGTGGAAGAGACAGACAGAGAGTTGACGAATTTACTTAAAATTGTGTTAAAATATTAGTTTGTTAGAAAATTTTGTATTATAAGCCTCAAATGCCAATTTAGCGCCAATTATATAATTAGTGTAAAATCAAAGATTTGTTTTTGATGGTCGTCGCGTGTACCAGGTATCCTGGCAGGCGCCACCCGACCGAGTGCTCTTAGGAACCTTCAATTTGCGTCTGTAATTATTGCGGACCCTTCGATACTTATTTCTATTTTTTCGAGGCTTAATTGTTACCACAGATGACTTTTTTGTCGAACCACTTCAAAGAGAGCGGAAAGGCATCAAACGGATCGTCGAATTTGGAAATAATTATACATAAATAGTCCCTTGAGCGGCCGATTAAGACAATTTCCGAGGCAAATTGCTGCAGACGAGCATAATAGCACACGCGCTGCCTCGTCATAAATAAATCTGGATTACGTTTCTATACGAGATTAAGATTGATTCGATCCCGATGCTTTCTGCTATTAATGGCTGTGCCTGTGCCGGGTAATGCCTCGATCGTGTTAAAATTTTAAATCATTATATTTCGTTTTTGTGCGTCTGATTTGTAAGATAATTACGGCCGACAAATTGCCGGGCGTCATTAAAGATAACGGGTGGACTGTATCGGGCTGTATCGGGCTGACCGTCGTACGTAATTAATGATCGATACATGTGAAATAATTAATTAGTGGACGGGAACCTAAGGCGCCTGGGGCTGCAACAAAAAACAATGACGTGCCGTTTTTGATTGCGTCGGCGCCGTTGAAGCCGCGGCGACATCCGCCACTCTGAACATCTATAATTTGGGAGACCTCGAATTACTTTTAAACTCATTTCTCGGTAATGAACGTGACGTCGGCCATTGACTAGAATGTATCATTAATGATAATAATTTGAGTCATTACTGTACCATTTTTTTTAAATAATTATGTTTTGTGTTTTAGAGGAAAAAAACAATCGTATTATATTTTTTTATAATTACCAAAAATCCATTTTCCCACGACATTTGCTGAATGTAGTCGATATAAATTGGAACACTTGTGTAAATATAGAGAACCATCTAGATATGGGCTTGTTGACTTAACATCGTCGAAAGCTATCCTTATCTTTGATGTTATCGATCATCTTCCACCGAAGTACCTACTTCAAAAAGGAATAACAATTAAAATTCCCACGTTTTCCACAATATTGTAAGTTCAAATCAATAGCAGCTCTAACTTGCTATCTGGATGCGTGTGCGCAATTAAAATGAAACCCGCAATCAGCCGCCATGTTTGTACACGGACGATGTTAATAGCCTTCTGTAATTATATATCAGTATCATGATATGGTTGCTTCTCGGAAGGCTGATCAAATTAATAGAACTTATTTAGATATTATATTGTTAAAATAGAAACATGGGAATAATCTATATTTACTAAAATTAATCCAGTTCTGATAGCATCATCGATATTTTGGTTTCCATTATTAATATACAAATGCATATTCTAATATCTAATTGTAAAATACGGTGACATGTAGATATTAAATGATATACGTATCCTACGGAACCAGCGGTTCACCTCCTTGTCGTTACGTACGGGAAAAGAATATCTAAATTCAATTGCAAAAGGCTTCTTTGGAGGCGAGGTGCACCCGCTTCTCCCAGAAAGGGTGTATAACAACTCAATTTCTTCATATTATTAAGTCGCGGGTTGCGCGGGTTGCGCGGGTGAGGGGTGTGGCATACAAAAGAATGCTAATTTCAAATTCTTATATCGTTTATATGCGCGCGCGCTTTATATATAGGTAGGTAAAAGGTGGAGAATGCCACCCGAGTATGTAATTTCAATCTAATATTCAATGAAAAGTATTACAGAGACTCGACACGTTTTATTTATTTCATCTAATGTAAACGTATGAATGTGCCTACTTGAGGTATGGGGTGACGTTTGTTTGTATTTATTTGGTTTCTTTTATTTTTTTAGATAAGTACTGTATAATATGCTATATGTTTCTAGTATTATGGAATATTTGAAGTATTTTGTTAGTTAATAATTTTTGTATTTAAATAATTTTAAAAAACTTGTTAAAAAGTGACCTTAATATATTTACTTAAGTTTGGGAATTTTTTATTTTGGTTATCTTTGAGAAATGGTGGAAATTCTACATGTAATATGTAAACGGTAAATGTTAACGAATTTATCGACGATTTTGTCACGAAGACTTGAACAAGTAATACCTATGTTGTAATCTTAATTGAAGAATAAAATAAGAGTGCATTTCAGCTTGTAATTTTTTTAAATAAGTTAGTCATCTCTATGAGAATGGTTTGAGATTGCATGTAAAAATCTGAATTTTGATAAAATAAAACACAAAAATAATAATAAATTTTTACAATGTACTTAAAAATTAATAAATGGTTCGTAATATCCAATTCCCAAGTATATATCTATAACAACAAATAAATAAATAAATGGTTCCGCTTTATTTTAATTTAGTTTATATCATGACACTGTATTAGACTGCAACGGAATTAAATAAGATTATTGTTTAAATTTTAAAGTCAAGGATAGCGATAGGTCTTCAATTTCAATTTGTCACGATCACGATCTCAAACTTCGTGATATCAAACTGAGGCAAGGTGGTTCTAGTCTTAGCAAATTTTGTGAAGGCAAAAAAAAATGTCTCTTATAATATATCTTTTAATAAAAAATATTGTTTCAGCTTCCCACTCTATACCGCTTATACCTAAGTAGGTAAGTCTAGTGTCAAGACACTCCGTTCTTCACTTTTTGCATTAATTCAAGACATTGCGTGTTGAGCGACAAAACTCTACGCTGCACTCTATATATGAAAGAGAGGAATTGTCCCACAATTGTCGTGTTTACAGCAAGTTCCCGTACGCCACTATGACTTTATAAAAAATAATAATAAAATTATATATGTGATAATAACACAGCCCATGTGGGCACTATCGGTGAACCACCATGCAAGAAGTAGTAATGCGTGTATGGATTACATCGATAGGCGACACTGTTGTGAAACAATGCCTTGAATAGGTACATATTATACCAATAAAAATAAAAAAACTAAAATAAATATGTAGGTATATATGTATAATAAAAAAAAAAATATTTTTTTCGTGTAAGTCAATCGTTTAGCCGAAGGTATATACGAGTGGACGAGCACCTAGTATTAAAAGTGCATAATGATACTCTACGAAATTATATAGACTATCATTTGATATGGTGGAGTCTGAAGTCAACAAACGCGGCTAGCTAAGTACTATTTTTAGTATTTACTGTGTTCAGAAAGCGTGCGCGGGCGTATTTTGATAATTCGCTAGCTGACGTGTCAACGGCGCTTGCGCACTTACCATAACGTTTTTACTTACAATTCTATGCATTTTTGTATATACTTACAATATATAAAGGAATCATAATTAACTTAAAGCATTATAAATAACTTATACCTGTACACATACGTTAAAGAATAAAAATAATAATTTAATGTCTCTGTAAACAAAGCCTCGGGTTGTAATTCATCAGGCACCCACTCCCGAATAATAAATGAGAAAAGAAACGAAACAGATAAAACTGACATTGTCGCATGATAAACGATCAGATTTAAATTTAGGACCAAAATTTAAGCACTCTCCTCCGTTCCAGCACCTTTTACAGAACGCGACGAGTCCCGTTTATAATTATAATTAATATTCTTACAGAATTAAGGCGGTCGACCGACGAAAAAACGAGATTTGACGCGAGAATTAATAACAAACAAATGGGCTACCTGCCGTGTTTTTTGTGAACCCCCACAGGTAGAGCCGTGATGATGAAAGGAAATCGTATGCGACTGTTTTTGAGTCTTAAACAATATTGCCTGATTTCGATTCGGTTGCGTTTTTTTTATAGCGATGGTGCTTCATTCATAGGAAATAGTATCATGAGTAAACAAGGAAAATTACAGGTATGTGCCTGCTTCCACTACTTGGCGACAGATGGCGATAAAATCGGACAGTTTTTGCAAAAAGCCTTAAACAAATATGAAACTTAAGTTGAGACTTGGAAGTTTATTTATTTAGGCGCTTCATATTTCAAATGTGAACAAGTATGGTTTATTAAAAAAGAAACAAAAACCAAAGCTGTATGGGTAACAAGAAACCAGTGATTCGAAATTCGGGACAAAGGAGAGGAACTCTCTAAATGTAATACCATAATGACAAAACAGAAATATGATTTCGATTAAATGGTACGACAAGGAGGATCTGATTGGATACTTTGCGAGTGGGATAAGGACGGCGAATCAGTTAATAATAAAAATATTTTATTTGTATAGTGGGGTAAAACACCCCCGCTGTGGGCTGTTTGGTCGTGCATCCATCATCATTATATTAACCGATTTAACACTTTTGAACAGATTCCAATGTCAGTTGGTGGTAGATTTATATTGAGGACAAAAGTGCACAGCTGAAACACGGGTCTTAGTTAAATATAATGTTAAATACGCGGCTTAAATGTAATATAACGCTTTGAATGCACGACTTGGTCCATCCACATACAAAGTTAGCGATATACTCGTATAATTGATTAAATTGCATCTTGATATGTTAGTCCTTGTTTGGTAACAGGTTCTAACCCAGTCTAAGCAGTATGGCGAGCCTACTATTAAGAACAACTACATGAAGATAGAAAACTAGAACAAACTCATTTTTCCATTATTCCATATCATCTTCTTAATTATTGACTCAATTAACTTATAACTTGAAATTTTCAATGGTTTCTATATATTTCTTGAGGTCTTGTCGATACAAACGTAGCAAAAAATAATCAACTCCTTTTGGCAGGTAAATGTGGCATGTAACCGTACGCAACCGATGTTGTTGTCGCACATCGTATATGGCAACCTCGGCAACCGCTTTTGAACTTTTTTTACGTCAATTACTTTCCGGCCTAACGTTAATTGACATGTAACTAACAAGCAGACCATTAGAACTGTTTAATGAGAAATTGCATTGGATTTCATTTTGTCTTTTAGCTTTTCGCTGGCGGAACTTAACGCTGCATTTTTCGACGCCAGAGCGAAGATATGAAAATATTAAATATGTTGTTTTCTCCAGTGGAAATTGAACTCACAACCTGTCGCTTACAGTCACACGCTTTTACCTCTGCGCCACGAGTGGCCTCGAAGTTTTCATTAAGTACTAGTAGACCTTTAGGTTAGGTTAGGTAGTTCAATTAAATCAAGTGATGCGTAATAAATAGGTATTGATATGCAAACTCGTTTGATTTAGTCGCGGCCATTCCCAGACACTCCCATACTGTTTCACAATTTTTTTGTTCAGTAATCAATAAAATTTGACCCTAATTCCTATAACAATTCACTAGCTACACTAGTATTTGATTTGAATAGATTTTTTTTTGTTTTGGGTGTATCATATGTTGTCTATACAAATAAATGAATAACAATGATCTTTTTATAGTGGTTATTGGTAACGTCTGTTCTGTATCCCAGATTTCGATTTTTCGGCGATTTCTGGAGGTATTGCGTGTTGATTGGCGGAACTCAACGCCGCGCTTTGCCTCTACACCAGAGCGAAGAAAACGAAAATGTTAGGTAAACATTTAAGTTTCTTGAGTGGGAACCGAACCCACAACCAGTCGCGTTTACATTCACACTGTATGCGCCACGACTGGCCTCATATTGGTAAATGTAAACAAATAATAACTTGGACTATTGTTATAGTTGTTTTTACCGGCTTACCATTTACCTACCTATAATATTTTACGAGGTGACTCATATACTTATATTAAAATATATCTATCTATAAGACAAAAAACACACTACAAGCTTCCAGTCGTGAGTGTCCGTACACTGAGGTTATAATTAAAGAGGATGATTAAATCTGAGGATAAAACTCATTTCGTTAATTACTCCCTAAAGCTACAGGTTCGCCGGCCTCGGGTTTTTGCCTTCGACATAATTTAATAAGCATATTACCCAGACCGATACCATAGATAAGTGAATCGCCTCGGGCGTTTCTCGCTAATATACCTTACTAAGTTGATAATATTGTATGGATACAAGTTGGTTATTTGCGCCAGGACACATACACATTCCCTCTCATTGCGAGGTCAAAGAGGAATGACCATGTAAACGTCTAATGAAGCCCAGAAGATGCTTCTCAGTTCTGACTCCAATCACGGCTGTTCAAAACACATTCAAATTACAATCAATTTAGACCCTCGCAGCCTGCGACGCTGCGTCTGGGTGAGTTCTCATCGCGTGTGGCGACGACCTATCGAGCTACTTAATAAGGGTTAGGAGATTGTATGAATTTGTTTCTATAATTAGATAAAAGATGTATCTACGAGCTTCTAATAGATAAGTATTGTATGATAGTTTCTATTGTTTTGTTCATATTTATTCAAAGTATGGCTGTGAACGTTACTGACAGGCTCGAGGAAATGAAATGCAACAGGGTGTGGGTTCGATCCCCACTCGAGAATATGAAGTATTAAATATTTTGGTCTGGTGCCGAAGCAAAGTGCGACGTTGAGTTTCGCCACTCAACACGCAATGCTTTCAGAATTCGCTGGAAAACAACACTAGGTTCCCTCTGCCTACCCTGCAGCGTGACGTTAAAAAAATCATTAGAGAATAAAAGATCCTGTCACACATATAATAATTATATAATTTTACGTATTTTCAAAATATTTACTAATATTATTGTAATTTACAACGAAAACAGCAATACAAAATCTTATATCTCCAATAAGATATCCACATACGGGGCTCTCGTCCACGTGGACGCGCACTGCGGCAATCAAATTAGAAGCCAGCTCAAACAAAGCGACTCGACCGTGCCACCCCACGACAAAACGTTTTCTCCCAATCTTCGATCACCAGATTAAGGGTAGTTCTTGTCTCGCACGTTTTATCTCCGATTGTCCGCACTTAACGCGCACTTCACGCCAAGGGTCCCTCGAGAGGAAATTGAAAGCGATCGCTTCCCCACTATCTTATCTACAGTGTTGTACTAATTAATCGATGTGAAGCGACACAGTTACAGGTAAATAAAGTTAACATTGAAGAGGATTGGAGGAAGAGGAATAAGATGAAACATTGAAAAAAATTAAATCAGTTTCACGATCAGTATTAAGACACTCGGTTCTCCACTTAACGCCAAATTTTTTTGAGGCTTTTTACTTTGGTGCCCGAGCGAAGAAATGACAATATTAATAAATAATAATTCTTTCCTTCAAGTGGGGATCGAGCCCACGACCCTCGCGACATCAAACATTGAGGAGGATCGGAGGAGGAGGAGGAGGAATAAGAGGGAACATTGAAGAGGATCGTGATTTATCGGTGTGAATAGACAAGAGTGTCGCGGGCGGAGCGGGCTGGGACAATGCTATGGAATGTCGTCGCAAGCCGGTCGCTCGCGCTCGTGCGCGTGCGCTTGTGCGTTCGTGAATGCGGATTATTAATAACTGGTCCGCTCTTCGGGACCGTGGACCAGGTCTGAGTGACTCCTATACCTTATAGCCTTGGGCTTGTCCACCGGTATAGCACTGGCGACGTATTTAAATCTGTGAGTAGTATGTTTTAATCTCTAAAATCTCCAGGAAACATAATTGAAATAATTAAATATTTAGTAAACAAAAATATATTCGAACATTATTAAAGCGTGGAAAGTGGGGAACGGAGTGTCTTAACACTAGGTTCCCTCTGCCTACCCCGCGGTTTATGGGATACAGCGGGAAGCTGATTGAATTAATTTTATTATGAAACAATATATAAATTTGCAAAATTACGTCAATAATCATATTTTTGTAGATATATCGAAAATGTCCCCTCGCCATAATCAACCCTGCTATAGAGACTCAACAAAAGAATAGAAGAGGATTATAATAAATTCCCCAAACCGTGTGGGTTAATATTTTCGCGCAACAATAAGACAAAATAGTGATAATGTCACATGTGCGTACATTTTACCGCATTTGGAACTAATTGGTATATTTCATAATGCATCGATTATTGTAGAATGTAACATCTGCCCGATCATTCATTTTCGTTGTGAGGTGGGGATTTTTTTTGCATTCTCACATAAGTATATATTAGCAGAAAGTTTATAAATAATTAAATATATTGTTTAAATATACTCAGGCCGGTTGTGGCAGGGGCAAGCTTGGGATCGATTCCCACTGGAGCATGGCATTCCGCCACTCCACACGAGAAGCCTTTAGAATTCTGCAGAAATTGGAGACCAAAGAGTTTAAACACTAGTCTCCCTCTTTCTATTCTGCTAAGCTGACAAAAAAATACTGTTTAAATTAAAATAACTTCTCCAATACTTTACAAAACCATTTAAAATTTTAAACAAATAAAAGCAATGGAAATATAATACCTACGTTTGAGGAAAAAATTATAATACGAAAGATGATAACGTAACAGAAAAGTAATAACTCTGAAAGGGCAAATTATTTATAGAGTTATATTATACAGAAAATGCAGTATGAAATTAGTTTTCACGTTTCCAAGATGCCAGTGAAATTAAATGAGATCAGTTTTTTGTCGCCCTTCAAACCTATCCAAGGTTGGCAGCCGTGATGACGAAATGAAATCGTCCCACATTTTCGGTACCAGGTTCCGGTTTACCAGATAAAGTAATATTTATGGGTTCCTTTTTACTCCTTTTACAATGCAAAACGAATAAGGCTTAATGCTCTGGAAATTTACAAAGGGCATTTATTTTCAAATGTAACATGATTTTACATCCACCAACACAACACTTGATAAAAGTCATCGATAAAAATTATATATTGTACAAAAAAAATAAAATGTTGTAATTTTATATTTTATATTTAAAAATCTGTCTTTGCAGAAAATAAAATTAATATTAAAAAATAAATTTTTACTTGCAATAAAAACCATCTATGATGACTGGAATCATAATAATATCATGTAAGTCAGCATTTATTTTTATTTAAAGTAGCATTAATCATTTTTTGTATATTTTCTAAGAGTCGTGAGGTATTCGAATCGACACTAACGCCGTAATTAGTTGTACCGTTAGCGCATACTTTACATTTCCAATGGATGGGCTTATTGATTGCTACTGTAGCTGTCGTGACGTGGGTTTTGTTTATTTTTACTTACTTTCTATCAGCTACTTATTCGGTTTTTTTTTGTGTTAACCTCACGCTGTATCCCGCGCATAGCGGCGTAGGCAGATGGGATTTGGGAACCTAATGTTATTCCTATTAAGTTACTTCCCCATCACCATTTCCCACGTTTAACCAAATTCTGGAGGAATTGCGTGTTTAGTGGCGGTAGTCAATACCGTACGTTGCCTCGTTACCAGATCGAGGAAATGAAAATATTAAATATTTCATTTCCCCAATTGGAAATCGAACTCACAACCGTCATATTACAGCCGCACGTGCCCCTGAGCCACGACGGCCTCAATTACTTATTTTTATTCGTAGATTTAAAAAAAAAGCAAAACATATCAGCTTAGTCAACTCTAAGATGTTTAAAGATTACATTTCATGGTGCTCATAAAGTGCTCGTAAACCTACTTGTCGGTTTGCATCCACAAATCGATAAATAACACTTCATTATTTTGATTGCGAGTTTTAAAGGTTGTATATTGCTATGTTTTTGATAGTATTCTTATATTTTTTTGGTTATCACCTTCACCCCTGTATCTCATATTTTTATATATGAGATAAGCATAGGCATATGAGAGAATAATGTTAAGACACTCCACCCTCCGTTCCGTGCGCTGGAGCTCAACACCGCGTAGTTGCCAAAAAATTAAATAAAAATATTACATATTTTATTCCTTGAGTTGAGTGGAAATTGAACCCACAACCGTCGTAATACAGCCACACGTTTGTGCCCCAGCACCACGACTGGGCTCTGACTCTATAATTTATTCATCAAAATGATTTTTTTAATAATAATTTACCAAACGTTTTTATTTATTTAAAGTATTTCTATTTTGTGTTGTTACGAATAACTAGGCAATGGGTAGAGTGTACGCAATATATTATTAACTTAGAAAAGTTTCGAAAATCGACATTTGTTATATTAACACGTTCGAATGCTAATTGTCGTTGTGGCGACAAAAAAATCTAACGTTACTTGTCACACTTATTAGGTGAAATCGGTCTTTGCTTTTCCTTCAAAATTTAATTAACATTATTAGAATGACACCGAAACCATAGTGCAAGAATTTAGGCTGAGTTGAGAAACATAAAGACATTATTAGAGGCGGTGATTTATTGTTTTTTTTTTATTGACCAACTTTAAAAAAAGATGGTTGTTGGTTTGTATAACATGTATTGTATAGGTATGTGATATTGTTGTATTTGATGATTATTTATTTATGTTTGCAGGCACGTATGCTAAATTTCGTAGGTGTATGTTTATTTTACATTTCTTTATAACAAAAATCAGTTAATTAAATAAGGATCCAAGTTTTATCGAAATCTGTTCAGTAGTTTTTGAGATATTTTTGATCGATTTAATTTATTAAACTTAATTTTTCTTATTTCTATAATAAGAAAATAAATCAAAAACATTATTAAAACCAATACCTAATTTATGTATAACACTTTGACGACTAAAAACAACGTTTTCCAAGTTGTTAAAACCTAAACAGACACACCTAACAATAGAATAGCACAACAGCAAATAAATTTAAGCAAATATTGTTTAATTCTGCGTCACTAACGATGGAGAACCATCACATATTAACTATCTATTCAAAGATGCTCGTCGTGATTGTTGCGTTATCATTACACTATCCAATAGGATTGTCCTTACGACCATACCTACTAAACGTTGATAATAAAAACATCTAAACAGAAAACTCAACTTGCTTTGTATTTGTATACCTTAAGGCTCATATTCCATCGTTTGCAACGTTACCACATCCGTCAGTCAGCTAATAAGTCAAATAGCTTTTACCAGGTGTCCGATAAATGGAAAACCACTAATTAAAGTACTTTACTCGGTCGATACTTAAATGGTACCTAACGTATACCTGCCTGGTCGTAAGAAGTTTAATTAATCCGAATCTGACGCAACCAATCGTTTTCATCCCATTAGGTACCTAGTGGCCGAAAGCAGTTTGTTCAATTGATTCTCTC
Organism: Heliconius numata; assembly: GCA_016802625.1. Classification (NCBI taxonomy): domain Eukaryota; kingdom Metazoa; phylum Arthropoda; class Insecta; order Lepidoptera; family Nymphalidae; genus Heliconius; species Heliconius numata. The sequence continues at coordinate 1,307,440 of JAEBDU010000002.1, read as the reverse complement.
TGTAGCAATAAACAGTCAGTCTCTTGTTTGTGCTGGAAATTCGAAGAGTTAACGTGGTTTAAGATCTAATTATCTGATGATTAGCAGATACCTTCTAGATTGTTACGTAACTCCACTAATTGTTGATAGATAGATTCTCTTACTGATATAGATTTTAGCACCTATTTAATATCAAGGTTGGATTTTAATTGAGTTCTTTATTATATTATATAAAACGTCAGTTCTAAAATAAATATATTTTAGATAATTTTACGTATTAAACTTTTGAAGACCTAATGAAAGGTAGGTAACGTTGACAACAAATAAGAGGAAGATGTAAGAGACCATGTAACTGTTATAATTACTGACCCCAGCAGAACCTAACCTCGAAATACTTGTAAACTAGAATAATAAAACATTTTATATCGCATTCCAAACAACTCATATATTACGATCATTAAAGAAAATGTCTCTTGATACAAACAATAATATCTCGAATATCCCATTTTAGTGAACGTCCTATTGTAATAAAGACTACAATATCTCGAAGATATTTAAGTTGTATCAATAATTACAGACGACACATTTTAACATTAAGACACCCACACGTCACATGTTGTGCCTCTAAACATGTATAATTTGTGTTAATGCTGTAATATATGAGGCTTCAGTGGTCCCTGGCCGTTGCGCCCGCGCCTCATGTTCGAACGTTAATAAAATTATCAAAATCGAAACAGGTTTTATGAGTAACGCTTACAGGCTTGAGACCATACCTTGGAGTTATGAATGGAAATGGTATTTGGTATATCTAAGTGTTTTTGAAGTCGTAAAGTATTTATCTCTGCGTGATATTTCCGTCGGACGAATTTAAATGTTTGGAATTGATGGTCGCGACGCCCGCTACCGGACTTCGAATCTGCATCTACATAATAAACGGCAATTTATTTTTGTAATTTCGTTTTAATGTTTTGATAGTTAGGAAAAGCTTTTAAAATAGATTTATTATATATTTTATAATGTTTAATGTTTAATAAATTAGAATCAGTCAATATTATAATACACAATAACGGTAGCCATAATTTAGATATTATTTTTATTGAATGTATGGATGCCCTACCCTACCCTACTGTATATTATAGCTGAGAGAGGTACAGTTTATGATAGCCATGTTTTGCCGTGTAAACGCACGTCCGGCTAAACTGATTAGAAGTTGAAGGTAATAATTGTATAGAAGTAGCATATCGAGTGCAAATATATCACAAATTTGTATTAATAATGCATTATTACTTAATACTGAACTAAAACATTATTAATAACATCAAAAATACCAATACAAATAACTAATTCGACGGAATGTGGGGAATGGAGTGTCATAACACTAGTTTCCCTCGGCCTAGACTGCTCTGTGCGAGATAGAACGTGAAGCTGATTATTGTAAAAAAAAATACCAATGAAAAAATACATATATATGAATGAAATTCTAATAAATCAATTTATTTCTATTTATTTTGTTAAATGTTTTGACATAGGAGTTTCTTGTTTTGATTACGTTTGCTTGGTGTTTGGGAGCACAACCGGTAGTCAGCCACCAACGTCGTTGGATAATCTATAGCCTACACTGGCTTGTATTTGGGACGACAGTTCTTATCGTGGAGAAAGATACTAATTTTAATACTTTGAATCGTATAATATTGTTTATAGAGTTATTTAGTTTAAGAGACTAAGGTGAAAAAACAATTAGTTAGTTATTTTTGAGTTTTTATATGAAAAATTTGAATATCACTAAAAAAAAATTAAAATGATTCTAAAATTCATGAAAATTTTAAACATTCTTATTATTAAGACATTATTTCTAGCTAACTAAAGACCAAAAAAACAGTCACGTGTACACTAGTCTATAAATAAGATCTGTAGAAAAACTAAGAGTTAATAACAAAACATTACTAGACGATATGAAAACAATACAAAAAAAAACAGTTTGACGTCTATTTAGTTAGTATTTTCTTGATTATTATGCCGGATACTGTGGCTCTACCTCATAGAATTTTATTAATATAGAAAAAACGATCTTTTTAACTAATTGTTACTATAACATTATGCCCACATATAATATTAATAAATATATAAAGTACCTAGTGTATAATAAATTTTAAACGCTTTGCTGTGATTGAAGGCGATAAATATATATAAACTAGGTCTTTCATAACATCGTTGGTTGAAATTCAATGGTTATTATGTTATTGATAATATTCTCTATGAAACATTTCCAATATAATTTTAAATTCTACATTAGAGATATATTAATATAACCGATTGGGACTGTTTACAAGGAAAAATATATTAAAATGTTTATATATTTTTTTTATTTAATTATATTTAATATAAATTATATACGTACATTTGTGTATAAATCATACAGTGCCAGTGAATCAATAGTTACGACAAATAAGACGGTAACAGCGTAATGAGAATTTCATCGTGTAAAACCGGTAGTACCGTCCTCCTCACACCGTTAGGACGCGCAAACAAGAGATACTTAGTAGAGACGAAAAGCACTCAGTTTAAAGAAAAAATATAATTTTAATTGTCATTTAAAGATTTCTTGTAATATTAAACCAAAAAAAGAATATACAAATAAATTTAATGACAAAAATTGTAAATCTTTTGTTAGTTATTAATTTATTTACGCTTATGTCTAAACTGTCAAAATAAATATGCTACAATTGACATTTGTTTTTTTTTTAATAAGTATATAATTGACATTTCTTTTTTTTTTAAATTGACAATGACTAAAGTCTGCGCCAGCACTTACACGGCACATTCTGATGCGCTCGCAGTGATTTCAATCGAAGCGTCTTTTAATTAATTTCCTGCCAGATTATAGTTGTTGTATCACTTATTAATATTTAATCTGTCTGCGGATGACTTTTAATTATAATAAAGAAAATATAAATTGTTTGGTTTTTATATTTTTAATTGGACATTTTTTTTCTGGTTTTATAATAGCTAGTGTTTGAACATGTTTATTTATTTTGCGGAAATGTTATCACAATTCTAAATGTATATAATATAAGAATTAATTTATTCATTATTGTAAGAATATAAATAGGAATGTTAAAGCCTATATCTACATAATTTATAATCAGTAATATTCTAATAGCAAAACATATTTTAGAACGCACACATCCTGCCGATTAGTCTGTCTTCGCCACACCTCACTCATTTAAAAAAAAAAAGAAAATTTATATAATCTACAACATTAGCATAATGAAAATAAATTAAAAATCCGTGACAATATTTAAATTTTGTAACAGAAACGTTCGAGGCAGGTCTTTTGTTATCTCCACAACGATAATTTCGTTCGAGTTAAGCAGCCGGTTCCAACATGACTAATTAATATGCATCTTATTAGGAAACCTTGAACTTTTGATTACCGAGAAGTGGACAATAGACTGTTATTTATATCTACAGCCAGCTCTGGCAAGGAGAGGACTATCTCAGTAATTAATCGTGCCTTATGATTGATTAAAAGCATTAAACCAAACACGAATACCATTTAAATATAAAATCTATTAGTAGAGTGACATAATGCTTATTCCAATTTTTATCTCGACTACTGCATAAAACATGTATAGTTTGGGAAACAATAACAGAGAAGCTTATACATTATTTATAGGTACTATTTTGAGATTTGAAAAAAAAATGGATTTGGACAATAAAATGGCGTTTCTTCATTAATATAAGTGTTTTATGTTAATTATAAGTGCTGTTTAATATACGTGGGACAAGTCAAATGTCACAACGAATGCTTAAGTATCTGCTCTTGAGAAAGCTTAGATACGATATTGTTTTAGTTAAGCTGAGAGAGCTTTGAAAGTTTGCAATCAAAAAATCAGTTTTACGCAGTATCCCGCATACAGCAGGGAACGCAAAACGAATCTTATGGTAAGATACTCTTTTCCCCACTTTTCACCGAATTTTTCAAGGCGAAAGAACTTCATTCCCGTGAGTGGACATCGAACCCATAACAGTCGCGTTACAGTCACACTCTTCCTCTGCGCCACAACGTTCTAAGTTCGCAATGAAAGCCTCATATTTGCTAACGTAATAAGGTAAACGAGAATATTTATCATGATGTTTTTAAGTGGGCACCCTTCACGCCTGCCCCCGTGCACCGTGTAGCACGCCAGCGTCGACAAACACGCGGTAGTGATGCGTAACGCAAACTGTGTAGTCGATGTTTACTCGGGAACTGCAAACATCGAGTGACACTCGATGTTTGAACGACTCGGACTAATGGTGTAAGCTTGTTTTACTAATAAATTCACGCAACCTTTTAATTATTAATATAATAAATTATTAACATAAAAAAACGTATGTGGACATTACAAATAAATAATATGTATAATAAAGGATAAAAAAGCATCGTAGGGTCATAATTTAATTTTAAATTCCATTCGGTCTGTTACCGTCCTCTGCTCGCCCGCTCTGGACGCTCGCAGCGGGGAGCGTCGTGGTTCTCACCTCACGACGCGAGTGGTAGCCGGCCTTTAATAAGTATCGATAAAATATGGATATACGTATAGTCATATTTTCGATACTTATCCTTATTATGGGTCTGTGTGTGTTTACTTCGAAGTTGAAACTATATATATATGATACAATAAAAATGCTTCACGCTGTACCCCGCACACAGCGGGTTAGGCAGAGGAAATCTAGTGTTAAAACACTCCCCACTTTACGGTGAATTTTTTGAGGCACCGAGTTTTAAGTAGCGGAACTCAACCCTAGGCTTTTACCTTGACTGATTTTTGAGTGACGGGAATTCAACGCCAGGCTTTTACCTTGGTGATAGAGCGAAGAAATGAAAATATTTAGTAATAATAATTCATTACCCCGAGTGAGGATCGAACCCACAACCGTCGCGTTACAATTAGTCCCTGTACCACGACGGCCTTAAAACTCTATACCTATGGCAGTTTTAATAATTGAAAGACTATATACGTAATTAAAAGTTTACGCTAATTTATTCACAAAATGATTGTTGATAATACACATTTAGATTAAACACTTTAAGTATTAGGTACAATGTTCGGAAGAAACAAGTTTTGAGATTTAATTTTAATTTATTTTATATGTAGGTATTAATTAATTATTAATTGTTAGATCGATAGCTTTTAATTGATGTAGAGACAGAGCAATTAATCATTTGATTGGTGTGTAGCGTTAATTAAGCGGGTTCCGTTTCATTAATTGTATTTTAGGAAAAATAGGTTTGGAGATTTTTTTTTCTTTAGCAATAAATTATTTTTTATAACTCGCCCGAAAATTGTGGTGCTTTAGATTGCTTTGTTGTTCATATATTATTGTATGTAATTTAACTTATTTGCTTAATAATTTGATAACTTTCTGTCAAACTCCAGTCACCAGTTCAGTATAGTGGGAAAGTTCATGAAAATTCAATATAATTTCCAAACAAAGACAAAAATCACACAATTAATATAAAAGTTTAGTTCACACGACACGAAAACGTGTTGGAAGTGTTCGTTGGGCACGAAATTATGTTTTTTCAACACCAATTAGGTACTTAGGTAACGGCCGAATGTGACGGAAAACAAAATCACTATACAAACTAGGTAGCGTTAGTAAATAAAGAGTTGAAACGGTGGGTGTGCGCTGTAATAGCGTGGATATGACTAATTGTTGTTTTAATATTCTATTTGATTTTCATTGGTAAATTTGTTTTTTAGTACCTACTTGAAACTATGAGTCAAAATTATTTTTAGGTGAGGAACCCGCTTTTTTTTATATTAATATTAATTTAACATTAATAAACTTTATTTTACATGGCATAGAGAAAAATATCAATTACTAGCTGCCCTCTCGCAGCTTCGCCTGCGTGAACTACGTTATTATTAATTTCTGTCTCCATGAGTCCTATAAGTGACGTCCATGCAAAATTTGGGACTCCTAGCATTTGTAATAACGAAGTTTCATACAAACTATCAACCCCAAAAACAACCCCTTAGAAGTCGAATATTGCAAATTCCCGTCTTAGCGAGCACCTACGTCCTATAAATAACTCCTATGCAAAATTTGAGATTCCTAGCACATGTAGTTTCTGAGATTGCGTGATGAGTGAGTGACCTTTCGATTTTATATATATATAGATTTCATAGAATAACAAAAAGATTTCAATAGCCAAGCCATAGGAGATCGTTGTCCACCTTCCTTACCGTAATCAAAACACGATTGTCGCGCATTCCCAAAAAACCTTACTTAATAGTGTTGGGCCAGTGTCCATCATAAACAGTAATTACGCGTCTGGAACCCAAAATGTTATTAAAATGCGCTTAAACGACACGCTCCAAGTATTTAAACTGCGGGTTGGTGAAGGAAATTCACTATTATAATTTTAGGTGACGATAGTTTTAGGTGCTTTTTTGGAAATGATACACTTATTTTACAATTATGGCCAAATGTGGCGCAGGAACAAGCGTGTGACTGTAAATGCGATAGATTGTGGGTTCGATTATCTACCATAAAAATTAAATATTTCATATGTTAATTTCTTCGTGTCGAGGCAAAGCGCGACGTTGAGTTCCGCCACTCAACACGCAATGCCTCTAGAATTCGGCGAAAAATGTAGTGTCATAACACTACATATAGGATACAGTATGAAGCTAAAAAAAATATAATTACTTTTTAAATTGCCATGTTAATGTTTGGTTACAATTGTAAGACAATGTGCTACAATTATTTTGCTATAAGACAAGTCTATTTAGGTATAATAATATCTTATTCAATTATGCAATAAAAATAGAAGTGTAACACTATTATCTTTTCTATATAGATATATTAATTATTTACATTTACAAAAACACACATATTATTTCGTTGCGAAGTAAAAAAGAGCAAAACAAATGAACGTATTTTATTTATTTAATTAAATGAAACATCTAAAACCATAAGACCTTCATTATTGTAACTCGATAATCGTTTTGACATACATTTTTTTCGATATTACAACAAGCTGTGTCGAACAAAAATTTAATTTAGCCAAATATTGCTTACCAATATAAATTTTATATGGGCATTAAAAAGATATAAGATGTTTCAATAGGATTAAAACACCTGTATGGGGCAAGGAGCGTTTGAGGCGTGTACTGCTGGAATAATTATCATGTGAAAAGAAACACTGTGTTTTAGCCCGAGGGTGCTATTGTCTTAAGGTAATTTTTATGGGTTTGCCAACCCCGAACAATGGCTGCCGCGAGGGTAATTTAGCTGGCTCACCTCGCCGGCCGGTGGACATGTAGATAACCAATGTTTTGCTCCTTGGAAATGTTTCACAGTAATTATACGCTTAGTAGAGACTTAAAGCTTTAAAATATAGTACAGAAATTCTTAATATAGGTATATTAATTATTATTAATTAATTTTATTGCATAATTGAAAATAACATAAGTAATAGAGTAATCATACAAAAAAATAATAATAATATGCCTATATATATATAAAATTCGGTCAATTTCTCGATATTTGTTCCGTGCAAATTGTAACGAAAAGCGTTCAACATTATACCATCGATTATTTCGCGAGTCGGTCGTTTTGCAGGCAACGCTGAGACGATCGGTTTTCACGGCCAACGTTTATTGGTTTCAAATATGAAGCCATATTGAATTTTATACCTCGACCCAATCTGATATACTATCATCAAATACCTATTTAAAAATAGCTTTACGCGGTATCTAGTATCTGTTTAGCAGGGTAAACACAAGGAACCTAGTGTTAAAACACTCCGTTTCCCACTTTTCGTCCAATTTTCGAAACATTGCATATTGAGTAGAGAAAAAGGAGTGAAAATCGAACCCACTACCATCGCGATTACACATTACACTCCGATGCTCCAGCCTAGATACCATACCAAACACCTATTTAAACATAATTAAATCATAAACAAAGATAAAGCTATACATACGATTAATAAAAACGCCGAAGCCGACATTAATCCTGTGTAATTTACAATTAGATGTAATTAAAGGTATTAATTGTTAATTGCCACAATATTAATTATCGATAAAAAACTAAAAATTCCAACCGATATAAGATATGTGTTGAAAAATTAAGCTGATTATTTGTTTTTTTTTACGAATTAATTGTGTTGTAAAACATAATGGCGGGCCATCTGCATTTACGACTTAGATATGACGTTTGTTAATTATGGAAGGAATTAAGTATTGGTATTGAAAATTAGGAACCTCGAACGGATTGATTTAACACTAGGTTCCCTCTGCCTATAAACCTATATTAACTGTAAGAAAGGATAGCGCCCGTTAAAAATGGTTTCCTTAAAAGGTATCTTAATTAATTATATACACTTTAGAACAGTTCCAAGACATATAAGGATAATAGAGAAATAAATAAAGAAATAGAGTCGCTTATTTTTATTTTTTTGTACTCTCCTATAATAATTATATTACACATGTTTGTTTTAGAGCACATCTGCTATTTTAAGCGATGGTTTTTAAAAGTTGGTAGATAAAGCCTTGAACAGTAGTAGATGCTCAGAGTGTTTTAGTATTTTATATAAATAATATATGACAAGCATTTCCAATTTAGTGTTAGGACACCAATTCTGGTGGCATCCTCGACACCAGAGTGGAGAAATGAAAATATGAAATATTTCATTTCATTGAGTGGGAATAGAACTTACATACTGTGGCGTTTACAGTCGCACGCTTGAGCCACAGCGCCACGAATGGCCTCAAATAACAACATTTGATAAAAATAAGTTAAGTTAAGTTTTTATAACATAATATACGATAATACATGTAGGAATTTCCACAATGTGATTAAAAATACATATAATGCAAATATTAACTTTAGGAATCTATCATCTGCCCAGTCCAAGCCATAATGCAAATTTCATTTAAATAAGACTATAGTTATTTTAATTAGACACCTTCTTTTTCTTCAGTTTCACACTACATCTCGCATACCTACAGCAGAGTAGGCAGGACAACCTAGCGTTAAGACACTCCGTTCCCCACTTTCCGCAGACTTTTTCGAGCCATTGCTCAACGCCAGGCTTTTGTATTGGTGCCAGAGCCAATAAATGAAAATATAAATAAATAGTCATATATTGCGTCGAATGGGAACCGAATTCATAACCGCCGAGTTACTGTCACAACCTTGGACCGCTGCACCACGACGGTTTCACTTATACCTTGAATTTAAATTTTCTCTTTCCCCAATACTGTCACAAGCAATGACCGTTTATCTAGTACCAACATAGTGGTATCGATTATTTAATAGCAAACATACGAGATAAGGTTTTTGGGAAGTTATCCACTATCACTAATTATTGCTTGATAACTCGCTATTACAGCGGTGGAGTGCCTTGACAATGCGACCACTTGGCTAATCTACTCTAACTTATGGCGTGTGTGTTTTAGTCATTATCATCGGAAAACGGTGTTTCGAAATAGAAAAATGATACGAACACTCTTTTCTAAATTGCAGATAATATAAAAATCATAGATAAAAAATGAAAGCAAGTATGTGACAGTTACAGATTAAAAATGAACTTGTCAAATGAATATGTCAAACAGCAATTAGCGCGTATTTTTTATTCAATAGATGTTATCGAAGCAGATAGGTACCTACAAGCAATATAAAAGGGATTAATGAACATCTTATCTAATATTTAAGTCAAACAAAGCAATATTGATAGAGTGAGCGTTTTTTTTATTATTAAAATTGAATTTATAATGAGTTTGCCAAAATGGACGCGTATCAATCATTTTAATATCTAATTGTAAATTATAAAAAACATGTGCTATTCTGAAACGTGAAAACAAATTAATAATTAAAGTTTTATTTGTTTATTATTAATAAATATATCATCATTTCAAAAGTAATTGTGCAAAGGCGTCAAAGTTTGCAGGATGTCAACATAAAATGAGAAGCTTGGCGGTCCGCACGCATTCGCGATCGCCGCGGGCGTCTTTTAATAACCAAATTGTTATTATTTAAGATACGTACGAGTGCCGTTATTTAACGCCTTCCAGCCTGAACTAGGCTTCGAGAGAATTTTGATTTCTTTTATCTTGCCATGTTTTTTCTATTTGTAAAAACAAACAATAAGATTTTTCAATCGAAATAAAAATAAATAGCTACATTGATTCGGTTACGTTCTTTAATAGGGTTATTTTTGTTTGTTGACATTGGTTAGGCGTTCTCGTCAATCGTCAAGTATTCGAGTTAAAATCGATTGGCTTACAGAATAGTGGCGCGGGTCGGCAAGTTCGACGGCTGGCCTTGGAGGAACCAGTTCGTCCGTCCGAAACACCTCGCGGCAATTATTCAATAAGACAAAAGCATCTACCGTCCGTCCACCTTTACGTCACACCGTCAAATGTTATCTGATTCATTTTCCTAAAGCTTTTCCTTTTTTTGTTGTTGTCTTGCTAACTGCTTATAGGGTGGTTCTTGTTGTAATTTCAAGCAACAATAAAGTAATAATATCTATTTTTATTTCATGCATTTATTAGTTTGCATATTTTTGATGAAATTTTATTAGACAATGCGAATACTGTTATAATTATATTTCATTAAAAGTTCCATCCATGTAATATAAAAAAGTTAAATAATGCATTAACAATTAACATTTCCAATGCTTTGTTTATATCTTGTTATTAAAGGTCACTTCGAAATACAAAAAATAGTAAAAACGACGAAAAAAAAATATGACATAAATATTCAATGTTATCATGTTACATGTGTTACGTTTACTATAATAGATGTATAAATAAACTGTTGAGCGGAATACATTTGTCACAATGGCCCTAGAGAAACGTTTCCTTACACAGCCGAAGGCTCCATTTTACAGACACGTGTGTCACGAAATGTGCCCCATTATCACACATTCCTACAAAAGAAACCTTCTTACGAGGCACGAGTCTGAAAAATAAGCCACGAAATTTGATATGGCGTAGGGCATTAGCTGCCTCTCCGCCCATTGTGCTTCCTAGGCGCGAGCCATACCAAATAATTCAAATGCAAATCGTGCTGACGCCATGAATGTAATAGTTTGTCGTGGCATGCGCACGCGCCGAACACCGGAAACAAATTATCATACCCATATAAGCGGGTATGAAAACGAAAAATTTATTGATGTCACCGTATACAGATATATCGCTCAGAAAACGGAACCAGAATGTATGCGGACACTGTAATTACGGAGAACCGTTGCGTTGCTCTACACAATGACTAACGTATGTCGATTCAACTTTTCGACGTTAGCAACGGATGACCGGAATAGAGTAAATCCAAAATACGTTTACATCGAATTGTAATTCCAATAAACATAATAATCTTCAATTTCTTAGCAGTAGTACCTCATAAATAATAATAGAATACATAACGTCACATTTATAATATCCACTTCTCGTATTGCGTAAGTTTTAGCAAAATAAATACTTATTTATATACGAAGGTATTTCGTAAGCGGCCGTCAGAATGCAGCGTTGAAATTTCGGTAATCGATTTGTTCGACAGTGCCATGTTTGTTGACATTTGCGTACCGTTCGCGAGCGTCGTTGTTGAACGGAAATTTACGATCTCTAGTTTAAATATGGCGTTATACGGGCCCGTTTCGTTAGATTCGTTAATTATATGCATATTAGAAGAATAATTTAAAAAATAAGTATTAAAGTAACATTCTAGTCTCAAGATGGTTAAACACTTTCAATCTATCCTTTAATGTTATCCTATTGTTAAGCATTATCCCACTTTGTAAGGTTTCTATCGGGATCTCTGCAATCTACGGGCTCCTTTGTAGGTGCGTATAACGCAATGTATCTAGGCGAAACGCCGTCTCTCAGGTCGGTGACTTGAAGAAATTATCGAGACAGCTCAAATAGCATAGGTGTCCTAAATTTATGACTAGGCATAGATACTAAATATATAGTCTTATATTGTAGATACGTTAGTTTAGACACAGGTTTTTTAATCTTTATTCGAAGAATATTTTACTTAAAATAATATGAAAATTTGGTCATCGTTACATCCTTGAAAGCCTCAAATTACCTAATAAATATTCAGCAAATAGTTTTGCCTATAATAAATTGATTTAAAACAATAAATGTTATCTAAAATGTAAATTTGTTGTATAAGTATTGATATATCTATTCGTTATTGAAGGAAATAGATACTAAAAAGGTATTATCTCCGTATCTCCAGTACATCTCAACGAGCCGTCGAGATGGCCCTTATCGAGTGAGTCTGTCGTGCATTTCACAGGCGGATATAGTTAGTGTTTCTACCGCCCGATAGGTGGCGCTTGACATTATGAAATGGAAATTCTAAACTTTTTTTCTACTTTAGTCATTCTAAACATATTTACTTTATATCTAATTTTATATTTTATATGTAAAGTATTATTGAAAAATATGATAACTTTTTCGAAGCCCTATATGTTGTATTTTAAGTTTTATGTCATCGCTTTTAATTATCTATTAATTGAATAAATGATCAAATTAATAAAAAAAACATTATAATGAATGCAGAATATTATCATTTTCCTTTTCAACTATAAATACTATTTTATAATTAAATACTTTTTGTTTATTGTTGTTTCTTGTTTCTAATGTTAACGAGTTAAGTTTTTTCTTATTGCTAATTGTTATGCAGAATAATTTTCACCAGTTTTCCCAATCCATATGCTCTTACTTAATATTTATATCAAAAACCCTAAAATCTCGATAGTCATTCTAAATACATAATTTTATGACATAGAAATACTATTGAAATATCGTTTTTTTTTCACTTTGTTGACTTACGTAAATTAACATAATTTTGTAGGTAAGTAGGTAAGGTAAGTAGTACATACGTACAGTCAGTTACAGTCGGTTTATTTTAATTATATTGTAAAACTACTTTTATAATCTATCAATTGACATTAATCAACAAATAGTGTCTATGAGAACATAAAATAAAGTAACTATCACAGTATGGTTGGTACATAAATTATCTAAAATTATTTTATTAAATAATTAATTAAATACATATTTATTTGTAAATCAAAATTAAGGCACACTTTATGAAAAGAAAACATAATAAACCTTAAAAAAATCTAAAATATACCTACCTATAATATAATCTAAGTGTTTAAAGAATTATTCGAAATAGAACTCCCACTTACCACTATTATTAAATTCTTATGTAAGCAATTGATCTCTTATATTCGTAACAATCGTTGTAATATTCATCGCAATCACTATTCGTACAAAACAATATGTAAAATAAAATCGATTTCCATACCGACGGTGGTGCTATTCCTATCAAATACATATATTTCCACCGGTCTGCGCCTACGCAGCTTTATCGATTATAAGTTATATAATAAATTAAATATTGTTTGATCGCTGATATCGATAAAGGCCGTGTTGATTAATGATATCACATTGAAAATTATCACGATATCGGGAAAGGATCGACATGATCTCGCAAGATGGCCGCCCCGTTGCGCGAGAATGCGGTGGTGGACTCTCGTTTTTTAATTTGAAAAAATCTTTTAATAATGAGATATTGTATGGAAAACATGTTATTTTATTATTATTATATTTCTCTGTTAAGATAATATAGTGAAGAATGTTAATTTAAATGTATCGTTTTTTAATATTAATTTTCACTTTGCATAAAGTATGATAGGTACTTATTCTAATTATTTTTCATTCTTTTCTTTTATTTCAAACTTATTATAAAAATTCTTATTGAATAATATTTCAATCTCATTAGGTATAATAGTAAAAAAATCCTATAAGTATTTTAGATCTTTACTTACTATTGTATTCATATAGAGACCACTTTTTCTTTATATCTCTATAATCGTGAAGCAAGAATAACTTACAGTACAATTTATATATACATACATAGTTGAAGCCGACAGTAGTAAATAAAGACAAAGTTTATAATAATAGTAGTTTTATTTACGCTTGGACGAATATTGATTGAATTCGCATATTTTTTTATGCTTATACCCTATAAATAAACATTGATTTCCTTTCAAGTTTTAATAATTTATAGTTAAACTTAATTATCATATAAAGCTCTATGGTTGCTTAGGTGCAGATTTAGTTTAAATGCATGTAATTTTATTCATATTTTATTATTTCAAAATTATTATAATTTATAGAGCGCACTCTCCAGAAAGGAAACAAAGATAAAAAGGATTTTAAAACACGATTCACAGTTTGGGGGTGTAATTTTCGTTTCTAATATCGTTAATATTTGCTTTTCTTGTTGGAAATTAAAACTCATTGTTGCGATTTAAATCTTTTCTCAACTAAATTATCTTCTTAAATATTTACTTATATTCAAATAAGCAACAGATATTATTAATTGTAAATTACTAACTAATAACCGTCAAATTAATTAAAACATACATTTATATGTTTTTCTAAGTAACCCTTTAAAACAACATGAAGAAAAATTTATGCAAATTCCAAATTTGTTTTATTTAACTAAAATTTTATATTAAAATTTAAAACTAAGCAACTTTCATAAGTGTACATGATTATTAAGAGCATATTTCTTCGCAAATTTACATTCGGATGGAGTTCTTACAAGATTGTTTTCTAATACGATAAGTGATTTAAAATTTCGTATTTCTATAGTAAAGAGTTTAAACAACAAATACTTATTAAAACACATAAATACTGTTCAAAAATACAAATCGCTTATTAATTGAAATACTCTAACTAAAACTTTTCGCAACAAATTCCGAACTGTTGCAAGAAAGAAACTGGAGTTCTATATTAATATTATCTTATTAGACCGTCCGACACGAGATCTCAGCGTACATAAGATTTGACCAAAAATTCTAAATGAACACAAAACAATGGCGAAGTGCGAGTTCTATATAATAAATTAAAAATGTAAATAACCTGTGAGCATCGCCCGCAGAACGCCGCTAAACACGTATCTGCGGCATATCACGCGCAGTCACTTAGCACTTGTCCAATAAATCGAATTGAATACAATCGTATAATAAACAACACTTCTTGTACAGTCAAAACACAGAACACGATAACACTGAACTGTTAATGAGGAACTATAGGTGTTGTTGGTACGTTCGTGGCGTGGCGGTCGTGCGCGCCTACTCTGTCGACGGTCGCCGGCACACTGCGCGGCCGGTGGCGGCGTCCCCCCGCTGGCGCGCTCCCCCCCGCCGCCCCGCTGCGCTCGCACTCCCCCTCGCCCCGCGCGGCGGTGGGCGGGGCTACGAGGCGAGGCAAGGCGAGCTTAATTACGCTTGGCGGGGGGAGCGGGACGGCGATAGAGTGGGCGCGAGCTATTAGCGCGCGGAGAGCGGGACGGCGCGTCTTAAGTATTTTGTATAAGTAATGAGGGGCGCGCGGGGGTGAGGGCGAGCACGCGCGCGGGTGCGGGGGGCGGGCGGGAGAGGCGCATCTCCCGCCAATCTTTAATGTTGATTGCGTCCGCCGCCGCCTCTCCGCGGCCCTCATTAGCGGCCCCGCCTCGCCGCTAATTACGAGAGGTAATTGCGCACTGTATTTGCACTGATTTTTTTGAGTATCTCAGATTTTCACATTTTTTGGTAATCGTTTGTGTGGTTTAAATTGGACGTTTTAAGAGATATGTTAATTATTTTTTTCTTATTTAATTAAAGGAGCGAATTAAAATGCTCCTTTGTATAATTCAAGAGTTTCGAGTCTTGATAGATAACTTTAACAAAGTGGTTATTATATTTTGTTACAAATTTTATTATCTCGATGTTTACAAAATCTTGTTTAATATAAGATTTTTCTTTCATTATTTATAATAAATTGTAAATATTTAATTGAATCATTTCAAGTAAATTGTTACTGATTCTAAGCTTCGTGTTTATAGGAAGCGATGGTTAAATTGGTATCAGTATCTCTACTCTCTTCTACTAAGTATTACGAGGTGTTCAATAGAAACACTCACTAATTATAATTTAAAAAAGAGAACAAATGCCTCTACACACTCTACATTATCACTAAATTTTATTAATAATGTAAACGTGAGTTGTTTTCTATACCCATATTAGAGTACCTACCGTACATTTCCATGAAAATGTTAAAATTATGTTCTATAAAATATATATTTCTATAGAAGATAGCCAAGACTAAATTTTCTCAACTAAGTATTATTTTTAATTATCGTAAGAATTACATACGAAATCCAAGAATTCTTATTTACATCTAGCTAGATCTGGAGTAAATAGTTATTCTTATAAGAAAAAGCTTAAATTGAACAAATGTCATCGTGAATAGTTAAATACGATATCTCAATATATTTTAAAATGAAAATAATTAAATATATTATTTTATATAATAAAATTTTTTAGGATTTTTTTTGCACGATTCGGTAAGAATTTCTACAGTAAAGACTATGTAGAGTCGCTCAATGTAGAAAACAATTCTTAAGAAAAAAGATTTTTTCATACAAAACATAATATTTATGAAATAATTATCAATTATTTTGAAAATACGTAAATCTAGTTTCTAATAAATTTATAAAAAAAAATTCCGAAAGAATTACTTTTACATTGATCATTACATTTCTTGGATGGTTACCTTTAACTCCCATGAAGGTAAAAATTATCTAGCAAAGATATACGAGTATTACGGTTTAACCAATTTTCAGAGGCAGTCGTGATACAGCGTCTGACTGTGAACACGACGGTTGTAGGTTCAATTCCTACTCGTGAAAATCAATTATTTTCATAGCCCGCTCCGATAACAAGACAACCGCGAATATGAGTTTTGCCACTTATCTCGCAGTCTCGGAAATTTTATTTGAAAAGTGGGAAACGTAGTGTCTTAACACTTAACAATTAAGCGTGAAGCAAAGTACCTACTTATATCGTTCAATTTTTTGTTAATCCTATAGTTAAAAAATGGGAAAAATATTAATTGTATTTTCTAATACCTACCTAATATATATCTATATAATATTTAGTAACATATAAATCTATACTTTGTAGGTATATGAGTATTTCTAACAATAACCATAATAAATATAACCTTCTATTCAGTTATTTAACTTTATTATTGTTTTGAGTTATTGCTCTTTGTAAAACCGTTAAGCAAACATTACAAAAATAAATAATAAAAAATACCCACCTATATTTAAACAGGTATTTCTCAAATTAATATTTTTTAATAGCTCGCTTATAATTTATTTTTAAATATTTTCGATTCTATATAAAATTTATTGTTAATGAATAATTGACGTTTTTGTTAACACGAAACTCTTACTAGCCATACATTTATTTATTATAGAGTCTATGCAATAAAATAAATATCTATAGGTATTTATTACAGGTATTTTAAGAATGTGGTTTAAATATAGATAATAATGGTTCAAAATATAAATACTACAACTATAAATGTATAATATAATAGGATATAGAGATATATATTCGTTGATAGACTTCTATAGCTTATTACACCTGTTCTCATTTTTTTATAGTTAAAACTTGTGTAGGTTATGTTTTCTAACTTATGGCAATGAAACTATACATACATTAAAAAAAGCTTTTGGTTTTTTGTTTTTTTATGTTAATTTTAAACATTTTTTTGTTTTTTTTTGTAAGGCATCTTTTAACTCTTCATTATAAACAAAGATACTGCCTATGCTATTTACTTAATGATTATTTTGAAAATATGTACTTTTCTCATAAAATATGTTTTTTACGTTGATTTCGACTCTATATATAATTAGTATGGGCTTAAGAAGGAAGAATATGTTCTGTTCTTCTTCTTTCTAGAGAAGAATGATAAGCTACAAGTCGTTAAAAATACCTGCATCAATTGCGTCTACTATTTACTTCTTATTTTTAGTTTATAACTAGCGGCCCGCTCGGGGTTTCACCCGCGTGAACTATGTTATTATTAACTTCTGTCTCCATGACTACGTCCTAGTGACGTCTATGCAAAATTTGAGACTCTTAGCATTTGTAGTAACGAAGTTTCATACAAACTTTCAACCCCAAAAACAACCCCTTAGAAGTCGAATATTACAAATTCCCGAGCACCTACGTCCTATAAGTAACTCCTATGCAAAATTTCAGATTCCTAGCACATGTAGTTTCTGAGATTTCGTGATGAGTGAGTGACCTTTCGATTTTATATACCTATATAGATTAGTATGGGCTTAAAAAAGAATATGATCGGTTCGTCTTCTTTCTAGAGAAGAACGATATGCTATAATCGTTTAAATATACCTGCATCAATAACATCTACTATTTACTTCTTATTTTTTAGTTTATATTTAAAACTTCATTAAACATACTGTCACGCACCACCAATAAATATAGGGAAGTATTTGATGTAATGTAAAGTTTTTTTCCTAATTGCCGTATAGTAACGCTTGAACAAGTGGAATATTTATTAAATTATTTCCACACAAACTTGGAAGGTGTGACGACAGGTGCGAAATCGTTAAAGAGAAATAAATAATCTTTAAAATTCTTTTGATATCGACATTATTGATATTAAATATAGGTAATAGAATAAGTGAAATAAAACGAGGCAGAAATTGTTGTGGGTTCGATTCTTAATCGCAGAAACGAATTATTTTCATTTCATTCCTCATTTCCATTTCCACCACTCTTCGTGTAATGTCTCGAAGGGAGTGTCTAAGCACTAGTCACGAGATATATTAAAGCCAGGCCCGCTTGGACTACATGTTCTTACGTGTAAAGTACCATATTTATTTTGAAAAATACTATGAAATAGTAAAAACTACAACGAAATCACTACCGTAGTTTGAAAGGTCTAAGGCGAAGCTATTTTTTTATATCTAATATGTAAAAAGCGACAATAAAAACTAAGTATTGTTATTATACTATTAGTAAGGATTGTTATTAATAGTCCATGGGGTATTATTGAATATGTTACGTAAGACATAATAATATAAATGCATTTATAAAAAAATATATCTTGTATTAGGTGTCCCATCGAGGCCGTAGTGGCGCTGGGGCACAAGCGTGTGACTTTTGAGAGTTCGATTGCCACTCGGAGAAATGAGATATTTATAAATATTTTAATTTCTTCGCTTTGGTAACAAGGCAAAGCGTGGCGTTGAGTTCCACCACTCAATACGCAATGCCTCGTAAATTAATCGGAGAGTGAAGAACGAAGTGTCTTAACCCTAGGTTCTCTTCGCGTGAAGCTATACAATCTAGTATCAAACCAGACAAGAAAAACCGATACTTTCACCATAATAATTTCCACTCACAATATCTATTATTATAAAGAAATGCATGAAGACTACGAACAAAAAATACAACAATGGCAATCGATGGCTTTCAAAATTTTTAAAGAACTTGACACTTTGAAGCATCGAGAGGTTCCACCGTGGAATTATACTTGCATAACAATATTAGCATACGAATATGATAAAAAACCGCACAGTAGTCTTATCAGGTGGCGGTAAATAAATAAACTATATAAACACCGCCGCCCACCCACTGAGCGCAAAAACTAGGACGCTAGCGCCATCTGTTGGCGAATGTCATGTCATTGTTTGAATAGGCTTCTGGTGAATGTTGGAAAAAAATACTATTTAATTTATGTTGTCATGGATTTGTTATTTAAAATTATTAGTTCTTTTTTTCGTGGCTGTAAAATGAGAGAAATGTGAAAAATGGGTCAGAGTGGGACTGTAAACGTGATGGTTTTGACTTTGAGTTCGATTTCCACTTAGGGAAAACAATTATTTTCATTTTCTAGCTCGGATGAGATAAAATGCAGCGTTGAGTTGAGTTGTCACTGAACACTTAATGTGTCCATGTGATACACAGGAAACAGCGTGAAGTTGATTAGTTTAGTTTTGTTCCCATCCCACATGTAGCAGGGTGGGCAAAGGGAACCTGGGAACCTAGTGTTGAAACACCCTGTTCCCATTAAAACACTTCTTTTCCCCACCTTCCACAAATTCTCAAGTTACCAGAGCGAGAAAATTAAAACATTGAATTTATTTCATTGACATCATTCCCGAGTGGGAATCGACAGAAAGAATGCTATTTAAATTGAAAGAATTTAATTGAATTTAAAGAGAATAATATAAAAAAAAATGACAGAAAGAACGCTATTATTCCCTAGGTTCCCTATCTCTATTAGGTAATTTAAAAACATAGATAATAATACAAAAGAAAAGTTGTAAAAATAATAAAAAATGGCTTAAATACTCCATAACTAACTACATTTACATCATAAATTTATATAGACTGTGGTACAGAATATAAATGTTGTTTTACTTTGCTTTTACCAAAATAAATGCGTGTGCTAAGAATTTTATATTAAAGCACATATTATAGGCAGATCGATGACCTATTGCGGTTGAAGTCAATGGCATTATATTCTAAAAGTAATATTTTATTTTATAAGTATTCTGTTTGTTAGGTTCAAACCGCTAATCTCAGAAACTAGTTGTTCGAATTGAAAATATCTTTTAGTATTGGATATTTGTAGTGGGGATTGAACCCACAATCAACTTATTTACAATTATATTAGGTA
Organism: Heliconius numata; assembly: GCA_016802625.1. NCBI lineage: Eukaryota > Metazoa > Arthropoda > Insecta > Lepidoptera > Nymphalidae > Heliconius > Heliconius numata. The sequence continues at coordinate 1,286,885 of JAEBDU010000002.1, read as the reverse complement.
TATCACTGCGTCAAGATTCTTATACACATATATTTTACTATTAGTAAATTTCATTAGAAAAGTAAAGCACCTCGTGACCAGCACGACCGACATATTGTCAACTGATAGATTCATTAAATCGATATAATTGTGAATGTCATAACAAAAATTATTTATACTTATCTAAGGAACATAAATAATTCCATATATGTCCACGGAATGGACGCAATCACTTCATATATAATTTATCAGTGTACGAAACGTATTAATTATTATTATTAATATTATAGTATAGGCTTTTCTGCGTTTGTCAGATATTCTAGATTTTCTAGATTAGTAATTCACTTCTGTGCTTTGACTTTATTTGGCTTAACTTAATTATTTCTAATTATACGCTTAATTCTTAAGTCTCCATAAATAATGTTGTATAAAGAAATAAAATTTAAGGCCAGTCGTGGTGTAGGAACACAGCGTGTGACTGTAAAAGCAACAGGTTGTGGATTCGATTCCCATTCGAAGCAGTGAAATAAAATTACCTTATTTTGGCACCCTACTGATTATTGATACTTCTGTGATATATCAGATATATTTATATTCATATATTTTGCGTAACTCATAAACACTTTCCATCTAGTTTACAAACTTTCCGTGTAAACGTAACTCAACGTCGCATTTCGTTACCTAAACGAGATATTCAATGTATTTTTTTAATTTTAATCCTTTTTAACGAATTTGGATGCACAACATTCACTCATCGTATAATTGTGCCTTAAATTGGTAAAAATAATGATTTTACCGAATTCCGGTAAATTAACCATATTCTGGTAAAAATAAAAGTAAATACAAAATATCAATATGAAATTGGAAAATATTTGCGCGCTGACCTGCCTATTCAAGAGCGCGAGCGTTGACCCCACCAACCCCTGACCTTGGCGTATCGTAAACTGTACCGAGTGATGTAACCGTGGCTTTACGCTCTAAACACCGTACGGGTTACGGTATTGACTATAGTATACTATAGTATGTGTCGAGTAGTATAAATATTATTGTAGGTAATATTCGTTACAAGTAGGTAGGTATATGTAGCTGTGATTTATATTAATAACTATTGAATTAAATTAGCTTCACGATGTATCCCGCAGATAGAGGGAACCTAGTGTTAAGACACTCTGGATTCTGGAGACATTGCGTGTTGAGTGTAGGAACGCAATGCCGCGGTTTTGCCTCGAGACCAGAGCGAAGAAATGGTAATATACATTTAAATAAATACATAAATATATTGTAGGTAATATTCTATAAAAGTATAATACAACATTAATTTATATTAATAATTATTGAAAAAAGTTAGAATCTTTGTTATTAAGTTGAATAACATTATAAATTTAATATTTATTATTACGCCATTATTTAGTAAAACTTAGAATATTTATGTTTGAGAGTAAACACAAAGTAGGTAATATAGAGACTAAAAGAAAAATAAACGAAAAAAATATAGTAGGTATGTTACAGCAGTATTCCTTTGCAAGAATGTCAAAATTGTAGTTATAAACATATCCAAAGATTTGTGTAATGCGCGCAATTGGCTTTTACTATCTAAATTGATAAAAACAAAGGTTTTTTGTTTTATTTTCTATTTAGTTATATAATATTTTGATTACATTAATATTTTAAGTGGTTGAAGCAGCTACCACCGCCCCCTACACGATAATTATTAAACTACCCGTACAGTAATGAACCATTTCCAACAAAAGGAAAACTTAGAAAATCACATATGGCGCGGCGCGTGTGAGCTTTGACGCGAACCTACTTCAACTTGTTTCCTTAGACGTGTGCTGCCATCTATTATTGAATAGACAAGTTATTTTTATTCGTTATTTTATGAGAGAATCGTAACATTACATTATAGCTAACGCTTAGGATCTTACCGTCACTGCCTTAGCTCTTGTTTTTGTTTATGTTTTAGCCATATTTACCTGTAACAGAAATAAAATTGATTAATTTAAATATAATTAAGTATTTTAATTATTACAAGATAAGTAGATAGAGTATACATTTATTTTATCAGAAGACATATCAGCATATATTTTCATAATTTTTTGGAGGAATTCCTATGAAAATCTTTTCATATTCTAAGATAAAACAATATAAAGAAAACTATCAACTAAGATACGATAAAGTAGTGACTACTGGACTGGTTTTAATATTTTAAACTCAGAAAACAAATGAAAAAAATTAAACTTCACTACTTGTATAAAAAAACTACATTTACTATTAATTTCATTTAAAGTCATAAATCAACATTTTTTCATATTATATCTATATTAATCTAACAGAATATAATTTAAAAAAAATAATAATAATATGGAAAGGGTGGTTCCCAATTGCGAAACTCGATATCGTTTGGGTGACATTTTCACAAAATCGATATCACCCCTTATTGGTAGCAAAATGATTGAACATCCTTATCGCGACATTTTTCTAATGGCGCTCGTGTTTGAGACCCTTTTCTTTTTAGGGAGAGCGCACACGGTCACCCGTTTCGATATAGTTTCAGTAATATGCATATATCAAATATACTATGTGGCCATTTTATATATATATATATAAGTTTGTTTATAGGCCGTCGTAGCACAGCGACACAGTATCTGTAAATTCAACGAATGTGGGTTCGATCCTGGCTTGGGAGATTTAATTATTTTTCAATTCTTTCTACTCGAAAATTACGTTGTGCGTTCCCTTGTGTACAAGATATATTTTTTTAAGTTGGCATGATTGACTAGTGTTTGAACTTAATGCTGGACTTTGGTCTCACTAAATAATAAATAAAAATATTCCTTACTAAATAGTCACATGAGTAGTAAGTAATTACCTAAATAAACATGATAAAATTATTTATTTTACTTAATTCAAATTTTTATACAAAATAAAAATGGGCATTGCAATGAATATAATTATTAAATATTTTAAACTATTTTATTCACTTTGTATATTCAAATTAGTGTTCAATAGTGTACAGGCATCCTAAGACCTCTTTTCTTTTTACATGTCGCGAGCTAACGACAATACGAAATCAATACCAACACCATATATGCGAAAATCGTGAATAGCGATTGACGCACACACCCGTGGGGGGATTGGGGGGGGGGGGGGGTTTCGTGTGGGGCCAAATAATATGCAAGCTTCGATCGTGAGGAGCGACTACTTCTGATAGGGTGACTGTCAATTTGGGTACTAGAAATTACTTAAGATGGACAAGAAATGGACTAAGTGTATGTTTTTTATTATAATTTTAGGTAAAAATTATATAGTATGTTTTGAGTTTTCTTGTTATTAGGTTCCTTGCAGATACTTAAAGAAACGTTATATTTATTTGAACAAATCAGAATTATTATATTACAGTGCTAGTTAGAAATAGTACCTAATATAATTAATATGCTTAGCATTATTTTAAACGTTGTTATCACTAATAAATTAGCTACACTGCTGTTTGCAGGATACAGCACGGGTAAGGGTAGGAAGAGGGAACCTAGTGTTAAGACACTCCGTTCCCCACTTTCTGCCGATTTCTGGAAGCATTGCGTGTTGAGTGGCAGAACTCAACGGCGCGATTTGCCTCGACACCAGAGCGAAGAAATGGAAGTATGAACGTAAATAAATATTCCACTTCTTAGAGTGGTGATCGAACCCACAACCGTCGCGTTACAGTCACACCCTTGTGCCGCTGCGCCACGGCGGCCTAATATATTGATGTTATATAATGTGGCATGCCGAATAGGTGATATAGGCTATCTAGAACATCCACATTCAACTAACTAAAACAAATTTTACGTAAAAGTCCCACCATAGCCAAAATATATTCACCCCAAAAATTGATAAAAAGAAAACGCATTAACACATATAGATGAGTGTACACACACGCGTACCGCCTCCCTGCTCCTCCCTTCTCCTCCCCGTTCCTTTAAAAACTACCCCTCTCCCTCGAGGCCTTTGATAAGGAAATGCAGACATTTCAAGAAAAGCTAAGTATCGAATAAGCATTCAGACGTAGAGTGGTGGTATTTAGGTAAGGATGTCATAATCTACGCGTAGAGGAGGCCTCGTTTTTATATTTTTCTTGAGATCCTCGAAAAATCTTTTTGTACCGTTTATCCAGTGGTTTATAAGGAAATATTCTCGACGAAGTATTAAGATGATTTTAAGATAGTTATTTATACGATTTAGGTTTATGTGGGTATGTAGGAGTATTTAAATTTGTTGTATTATATTTATTTTTTGTTATTATCCATACCTATATTATAAATTCGAAAGTAACTCTGTCTGTCTGTCTGTCTTTTACGCAATCAGGCCCAAACCGCTAATTTAATTGTGATAAAATACTCATATAGAGATACTTGAGGGTCTCGGGATGAACATAGGATACTTTTTTTTCTTATATTTGTAATATTGTCGATATATACCAATATATTAAAATACTTATTAATTTGACATGCAATTTATTCCGCCATGTTTATAACAACCGCCGTTGCTAAGCAACGATTTGCAAAGTTTGTTGTTAGAAAACGTCACCCAAAATAAGCTTGATCTCTCTATTGAAAACTGAAAATAATTTCATAAATATATTTAATAAATATTCGTATAGTTCAAGCGGGCGTAGCCGCGTTCGGGTCCACTAGTTCTTCATATATTAGTTAAGGAAAAAACAAACGAATCTATACAACATCGTCATCGTCGATTATTTCTTTGTCACAACAATAACAACGTCAAAAGGCAGAATATCAAAGGCAACCCTTAAAACAAACCAGAGAACAACTCTCCCCCAGTTCGCAAGTGGTTTACATTCCACTGTAAAGCGTTAAACTCGGTGAGATTCGCTAATAATCAACTTCCCCTACTAATTAAAACCCGCTTTTAATTACTCCGAAGGGCACCTGTTGCAGCATCCTTCTCTCTCTCCCTCTGTCCTGGCGTCCTTGTCTAAAGCCAGCGAAACGTCCCGTATCCGGATCCGGATAATTGTCAGAAAATTCAATTTTGAAACGACCTAATTGAGGCCAAATGAAATTTTCATCAAGTCCCTTTGTTCAAACGCCTACGCCCGTGCCTTAATTGTTTGATGGAATAATTAATTAATTGTATTTATTATTTTTTTGTTTCGCTTTTTTATTGGTTGGGTATGATATTGAGTTTCAGCGTGAATATTTATTCTTGGGTTTTTTATTATTAATACAATAATTATTGTATTTTTTTAACAATTCCATCCATTCAGTTTTCATTGAATGTTACTTATTAATGAACCGGTGTGAAAAAGAAAAAAATTATGAAGCTCAGATCTTAAAAAATAATAATTCGAGTAGGTACCATATCGGAAATAATTTCTCCATAATTCTCCAACGAAAATAACAAAAAAAACCATACCCACATATAATATATTTTTAATTACGTCAATTAGCTTGTAAGTGTATCAAAATTATAGCAATCTATCACAACGCACGTTCTACATCTACCTAAATGTAATCAAATACTTATGTTGATAATAGTAGAAAATTGCTCTCAGACCAAATTATCGGGCCATTATCAAATGAAACCCCTTTCTTTAATTACCTACATATATAATGTTTTTGTTTGTTTGTTTGTAAACCCGAGTTATTACCTTAATAACCGCAAGCCTCGATTTGAAATACAAAGATTGGCTTATAGATATATTTTATCATAAAGAATGATTAAATAATTATGATTTTCGTTCCTTTCATAATATTTTAGATGATTGGGAAGATTGTTAGTGGAGCTGATTAAGATATTATTGTATATCTTTAAAATTTTTCACGCAGTATTCTGCACACAGTTGGGTAGGCAAGAGGTGCCTGGTAAACTAGTGTCAGGACACTACGTTCCCATTAAGAAACTTGCGTTATACACTTTCTGTCAAATACATTTTGCGTATTGTAGCCAAACTCATTGCCATATATCTTTCTAAATAGTTAAAAAGATGGCTTACGATAATTACTTATAATATATACTTCTATTCACTTTTGATATTATCTGTATTGTTTAGACCCAGACATCGCCCAACGGAATACAAAAATAGAAATCAACGATACATTGTCTCGATTAATTAATTATAGACGAAATAATAAAAATCATGTTCGACCGGTCCCATATTGGGTATAACTAAGAATTGTCAAAAAAATTAACATAAAAATTTTAATTGCCCCACGCTCATCATTAATGCTGTGGACAAGAGGGCATTAACAAATCCATTCTAAAATGTAACCTATTTTTAAGGTAATACGTTCTAAAATAGAATTTTATAAAAATAATTTATGATCAAAATGATGTTGCTATTATCATGCTAATGATTTTCTTCATTAGTTAAAACTATTTATCTCTATTCTATAGTTTATTGCCAATTATGGAGAATATAAAACATTAATTTTCATATATATTTATATATCTATATATTATTTATACGTCAATGATATGTTTGTATGATATATTTTGATATATGATAACGTTGTACGTGAGAAAATGAAGACTTACGTAGAGTACATGTTGTAAAAATAATATTTAAGATTTGCCATTAATTGGCGTATAGCTAAGCTAAGGAAAAATTATTAGAGGTCAGTCATGGAGCAGGGGCACAGCGTGCAAAGCGCGGCGTTGAGTCCCGCTTCTCAACACACAATGCCGCCAGAATTCAACGGTATGTGGGGAACTTAGTGTTAACACTAAGTTCCTAGGTTCTCTGCCTATGCAATGGTATGTGCGGGATAAAGCGTGAAACTATTTTCCATCGAAAATATTACCTAGTGAATATTTCATATATAACATAATAATTATAATCATTTGGAAACAAAATCTTTTTTATGTGAACTTCTCGATTAACTAATGCTTACAATAAAATGTATGTAAAATTAATATGCCTAATATATGAAAATGACAAAAATAACGTTGTAAGAGCTCATTTACATACAAATAGTGATATTTACATTAATAAAATCATCGAAAATTTTTGTAGTATCTTAATTGTTTTTAACATTCGTAGAAATATCGGAAAATCCCCAGTAGGTTTATATTTAATGTCTACAAATCTAAAATAAATGTTCCCTATCGTATATATTTTGAAAAAAAAAATATTGTAAACATAATAAGAACTAATACCTAAGGGCGAAAAGGCGAGTTTAAGAAACACTCTTTTTAATTAATATATAAGAAATATGTCCATATAATATATTTATTAAATATTTATTGAATCTAATAGCAAGAATAAAATACCTATAACAAATAATTAATTACATATATATGTAGATGCCTGAAGAGTCTTGGACGAAATGTTCTACCAGATGGATTCCAAGCTCTAAAAGGAGAATTGGCAGACCAAAACGGAGATGTCGAGACGAGCTGGACCATTATAAGCCTGACTGGTGCTCAATAGCGCGAAATAGACCAGAATGGAAGAAGTGGAGAGAGGCCTTTGCCCAACAATGGGATGGTGCAGGCTAGGGAAAAAAAAAAGTATGTAGATATTTCCTCAAGCAGTATTTGTAAAAAAATATATACTTATATATCAGAATAAAATATAAACTGTTCCGATACACATGAACGATAATGTAAGACGCGAAATTACACGCATGAGATGGTACAGTGGGTTTTTTTAAACCATTTAATAGCAATTGAACAGAGAAATGGCTGTAATTGTCGACATAAGTGATGCGTTTACATACTTTTCAAGTCTAACAACACATTCTAAGTATATTATAAGGTTCTACGATTTAATAACAGAATACTGGTAACAGAGTTCGATGGTGTGGCTATCAGTGTGTCACCAGCTTATGAAGACTTAATGAAGTATTTGCCACTATAATTTAAAAATATAGCTAAATTATTGGCTGTATATAGGTTGTGGGTTCGATTTCCAATAGAGGAAATCAAATATTTACTATTTTCATTTCTTCGGCAAAGCATAGAGCTTAGTTTCATCACTTAATAGGCAATGCTTCCATAATTCGTCGGAAAGTGGAAAGCGGAGTGTCTTAACACTAGACTCCCTATACCTAACCCGCATGTAGAGGGATACAGCGTAAAGAAAATAGCGAAGGAACTAAAATTGTAATTAATAATTTTATGTTTTTTAAGTAAAGTATTTTTTGTTGCAATGATACATGCATATGTTATATGCAATACTGAAAATCCCATACACTTTCACCCTACGCACCTATCACCAACTTTTTAGTCGTACCAAGTTTATTTTATCAACCAGATTCAGCAGCTGCATTTAACCCAGTCTTAGGATATGTTGCTATTTATTTACGTCTCGTTATACGACCACAAATAAAATAAAAACAAATATATTAAAATTCGCGTTTTGGTTAGTCTCGAGAGTGGGCATTGTTTCATCGCCGCCATCAATCACCAGGCCCGAGGGGGACCGAAATCCGAATAACGGTTATTGAAATGAGACGGGCCTCGCTTTTTTACAAATTTAAATTTTGATAAGGCCAGGCCCTGTTTTGCTGGAGACCAGGTTAGGACTTCGTTTGGCAAGGGTAGCAGCTTTTTGTTTCGATTTGCTGTCTGTTCTTGGTGCTAAAGTTAAATTTATGTTTCACTAAAACGGTATTCTTGGTGATTGTTGAATATATTTTGTGGTTTTGGTCTTTTTGTGTTTTCTAATCAAATTTTAACTTCATAATGTATGGAGTGTTTTTTTTTACTTTATGGCTTTTCTAATATGCATTTATAGCATTGTTATAGGTACACTTTTTTATCTTCCTATGCATCTATATAAATATTTATTTATTTAGAAGAATTATAAATACGAGTATATACCTAAAATGATTTACCAATCTAATTTTAAAAATATCATTCATTACATTATTTCAAACCAGAAGGAATTTAAAATTATAATACATAGTAAGTTCAAAGTAAAAATCAACACATTTTATCACGTTAATTTCAACAGTCCTTACAGCCCAAAACGGGACTATTGACACCCACGCGTACGTCTGGACTTCAAATCCCCTATTATTTGAGATATCTCATCGATATTCATGGCTGGAGGAATTGTAAAGAGTAATAAAACACTATTTTTATATGCTATGTTTAGAGTGTTGGAGAGGTGATAAGAAAACCTGTACCCGATACCGTGGACCGGATACGGACGGCCATTCACAAAAAATGGACGCACACTAGCAACGCGCGTGTGTGTCGTATGGACACGCGCCGCGGTGGTCAACACAGTTCATTCATAAAGCTTAGCTGCCTTTACGAACTCGGTATAAGCTTGTACAGATTGTATTTCTACTGTTTCGTTATATTTGAAATAGAAACAAGAATTGTATTAGATTATACGTATTTTATTTATTCGTCTTATATATAATTTTAAAATTAATTAGAATTCTTTCAATTAAACGTATGAATAACAGTTTTTTTATTTAAATGTTCCATGTCCATAATGTGGCTGGCACGTTAACCTGTTAAATGAAGAGGATCAGGTTCCTTTTTAAATGGACATAATCTCGTTTTCGGTTTATAGTGTAGGTACACGAGCCGGAAGAAAGTGACCAACTATAGTGCATTTGCAGGCAAATATGATTTTTACGTCTCAGCGACAAAGACTATAATGGTATATTTTTAGGAAGCACAACAAAACAAGATTAAGGCTGAACGTATAAAATTATCGATGTCAAATGATGTCATTTTAAGCGAATCGTAAAATTTTACTGTAAAAATGATGCCCACAGATATCTTTTGCGTGTAACTGTAAAGTTGTTTCATTCATCTCTACACTTGTCGGGCTGTGCGGGACACTTGCGTGCCAGCGTGTCATATAGGGTGCTCAGGGTGCCTAAATAAAATGACTCTTAAATCCGCTATCATAAGCATAAAGCCGTCATGGCCTAGTGGTACTGCGTGTGCCTTAGCGTGTGTTATGGGTTCGGTTTCCACTCGGAGAAATGAAATATTTTTTTAAGTTCTATTTGCTTGCTTTGCGAAACAAAAATAAAGCGCGTCGCTGAGTTCCACAACTCAACTGACAATGTCTCGAAAATTCGGTGATGAGTGGCGAACAGCGTGTTTTAATAGGTTCCCTTTGCTTACCCTACCTTTATCCTTTATACGACGAGAATCTAAAAATAGATGTCGATGCATTTCTTATATTTCCGTTCAACATCGACATTAATAAAAACAAGTTTCTCAAAAACGTTACGCACGTGTTAATTAATTCGTACGTAGGCGTGATCAGTTATTATCGATAAAATGATTTGGTAGATCTTTATAGCTTCTATTCATTAAAGTACAAAGAAGATGAGTTTCTATAAAAGATCCACCAATTTTACAAATACCTAATTATCTGTTAAGAATTTATATTCTTTTTTATTAGGTACTGTTGACGCAAAAAATTCCATATCAATTATCATTTATTATACAGCTTTTTATCGTGACAGATCTACATGTAATGGCGCTTTTATATGGCTTTCATATTAGTAATATTTTAAATGTGAATAATAATTAGATAGAAATGAAATATTTAATATTTTCATTATCTCGCTCTGGTAACGAGACAAGGCGCGGCGTTGAGTTCCACCATTCAATTAAAGACAGTTAAAAAAACAGTTATTAAGAAGTGCTATATTATTAAATCATAATAATATTAATCATATAAAGGAAATGAACTGATTACCTCCTACGCAGACGCAAGAGACAATACCAAGTTGATACTTTACTCTATTTATCTACAGTAATAGTGCCGTTACAGAATTCCTTCATAAAATAAAAAAAAGCTTATAAAATCCTATAACAAATGTATTAAGCTACAAGATTGTCGCGTTAACTTCGTCGAGTAAACATGTCCACGGTGGCTTAGTTGTTAAGACATCATAAAAGGTTGTTCTACTGTGATATATCTTTCTATAAGGGGTTTGTTCTAGGCAAAGGTTTAATGTACTATTACTTTGTTGACTGTTTGGTGTTTTTTTTTTAAGAAGTAAATTTTCGTTATTTTTCGAGGAGTTCCGTTGTTTGATTTTTGAACGAAGGAATATATTATAATTCCGCTATTATGGCCTAGTGGTGCAACGTCTGACTTGAAAATAGGGGGAATGAATTCATCCCCGATCTGGTAGACAAAGCGTGTCAAAGCGTACCTTTAAATATGCAATGTTTCGAAAATTGCTCAGAAATCGGGGAACAGAGTGTTTTAACACTATGTCTTCTCAATATTCTCTACCATATAATTAAAAACAAGGTTAAACAGATTTTTTGATAATTACATATAGCATAATAACATAATTGAACTTATACTAATTAAAGAAGACCAATAATAATCGTGAACGCGATTGTTTTTTATTGACATTTTACGATTTTTTCAATTTCAAGTGATTAAAACATTATCTTTTATTTAATTAAAAACCGATACTCCTTAAAAGAACAACTTTATCTACGTATTTAAGATAAACTTAATACAATTTGAATTAAGTTTATTAAGCCTAATGAGCCGTATTATTTCTTGCATTTTAAATATTTGTATTAAGCATCACTTAACGAATCTTATTTTGTTATTTTTTTTACCTTTATGTTGTATCTTGGGTAGACAGAGGGAACCTGGAAATTAATATTAAAGACACTCCGTTCTCAGAAAGGCACTTCCTTCCTTCTTTCCTTCGAAGAAAGAGAGTTATAATAAATATAATATTTTACTTTTACTTTTTTTTATAATTTTTTATAACGTATAAATTTTATTGTTTATTGTTTAATATAACATCTTACCATAGTTTCCTTTAGTAATAATAGCAGTATAGGAAGCTTGTACTTGTTTTTGTTCTGATTGAAAGTCCACAATGCAATACTGAAATATCATCTCAATTTTCTTATACGATATTACCGAAGTAGGTAGAGGTAGACCTTTAGAAGTCTACCTCTACCTATATCTTAAATATAGGTAGAGGTAGTTCTGTCAATAGAATCGCCCAAAGACACGCCGACCGTCTACAAATTACAATCAAAGCGGGCATGTTCGCACGTGGTAGGTAGGTACTTGCTATCAACTTGCTATCAACAAATAGATATACCCACATCTAAATGTTTATCTTAAAGCATAGTAATTTCTCTATTACCCGCCCACGCGTGGTATTGTGGTTATTTAATACTGGATCTGGGGTATGTGGTATTCGTTTTCTTGTTTTATTATGGTAAAACGTGGTATTGAATTTCTTTACTATCACGATTCCAGACCATTGAGGAGTGTCTTAACACTACGTTTCCAATGCCTATCTGCATGTGTAATACAACGTGAAACTTTAGGAAATGCGTTAAATTGCGTAATTTTTTATTATTTTGTTTTGATATTAATTATATTTCATTAAAAAATAAATCATATTATAAATTTATAAGACACCCTCATACATTTAGTTTTCAAATATCATACTGTTTTAGGTAAACAATGTCGACCCAATGTAACTGTCGGCCAGATTAAGTGGACTTCCTGACCTGGAACTGGAAAGTACTTACTAAACCGGTGATATAAAAAAAATAAAATATGCCTACTTAACGTTCCTCCTTTATTTATTCATTCATTCATATATAAAATTAGGTTTATTGTTAAATAAAATACTTATATGGTGATACGTGGAGTTCAATGCCTTTTAGTATTATGTGGCTAAGTTAAGTTGGTTATTGAGTTGTTTTTATAAGTATGTAGCGGTGCGATATATTTTATATCACAACTTAATATTTGTTTTTTTTAACACTTGCGAAACTGCGAAACTTAACACCGCACTTCGTTTTATCTAGGCTGAGTATACATATATTATGTTTTTTAACCAGGTGTGATAAAATTACATATAGTGTATTGTATAAATACAATCACAATTATATACCTACCTACCTATTTTGTGGTCATCTTCATATGTGACGTGTGCCATAAGCGCGATCGTCGATTGGGGAACCCAATGGGAATTTGAGAGAATAATTACTTCTAAAATATTTTTATGTCACTACTCTGGCAAGATAAAAGAAAAAAATATTCCAGCGGAAAGTGGAGAGCAGAGTGTCCTTATATTATCTACACTTGTATGCGGAATAAAACAAAGCTAGAAAATACAATACAATATAAATAAATAATAAATACATAACAAAAGTGAACAATTTAATTTGTTCTCATAAAACAATGTAAGAAACTAAGGTTTGCTTCGTACAACTGCATGAATCACAGGTATTTATGCGACCACGGTACGGTCGTGTCCGAACATCACTCAGGTTAGCTGAGCATTTGAACTATTTAAATACAATATTTAACCAAATTCTAAGCATTATATTATATTATAGAAAATTTATATTTTATTATATTATATTATAGTCATAAAAATTGATAGCTATTGGTATTTGTTTGACAATATAATAATATATAGATATGTATCTTATCGTATTCATCTATTTTATGTTTCAATACAATAATTAATGCAAAATAGCATATTTAATAGATTTTGTATGTAAAATGTGAGAAGATGATAAATTTATTATCTAGATTATAATTTAGTCTAAACAACAAATAGATATCTTTTGTTTTTTTTTTAGGGACTTTTTAAGTAATATCATTTTTACTTAAAAAGTCCCTAAATAAAAACAGATTAAAAAAAGCATATTTAAAAGATTTCGTATATAAAATGTGAGAAGCTGATACATTTATTATCTAGATTATAATTTAATCTAAACAAAAGATATTTATTTGAACTGTTGCTAGGTAGAATCTACGGTATAGCATCTGATTTACAATCAGAGCTGGTCTGTCGATCCGGGGCCTGCGCCTACGCACATCGCTATTATAGTTAGCACTACACGTATTATTTATGGTAAGAAGCTTTCCTATGGATTATGGTGATGGAGTGTCAACAATGAACATATTTTTAGAGTTTCATCTATTTTTGTTTAGTCCGATGATTCATTAGGTGTGGCATAATGTTAATATATCCTATAATTATTTAATAAAATGTTTTAAATAAAAAGAATATAAATTTACGAAGCGTTAATTTGTCACCCAGCCAATATAAGCCTCGTATACATACATTTTGGACATTTAAATAAATTAGCATTGGAAAGATAACAAGAAGTGGACATTTGATATAGAGACAGCTTTCACTCAAACAATGCCATTCGCTGGCGTACAAAACATAATTTCACTTCATCTGCGGTATAGCATAGTATGGCATTTTATTAAGCTTCATCCTGCACACTGCAGGATAGGCAGTGATAACATAGTGTTAGGACTCTCTTTTCTCAATTTAGCACCGAATTCTGGAGGTCTTTCTCAACACCAGTATAAACAAATCAAATTTAAAATTAAATATTTCATTTCTTTGAGTGAAGAGTTTGAATTGAACCCACAACTAATGCCATAACTGGCCTAAGTAAAGCTTAGTATTTACAAACGGATGGTCCAAGTTTGATTGCTTCAGAATTGCGAGCGCCGTAACGTGGTGATTATAATTGCGTCGACATCTGATTTGCGTGACCAATCTGTGCATAACGACGCCTACCTGTGCACTGCGCAATGCACAGTATGCACAGTATGCACAGCACAATATAAACCGCAACGAATGTTTTCACACACGATTATAATTTAACACCAGCTATAGATCGCTTTTTACGTAAGCCCCCACTCTAACCAATGTCATTGCCGTCGACCGATGAAATGTTAACAACCTTTGCCGGCGGTGTTGTTCGTGTATTGCCTTGTAGTTCGTGTATTGAATGTGCACTTTCGCACTTAATCGAGAAATATGGCTCGTGCTCTTATACCTTTATTTATTGCGGATCTTCCAGGGGATTAAGAAGTGCGATTCATATTGCGCTCATTAGTGCTGGATTGATTAAGTATAAGCTTTCCGCGAACGTTGGTATACGATGTAAGGCGGTGTCTATGTGTATTTACAACTTTAATAGATTTAGGCCAGCTGCAAGCGTGTGATTGTAAGTATGACAGGTTTTGGGTTCTATTCCCGCTTGAGGAAATTAGTTAGTTGCTATTTTCCTTTCTTCGCTCTGTTATTGAAGCATAGAGTAGCGTTGAGTTCTACCAATTAACACGCAATGCTGCCAGAATTCGGTGGAAAGTTGAAAATAGTAAGTATACAGCGTAAAGCTAAAAAAAAATTAAAGCTATATATAAAAAAAAATGTTCAACACAGACGAAATACTTAAACACCATTACAAATTTCGTGTAAAATTCCCCTGTCCAAACTAGTGAAGACACTCACCGGAACAAACAACAGCGAAAGGTAAAAGTTCGCGTGTCTCACCACATGCCTCATTAAATTAATTACCCTACGTAGTTTTAGATTACGCGACACCCCCCTAACTCCCACTCTTACCCCCCCACTCCCCCACCAAACAATACAGGCATATTTAAAAGATAACAGCCACGATTTATTGCGTGCATTTCTTTTGTCAGCTTTGAAATTCAACTCGCATAAGTTAAGTAAGATTAAAGTAATCGAACTTATAAATTTTGTCCTCTCACCTCTCTTTATATGGCTGAGGACGGAGGACGGAGGACGGTGTGGACGAGGACTTTGTTCAAATTAATGGGCAACATTATCAGATCGAGTCTCGTACATGGCGTTTATGGGAAGATAATTTTGTGTGCGGATTTTTTTTTTTTATCTTTTATTTTTTAATTCTTTCACGGCCGGTCGTGGTTTGAGCATGCTCGAGAATGAACGTGTAGGCGCTAAGATTATGTTCTTTGCTGTAGATAATACTATATTATAAGTTTTGCCTTTTTTTTGTTGTTTTAAGGCTTCGGAATTTATTTTGGAGCTTGTGAATGTAATGTGGGTTCGATTCTTACTTGAGGAAATTAAATATTTTCTAATTCTTGGGATAGGCAGACTTCTAGGGTCTAGGCAGAGTTCCGCCACTTAACACGCTTGTCAATAACGTCTCCAGAATTCAGTCGAAAATGGGAAACAGAAGTCTTCTTGGGAATACTAGGTTCCCAGGTTCCCTCAGCCTGCCCTGCTAAATAACATATTCATATGACACGTTCATAGCTGCCTATAACTAACCTCAGTTTCAAAGTAACGTGACGAACGATACTCGTAGACACACTAATTAAGAAACTAAACAACCTTCAACTGCCATGAAATTCCTTATACGAGACGGATAAACCAATTTAAGGCACTCTAAAAGTGAGGCGTGCGCGCAGTTACCAAGTCATTTTATCGACAAATAAAAATGTTGTCTTTACGTCAGTTTGTGTAACATTATGTGTGTTTTATATTTATAATGTTCGTTTTAAAATGATATATTATGTCATTTATTTCAGCTTCACGCTGTATCCCGCATGTAGCAAGGTAGGAAGAGGGAGCCCAGTGCTAAGACACTCCGTTCCCTACTTTCTTTCGAATTTGGGAGCCATTGCGTGTTGAGTGCCAACGCTGTGCTTTGCCTCGATACCAGAGCGAAGACATGAAACTATTAATATTTAATTTCCTCGAGTTGGAATCGAACCCACAACCTGTCGTTTTTACACGCTTGTGCTCCTGCGTCACGACGGCCATTCCCCATTATTGGGGCATTCAGGGCTGTGACTGTTAAGGTCTTAGCAAAATTCTACACATTGCATTGTTTATCTTCTAATTCCTCTACTTTCTGTAATTTAGATTTGAACTGACAACTCTTGTGTAAAATAGACGCTATTGCTACCAGAATCTCTACCAAATCAAATGAACAATAATTTTTAAATACCTAAATGAAATTGTTTATCAAAGTAAGATTGGCCGTCGTCTTAATTATCACACCATTATAAAGTACAGCTACTCCCCCCCAGCGACCCTTGAACAATGATATCAAATGGGGGTAATAAAGTCCCAGAACAAGACAGTATTAATTATATTCAGTTAACGCTGTTTCATTTATTAAATACTTTGTTTTTGGTTTGTGATTTCTGTTTAGATAAATGATAGTAGAGAAGTAAGGCTGGCTGTAGATAGATGTTTTTGTTTAGTAATACATAATATTCTATGGACGTTATTCTATGGAGGCATATGGTGGCGCACGAGCGGTGGTGGCGACTGGTGGCATGTTCGAGTAGAGGAAATGAAATATTTATTTTAGTTTTCTATTTTGAATTCTAGGCTCTGATGTTGTTGCAAAGCGTGGCGTTCAGTTCTGCCACTCAACACGCAATGGTGGATTCTAGAGATGTATTGAATTTATTTATAGTTTCGTAAATAATTATATAATATAACTAAGGGTTAGGTTAATATTATAATATTGTAACAAATATATTACTTTAGAATGTTTTTAAAATGTTTAATTAAATTATTATGTTAGATATAATAATATTAAAATTTCTACTTAAAATGAATAAAATAAGTAGTGTTATTTGTTTCTATATTTTATTTTACCAAGTCTCAGTATTTACATATTCAAAATTGAGTTAACCTTTAACTATGGACGTGATATTTTTATAACACACATATGGACGTCGGGTCTGCCAGACCAATGTATTTATTGGTCATATTCCGTCTGTTTTTTAAAGGAAGAAGACAATTTTATGTTTTAGTTTACATGAATAGCCTCAAATCAAGCAAAATCAATATAAATAAAATCGCTTTTTATTAAACTTTACGCATCACAACGATTTAAGTAACTTAAAGTCACAATTTCAGTCTTTGGCCACATGGGATGACTTTTAAGAAAATAATACTATTAAAAAAAGACAGATAATAAAATAAATATTTTTTTAACAAAATATAAAGTCTAACAATTAAAAAAAATAAGGAAATTACATCTTATGTTATAAAATAAAAATTTTGACAACACCTTAAGATAAGGTACTATTGAACATCGATACACAATGGCTTTCAACATTGTAGGCTAACAGGACGATTGCAGTCAACATAAGTATGTGTTGTCTTTCTATATATCTTTTGGGGGCAAAGTATACATGTTTTTCAAGAACCCAAAACGATTTTTTTAGCTTCATGTTCAATAAATGATTGATCAGATCGCGAAATGCGAGTCAAAGTCATTCTCAATTCTTAGAGTAGTTTAGTATACGAAACGCGTCTTTTTATTTGATAAAGTGCTATTTTCTTTATAAAATGTCGTCGTCTAATTCTTTTGTTTGATGTTGATTATAAAGTACCGATATATTTGTCACTGACGTGCTTGGTCGATCATTTTTTTCCATTTTATCATAAAAACTAAAAAAATTGAATCTGTTTTTTAGGTAAATAATATTTATATTACTAAAATATATAACAAATAATGCAAAATAATATATAATATATAACAATATAAACATTTGAATACAAATTATACAATTAAAATATTAAAGTATATTTTGTAATATTATAAAAATATATGGTGTTTTGAAATCACTTTGTATGGAAAACATGGACGTCGGGTCTGACAGACCCAAGTCCCGTTTAGAAAGTTAAATACTCACGTGTTTTGAACCCAGACACACAACCACTGCTATCTACATTCATTTTGTCATTAATATGAAAGGTACTGAGCGACTCAGTGGCGGAGGTCACCGAGAAGTGGCCGATTTGTAGAATTCGTAGACCCACATGGGTCTGTGAGACCCGACGTCCATACTTAAAGGTTAAAAAACAAACGACAGGACAATACTGTCTTAAGTTCGTTTGCGGCCTTAACTTTCTTTTTCTTCACAAAAAAATTGATGCGGGAAATCCCAATGTTTTTCTCGCGTTTTCATTTGAATTAATTAACGATATTAATGACTAAAAACTTCTTCATCGCCCGCCCTCGTCTAATCGGTAACAATGTTAGTGGTAAATAAAACTTGTCAAGGAAATGTTTTTTTTATTCTCCATCTGTCGGCGTTTTTTTTCTTTTTAATTCGTTCGTTTTTGTTTACAACGGAGTTGGCCCGCGAATTGTTTGGATTTATTCGCGTAATTAACGAAGTTTGTTCGACTCGGATTAGTTGTTCCTTTTTGTGTTTTTTTTTACCTACAAGTGTAAACATATTGTTTTTTGTAAAAATGTTAATAGATACTTAATTTGCTTAGGGGCACCAGCGTGCAATTGTAAATGAGACGGTTGTGTGTTTGATTACCGCTTGGGAGAAAAATGTAATATTTTAATTAACTCGCTCTGGTATCTCAACAAGAAATGTCTCTAGAATTCAGCGGAAAGTGGGAAACTGAAGTGTCTTAGTAGGAAACGGAGTGTATTTGCAGTGAGTTCGTAGGGCCTTTGCCTAGCCTGCTTTGTGCGGGATACAGTGTGAAGTAAATAATTCCGTTGACATAATGTGTGTGAATTATATTAAGACATCGTGGCATAGTGATATAGCGTCTAGTCAGAATCATGATAGAAGTGTTTCAAATTTATTATTTCTCGATACTCTTTATTTCTTGACACTACTTATACTGCTTTATATTAAAAAAATATAACATTATTATGCTTGTTCTTAAGTACTATTTTCATATGGTATGTTTAGTCTGTTCTAATAGAAACAAATACAAATCTTTACCTTTAATTCATTAGTTGGTTATTAATTATCTAGACCACCTGCTATCCGTGCTCATTTAGAATCTCTAAACAGACACCTCTCAACAAAAAAACGCAAAAGAATATTAATGATAAATCTCATCAAAGACCACCCCCAGCACATCCCCCAAATAAGTAAACATAGATTATAAAAATAAAAATTTCAAAGAAAACGCCAGCCACAGATAAATTATATCAGGAAGGGTGAAATAATAAAAAAAAAGCGAGACACCGATTGTTCTATAATAATTTAACCCGTTTAGCGTGGTCGTCTCGTAATAAAGATTAAAAAGTTTATTTTTTAACACTTGCCTGCTTGGCTGGTGCTAATGAGGGGGCGTTGGAAACAATTTGAAGGATTACCTTCTAAAAGCTTCCGTCGGGTTTTTATTGAGACTTTTTTGTGGGCCGAAAGGCTTTTAGTCCCTTTGCGGCTCACGCCTTGCCTTTTGTGCTCGGTCGGTAATCTATTAATGAACGAAAATATTCTTTATTATTTTGTTGTGAACGATGATTAAATATGTATCTGCGGAGCGGGTTAGAAATGGCACGTATGTGGATTTGAGTTTTTTTTTCGTTCTCGTTGTATCCCTCACATAGCAGGGAAGGTAGAGGCAACAGGGGGCCTTTTTTTTTATGGAAAAAGGACAAGGCAAATGAGCGTTCGGGTCACCTGATGATGATCACCGCCGCCCACGACCCCGTGCAGCACCGGAGGAGCTACAGGTGCGTTGCCGGCCTTTGAGGTGGAGATAGACGGGCTTTTTGAAGGTACCCATATCCTACCGACCTGGAAACACAGCCGTGGGTAGGCCATTCCACAGTTCGGTGGCGCGTGGAAGGAAATTTCTACGAAACCGCACAGTAGTGGAGTGCCACGTATCCAGGTGGTGTGGATGGTATTTAGCTAGTCTTAAGATACTTCATTCCCATTTAAACCAGTCCCCCATATTCTACCGAATTCTAGAGGTAGGTATTGAGTGGTGAATCTCAATGTCCTGCTTTGCCTTGTTAGCAGAATGAGGAATATGAAGATATTACGTATTTCATTTCCTCGAGTGGGAATCGAACCCACAGCCTGTTGCCTTTACAGTCGCACGCATTGCCCCTTCGCCTCAACTAGTCTCAATAACTGAATTTAAGTAAGATGATAGTATTTGTGGCTATACATTTGTTTTATGTGTTATTATTATAAATAATAACTTCTTATAAAAGATATTATAATTTAAGCATAAACAACGTTATAGGCTAATGTAAAAACAAGCCGCACCGTACATCAGCGTACCGTAATCACATTTGCCTAAACTCCCTAAACTCCCCAACTGACCGTGCAAGAAAGACATAAAAAGCATAACTCTAATCTCAAGTAAGACATTACGAGAATACCAATGCATACGAAAAATCGATTGCTCTGTCTTAAATTCCTCACCCTTTTCGAGGGGGCTCCCCCTAAAAAACGAAAGAATAAAAGAGGGAAAAAATCTAAATCGTCTCATATCTCTCCCTCCGCCCCTCCCCTGCGGACACCTTCGACGTCAAGCCCTCCTTATTTCGTATGCGAGTTCCTCCGGCAATCATTATAAGGATATCGATTAGGCCCACGTCTCTAACCTGCCCATATCTTTGTAGAACACTTGTTTACATAGGACCAGGGCTAACGTTGGAATTTTATGCAATGTATAATTTCTTTATCATTTTTTTTTGGTACAGGTAATATAGTTATTTGGATTTTGTAAATTGATAATAATATTTATATTGGAAGTGGATCAGACACTGTACTAAATATATTTTGTAAATTAGTATGTTTTAACGAGTTTTTTTAAAGTAAAAAGATAGGAAACAATTATAAAAAAAGCTTATACGTGGACTTGAAATGGGGGTTGGGTTTTTAAAAATATTTCTTAAATTAAAATATTATGACTGCAATAACCAACAACATAATAGTGTATTTCACAAGCAATTTCAATCTTCACATAAGTTTTTTTACTACTAAAAAATAGTAAATATCGGTACAGTAAAAGAATTGGCAAAATGAGAAAGAGTAAGCTAACAAGCAACGACGGACGGTCGGCATAAGCATAATAATATGTAAATTGTTACCGTTAAACTATTTTAGAAGGTAAACACTGGGGGGCCCACGTGTTCTCGCAACGAGATTAAAAACCCTATATATAAGGAGAAACGAAAGTAAAAAGTAAGGAAAACCGCTCTTGGGTATGTAAATACATACTTATATAATACAATGTTGGAGTTGGGACAGGCTATGTCAGATTATTACGATTTACGCGATGGACGAGTACAAATGGCATCGATAGTTTTTTGTGACAGGGATCTCTCTATGTTTTTTAATAGGTTTCATTTTCGATAATATTTTGTATACGAGTAGTATTAACAAATATTCAAGCTTTAGTTTCCTGTTTATAATAAAATTATAATTATTTTCATGTTAACAGATTAATATTCAGTGTACTTAATCCACTTGGTGGTATCTAATAAATCCACCGAGCCGAATACTCTCTTCTTAAAGCGGTCTCATTACTCCGCATTAGACGGCGCGCGGCCACGCAAATCTTGGCGTCCCTCCGTCCGAGCCAAGATCCCCAATTCCTTTCATTACTTACCTAGCGAGACAATAGCAAGACGAGGACAAGAAAAAAAATATAATAATTTCAAGTGGAATAACGCTGAAAATCTTTTCACGGAGAGATGAATTATTGTTGTTTTGCAAGCGAGCTCTCAGGGACGAAATGCACCATCCTTATTAAGGCATTGTTCGGTGTTACGAGCCTTATTCATTTTTACTTGGCTCAACTTGAATGCTTATTAATTTAAGACCGTGATAAGCCCGAATTCTTTTGAATGAAGCAAGGAAATGTCTGTCCATTGTTGGGTGTTTTACATTCTATTGAATCGCTCTACATGTAGATTCTGCTAAATTTAAAATAACTGCTAATACCAAAACTGAACACAAAACTTAAAATGTAGTAAAATAATTTCTAAGTTAAATATTCATACGGCTTAATAAAAATCGTATTATTTATGACGCATTTGCAATAGAAGGAATTAGAGTAAGAATAATAAATTAAGTTTGCAAATGCAGTCTACTGCTATACGATTATCGTGACTGCCAACCAAATACGATAAATTTAAAGTCTCGCCGATAAAAGATGTATTATAATAACCATACACGTATGAACTTTAAGCCATTCCATGCCAAAACAATAAATGCACGTACATTCATATTATATATATATATATACATAACATCGAGCGCTTTATGGTAATCGAAATGTGCCCAAATATGTTGTTAAGAGGGCTCAACTACCGATGAACATGCGAGCAGTTCATCCTCCTTCATATTTTGTGGGCAACCGTAACGAAGACTTACCAAACTTACTTTACTTCCAAACTCGCGTGCATGTAGAGTTTTAAGGCGTCTATAAACATCCCTAGTGACGTCGCTCGTGATAAAGTCATTTTTATAATGTAAAACCGGCGTACAGTTGGAGTTTCTTAAATCATGATTTTATTTTGCAAGACGGGGGGAGTCCCCGTGGGGCGAGTCAAGAGTGATTACGATTTTTAATTATTTTTTTAAGCCGGTGGCGAAGAGGTGATGCTTCCCCGTCGGCTTATGCAAACAATCGACTCGCACTTGGAATTAATCCGACTCGGGTTTTTTCCTTCGCGACAAGGAATTAACAAGCAAAGAAGTCATTAAGTCGGAAGATATTCGAGGATTCCTTTTAATTGCGGCTTCCTTGACGTCCGGCTCTCTAATTGGTTCGTGTCGACGATTGGGACAAATTGAATTTTGTAAAACATTTTTAAGACGATTTGTAATTTGTTTGTGCGGGGTTTTTAAATTGTTCGTAATTATTTTAATTTTTTAACTCGAACATTGTATCGCTTTATCGAGTCAGTTTTATCGATTCTCGTTAATTAATTTGAATAACATTATTATCATTTGCTGGTGTGTCAGTGAAATTAAAAATGTTGACAGCGTTTATCGATAACTCTGTTTAGTTAGGGTTGTCGTACTTTCGATTTTCATTTTTTATAACCTAGGACACCAAGTAGGTACGCGCACACACGTCAGTTAAGTGCATAACCGGCCATTATCCAATTATTTCTAACCTTTCAGTTGATTCATATAGTAATTACTCCCATTTAAACGACATATGACAGTCAAAGTGATTGTACTGTGGCAGCAGTAATGAATTATTTGTTGGTGGCGTGCTATCGTTCTTTAATTGTCCGTATATTACGGCATTTCCACGTATCTACATTTGTAGGTACATCCTTGTCTTACTAAAGTAATAAATATTTGTAATATTAAATAAAAATACTAAAATTTCTATTACCATATTATCGGCATTTCTGAGCTTTGCGGTCTAATCAAAATTTCTTTTCTTGAGAACAAAAGCCTTGATTGAGCATCGCACTTAAATATCTCATTTATATTAACCACCAAACTCATCTATACTGATTCTCTTGATTTGGATCATTCTAGAACCTTCGCTAATTGAAATTGAAATCTGATTTGCTCCCCTCCCGCCCATTGAATTGAGCCCTAGTGATTAAAAGTATTCGAAAAAAACACAAATAATAAAATTACAATATCGCTAACGACGCTCGCCGTCTCCCCTGAATCCTTTTATATTTTTGGGGAATAAATTAAGGCCTAGGAAGGGAAAGAAAGCCACCGGTCCGCAAACAACGACTAACGACTCCACGTTGTTAAACCTCGGCCTCCGCTAAGCTTACAACCATTATTATAAGTTGTAAAATTTACTTCACTTTTTAAACGACACCAAAACTGCTGTGAAATGCCTGGCAAACTCGCTCCTTGAAGTAATTAAACATAAGTACATGGAACCTCACGGAACCCCACGGAACCATATATATTTTATAAGTTTGTAGAAAGTGTTTTTTCATAGCCATTACGTCCATATAAGTCTCGTGTAGCCGAATGAAAAATTGCCCTATTTTGAGGATGGATGACGCGAATTAAGAAAGCAATTACTCATCGGAAAACGCAAGGGGGCGGAATGTTAATAAGACAAGACTATGGACGCTGTTTTTCTGTCAGTCTCGATGGACACCAATGAATTCTTAATTAAGCTGAAAATTTACTTTCATAACTGATGAATATTTTTTGCTATCAATATATAGGTATTGAAAACACCTTTTTATATAACTTAAAGAAAGTTATAATGTTAATTTAAGGCCACAAGCCAATAAACGGTGCTAAAATGAAACATTACACCCAGCTCCGATACGGGTACTATAATTGAGTCTCTATGTGTTAATTACCACGACACACCTCCACGATCCATTTCCTTCGTGCTGTCTTTATTTGTGTTTCTATTTAAGCGGCCGCCCTGGACTAATGAATAGAATTTATTAACCATTTGTTACTAAATTACTTTTAGAAATGTTTTGTAGGAATTAGGTATATTTTCATATTAGCAAAATCAAATATGGCCTTCGTTAGCCACAATATCTGTTTGTCCAGCAGACGTAAGTACTAAGCAGGCGCCAGTCAAATTAAGGTAAGTAAAGTTGGAAACTCAAGAGAACAAAACTTCCATAATGTTATTAGACCGCAGACGCAGTGTCTAATCCCGCCCATCAGCTAATTAATCCCGGCAAGTTGATTTTCTCAAAAAGTTTCATCTCGGACGGAAGTAATTTCACGCCAGCATTAGCGAGGGCAGAACTTCACACTTAGCTCTCTCTCTCTCTCGGTAAACACTCATGACGTTTCCTAATTAACGGACGCAATTAGCGGTCGGGCTCGGACGGGGGAGTGATAAGTGGTTCCAAGCGGAGCAAATTCGGGAGCTTATAGAAGAAACGTGCTCAACACATCGTTGCTTCTTAACAAATGTTTTGCTCGACCTTGTTGATGCTTGCCTTTTACGCGCACAACTGTAGCGCACGCAATGAGCTGTAAATTATAAATTTGATGTGAATTTAAAAAAAGAAATAAATAAATAAAATATGCACTGAACAGTAAAATTATTTTAAAGTCCATTCTTAAGATATAAAATAAATTGACCATAAAATTTTTGGCATAAATGTGGAAATAAACAGATGTCAGTTTGAAAAATTAACACGAGGCAGCAATATCTGGGTAGCGGTTGTATGATTGTGTTTTGTTATGACAGCGCGAGCTGGCAACGCGGGTTCGCCGACCCTCCGTGTTTTAATGATAAAAAAAATGCGTGCGAGGGGAGGAGTAAGTGCCATCGAAGGAAAAAACTACGGAGGAAAATATTTGGCGCGACAGGTTCCCGCTTCGGGAGGGCCTTGATAAAAATTAAATCTTAACGACGGAAATTTAAAGATGACGCTCGAACGATCAAGAGGAGTGCACATCTGAGACCGGGGGCCTTTAATTGGGCCGAGTACTGATGTGTCTCGAGTACTCATTTATATATTTCGTGATTGATGGTGGCTACGCGACGATATTGACGTTTCGGTATATCTTATTTTTTTATTTGTTTTTTATATACAATTTTCAAGAAAAACATAGTATTTGAAATCCACATTGTGCATAAATAAAGCAATTTTTATAGATTTATTTCATATCTTAGAATATTAACGAGCAAGAACTTGGCATTTAAATTTGAATCATTTCTATAGGTATATTAAAACATAATATTTTCATAATTTAGGTATAGTAAAACTACTAAACCCATATGTTTATTCCAACAAAATGAACATACAAATACAAAACAAAGTAAAAATTTCCAAAAGACTACAATACGAGTTAGTTCCAAATAAAGCAGTAGAATCTCTTTATAAATTCTGCATCTGCACAAGATTTGCATCGTCGGTCTCAACTATTGATTTTCCACATCTTGAGGGCTACTTGCATTACTTGTTTAAACTTTTTATTTCACTCTGCGTGTTTTTTGTTTCAGCCACTCGCCCCAACCCCCACTCGCTTCAACCCCCACGCACTCCCTTGCATAAAAAAGTGCCTAATCGATAATTTGTGTGGGGGTGCATTAAGCATATCGCCAGAAATGTGGCCCCGACTGTTTTTCTCGGTGCTTTGAGATTTCACCCCTGAGGCTATTCATGTTTGCTGGCCGTCTTTGTAATTGAAGTGAAAATTCTATGTTTCATATAAATCTATGTTTATGTGATTATGATTATTATGATTCTATGATAGAACAGTGTAAATTATCCATAGATCCTCTTCTTCTACCCCAAAATATACGTAAAATTAGTAAATTTGAAAAAAAAAACCGACCGACATGTAGGTAGGTAGGTATATCTAATTTATTATAGCAAAATATAAGGACATAATAAAGAAAACTATTTCAACGTTGTTATTTAAAGACAGAAAAGTGACGTACATTTTTTATGGTAATAGTATTCTATTACTTAAAGCTGATTTTATTATCGACATTAAATCTAAATTATTTCGATACAAGATGAATAAATTATAACGAAAGGACAATAACAAAACAGTTATAAACGGTATTCTATAGTAAAATCTGGAATTTACACTAATAAATAATAGAAAAATTGTTGAAATTAATTAATTTAGCTATTTTAATGTTGATACCAATTGTTAACGAATAATTGTGGATTTAAAGAAAGATTTATATGAAATAATAAATTAAGATTAGGAATGAAGAAGATATTTACATTTCGCCTCCAAAAATATCTCCTTATTTTGTAAGGTTAATTTTAATCATAGTTATAGTTGGCAAAATAAAGCAGATATTTACTTTAAATTAAATGATAATATTAAGTACATCGTGATATAGCAACACCGCGGCTGAGTCTTAACTCAAGGCAGTGAATTATTTTCATTTCTTCACTATGGTAGGAAGACAAAGAACGGAACGTTGAGTTCCGCCACTCAACAGGCATTAGCTTAAAAATTGAGAAGTGGGTGGGGAACGGAAGGTTACCTTACTAGGTTGCCTTTGCCCACCCTGCTATATGCGGAATATGTACAACGTGGAGTTAAATTAATAAAATCAATAAAAAAAGTAGATAAAAAAAAGAAATCACGACATCATCAGTTTTATGATATGTTCTAACATCGGGGCCGATAGGCAAGCAAAACGTAATACTAAAACACTTTGCATTCTACTTTCCGCCATACATTTACATATTGCTAAAATAGAATAAAAGAAATCAACTGAATATCTTCAGTCAATTCGAAACGAATTGAACTGACAACTGTCGTGCTTACACACACTATACCACTGGATCTAAATATCTTTTATATTGAATATAACGTATTTCAAAGAATATTCATTTAACTTTAATATATAAATATCTATTAGCTTCCAATGAACTGAAGCCATAAAGTTAAGTCATTATTAGTAGCTAATAAACTCTAACGACTTCATAATTGAAAACTGTCGTTGTAATAGATCTGATGATGCGAAATTTATTTAGCTCTTGTGCATAAAAGTTAATTAATTAATATATTTTATTTTTGCCGTATTATTTTTAACTGACTTCAAAATGGGAGGTTATAACTTAAACATACTATTTTTATGTAAGGCGTATTGTTGGAATTGAGTAATATTTGATAGACCATTTATTAAGACTTCCGAAAAGGTGTGCTATTATTTCTTTCATCTTCACGCTTGATCCCGCATGTTGTATGATAAGCAGGAGAAGCCTAGTGTTAAGACATTACATATTAAGTGGCGGAACTCAGCGCGGAGCAAAACATTGGAAATATTAAAGTTTTCATTTCCTCGATTTGAAATCGAACTCATAACCTATGGCGTTTAAAATGGCACACTTGTAGCCTCTACGCCACGACTGGCCTTAAAATACCGACCTAGACATAATTAATTGCAGAACGATATGTACGTATGTAGGTACTACACCTGCACTTGAAGTATAATTATAGATTAAAAGAAATACTTCTATATAGGTATTTATTATTTTTGTATTATATTTATATAAAAAAATTGTTAAAAATGTTTAAGCGTTTGCTTTGCGTGTTAAGTGGTGGAACTTAATGCTTTGCCTCGTTGCTAAAGGAAATCATAATATTTAACTTTCTTGGATGAATCGAAAATCGAACCCACAACTGTGGCGTTTACAATCTCACACTTGTGTTTCTGCACCACGACGGCCTTGGTCTGAATGTATGTTCAGCTTAAAGCTTCCGTCTATCCCGCAAAAGACAGGTAGAGAGAGTAACTACTGTTGAGATACTGCATTCTTCACTTTCCGTCTAAACTTGAGAATAGATATATAGATACTTATAGATTTCGAGATATAATAAAAAATAATTTAAAAAAAAACTTAAAAATAAGCACTCACGTTTTTTTTCTTCGTGTATTGTATTTTATTAAGCACTTTCATTTGATATCCATATTAGGAGAGTTCTACAAAAAATGTAGTTCACCATTTTCTTGCGGCGGATTAAAAAAAAAAGACTATATAATTTCATTGTCATCAGAACGGAAGTTGTAATTGAAAATTTAGCTTAACCGGACACTGGGAAGTGGGTTAAATTGAGCTTAAGAGATTTCACATACACTAACACAAATTCCATCATGCCAAGTTAAGTAAAACCTTGTAAAAAGGGTTAAGTTGAGTTCTACCACTCATATTATTGCACGAGTGGGAATCAAATCCACAACTGTCGCTATTGAACTGCGCCACAATGCTTACTTAAAATAATAGTAAATTCTTATAAAACAAAGTCTATATTACCATTAAAAAAAGACTGTTTAAACAGTATTTACTAAGCCTTTAAAGAATTTCCACGTTTTTCATAATATATTGATATTAGTGCAATAAGATGTAATCAGCAAAGACGCATGGATGCTGCTAACTGCCAATATCTGATGCATCAGATCCATTGTATTTGTTCTTTATGTTTTTTACGGAGGGATCGACGATAATGTTTTTATGGCCGAGGGTCGCCTTAATCAGGGTTCTGTGTGATTAAACACTATACCTACTTGACGATCTATTTTCACTTCTATATATGTGTTTTTTCTATTTATTTTTTTTGTTTTTATATGTGGTTTTATTATATATAATTTATTTAAAAATGTTGTTACTATTATTAAATAATCAATTTAGTCTTAATAACTACTTTAAAATAATCACTAATATTAAGATTTTGATACAGAATCATATATATTATAAAATATCTTCCAACAAATTGTAAAAAAACTCAATTAAAAAAAATTAAATTACAAGAAAAAAATAACAAGTGAAACAACAACTCCATACACATTTTCATAAAACGAGGTATATGAGTCAAGAACATAGCATTCATAAACATGCCACCCCACGCGCTCACCCCTTGCTCGAAAAACTCACCCCCGTTACCCAAAAAAAAGGGCACCAGGGGACGCTACGCATCCTAAGTAAGCTGAGCTCATTGGGGTCCGCAGATGTCTTTAATGGCTTTAAATTATATGTAGAGAGAGCTAACTGCTTCTCGTAGGTGATAGATTGTAGTGGATATTACGGTACTGCCTTTTGTCTGTTCGCTGGGAATGTTATTGGAATTTCTTTTAATGAACGTTAGTTATACTATGTTTTAGTTGGAATTGTTTTTGGTATGATTAAACAATTGTTTTCTTTTTTGTGTCTTCAAGCTAGGTATATGAATATTTCATTTTGCTTAATATTTTTCTCCATATGTTAGCTATAACCATTCTTTTTTTTCTAAGATTGAAGAAAACTCTTAAAGATATCCATTTAATAACAGAGCGAAGCCGCATGCTAGAACTAGTATATTACATTTTTCTATAATTTGAAAATATTCTATACCAACTTGTTAACAGTAAAGACGTTTCATATACAGTTCAATAACATTATTATGGTAATTTGTGTACACGAGTCATTTTCATATAAATAGGAACAAAGCTATTTCCTTACAGTGAAATAACGAGACAATCAGAGGTAACGGGCGTGCGCGTTGCGTTAAATTTCGATAATCAATCGTTGAACAGACGGCTAGGCACGATTTCGCGCTTACATTATGTTTTAAAGAAAAATATAATAATTGTAAAATAAAGTCAATAGGAGGCTAGTCGAGGCGCTGGTATAGTGTGACTGTAACCGCGACTGGTTGCGGGTTCGATTCCCATTCGAGGAAATGAAATGTTCATCAAATACTTTCATTTCTTCGCCCTGGTGCCGAGGTAAAGCGCGTCGTTGAGCTCTGCCATTCAACACGACATGCTTCCAGAATTCGGCGGAAAGTGTGGAACGAGGTTTCTTAACACTAAGTTCCCTCTGCCTACCCTTCTATGAGCGGGACAGGCACAGCGTAAAGATTTTTTAATATATTTAAATGATATCCTACGGCAAATAAAAAATAAACGGACTCTTTATTCTGATAAATTTAGATACCTAGGAATTGAAGTAAAATAAAAGTGCAAAATACAATGAATTTGATAAAGTAATTTCTGTATTTTTTTTGGTTCATGCTATATCTGGGAATTTACTGTTAAGACACTCCGTTCCCATGAAGATACTTCTGTTTTTTCACTTTTTGCCGAATTCGTGTTGAGCCGCTTTGCGTCGTTACCAAAGTCAGAAAAATGAAAATATTAAATATATCATTTCCGAATCGAACTCACTATCACCGGTTTTCAGTCACACGCTTGTACCCCTACGCCAAGACAGCCTTTTAAAACTACATGCCTTATACATAACTTACGATTCATCGATTACAACTCAAACAAACCCACTATCCCATACAATAATTTACAATACAAAATACAAACTTCTTTTACATTGCAATACAAATTCAATTACAAATTACACTTGAAGAACTCTAACGATTGTCATTACGCATAGTGATTGCGTAAATAGAGGCGGCTCTCCAGCTTCACGCTTCGTGGCCGTGCTTTGTCTCGTATTAAATAGGCGTTGCACTGACGATCGCTAATTTAGGTTATATTGCAGGTAATACATACATACATGTATGTATGGCCTGTTGCAAATATCTAGTTATGGCAAATTATCTATTATTTGTTTTAATGCAAATTGTAGGATAGTCAACTGTTTGTCTATTTAAGTGAATGTTGGACTAGCATTAATTAAAGATGTCGGTATGTGACAGTTTGCGAGTACGTTTCGAATTCGAGGAAAGAAAATATTTCATATTTTCATTTTCTTGCTCTGGTAACGATGCAAAGCGCGGGGTTGAACTCCGTCACTCTACACACAAGGCCTTCACAATTCTACGGAAAGTGTGGTACGGAAGTGTCTTAATGGGAATGGAGTGTCTTTACACTAGGTTTCCAGTTTCCCTCTACCTACCCTCCTATGTGCTGGATACAACGTGAAGCTGGAAAAATATGAAAAAATTTGGCAAACGAATCTTCTTAATCTTCTCAATTATTGCTTACTTACTTTTATTAATTTCGTAAATTTATAATTAAACATCTTATATATAGGTATACTTTATACTCACAAGTCACAGAAATCCATTTCAACGCATTAAGGCATATTGTTCACTCACCTTCTGTAATAAAGAGAAATAATTTTATTAAAAAAGTGCACAGACCCAAAATACTTTTAATTTTTGAACTATTTAAAAAAAATCTAAAAGAAAAGTAAAAGATCATTCATATAAACACAAAGAAAGCCTATTTTAGGGTGGATTTTTAAAATATGTGTGACAATTATCGGTACACGATGTTAATAGCGTTTTACATTATATAGAAGTGGAGTTAGAAAAAAAATCCCCCTTGCTTACGAAGATTTATACGCGAATTACTTATAAATTTTGAACTTCTTATACGGTGGGCCAAATATGTTATACTGTCATAAAGAAAATGTTCCAAATGGAACCTTATTATTTCTTGGGAAAGAATCATACGCAAGTTCGTTCCAGATTGTGAATCGGGCTCGCTTATAAAAATGTATTTAAAACGTCGCTATGGAAAATGATTTATTAGGTACGGGGCGTCGTAAATTTGTCCACTTAGACTATAGGGAGCAATAAATATTGGCAACATTGTATATATTTCGTTTCCTATAGAATTGACATTATTTTCTATTCTTAAAGGAATCGTATTCAAGGGATAAGTTGTGCAGAAAAATAATGTTAGTGATTTTGTGAAAAATAACAAAAAAATAATTATTATGTATATGTCTTAAACTTAAAATAGTTAGGCATAGCTAAGCAAATTATGTTAGTTTTAAACTGCGGCTTTGCCCACATGGTCAATAGTGGTGGTAAGATGTAGTGGTGAACGTGGGTACAGTGGGTTTATTTCTTCCATCGATAGGTATATAGAAATTTCAAAGCAAACAATTTTTGAGTTCGAACCAGTTTCTGAAATTAGCATATTTAACTAAACAAATTCTTCAGTTTTATCATATTAGTGTAGATATCTATATCTGAAACAGTCCTCATATAAGACTTTCTCGTTAATTTGGACCTAATACATACAGACTGAGGACAAGTATATCATCCACTTCACTCCATCTCAACGATGATCCCAAAAAAGTTCTCCAACAAAATTTAACAAATACAGTTAGTAAATTAAAAGAAAACACATAGCAGATGTAATATTATAATGGAACCTTAATAATACCTGGTGGGAACCACCTTGCTTGGTGTCGCCGTCAAACAGCGACGTGAACTATCAAACAATACCATCGATCAGACCGAATTTAATAATAGATGTGAATATTCATGTCTTAGACATCCGTTAATTTATGCAAGATGATACGGCTTTATGGTATCAAAAAAATGACAAAGGCCTTCGTCAAAATTGCAATCCTCGTCTGATACACAACACCTCAGAAGGGAATGCCGACCCCAACCTGACGTGTCACTCATTGTCCCTTATTTCTCTGTCACTTAAAGATTTTTTTTCTTTTTAATTCAAAGCAAAGTACAAAAACTGTCTAATTGTAACAGTTTTTTTCGCTTTGAAATTTTAAGGTCGATTATTTTTTTCTTTGTACTTTTAAAAAATAAAGCGTCTTTAAGCTTTATAAACCGTTAGGATGTTGAGGCTGACATTTGAAACTGGATGTTTTTAATTCTGCACAAAACTAAGTAAGGTTAGGGGTGTTTTTTAATAAAAAAAAATATAATAATAAAATATCTCAATTTTAATCGTTAAACTTTATATAATATATTTGCAAAATATTTTTAAAAATAATCTAATCTACATAATTATGTTACTATTCAAAGCAATTCATAAGTTTCAAAATTAAATACTTTACTATTTTCCTTATAATTATGAACTGTATATCTATAAAAAAATCTACTTTAATTAAAGCTTAAATAATAAGCTTTCTAAATCTATGAGAAACTTTCTATTTTGACGTCTACCTGTGATGGGGAACTGGAAGGTGAAAAATGGTACCGTGTTATTAAACCAATCTGATCGATTGGAAAGGGTTGGGAAGTATTCAGGAGTTATTATAATTGCACAAAGGAGATCCGGTCCGATCCGGATTTCTATTATTTATAGTTTCCGATCGAACTTTGAATACGCCTTAATTATCGGCTGTAGTTTGTCGCGCCCTTAAATGTTTTCTTTTAACTTTCATTGAAAAAGTTGTACCCAAAAGTTTTTAGGGGCTTATTTATTTAAAATCATTAAAAAAATCGATTTCAGAATTATTATTTGTATTGTATATGTAACTAATATAAATGGCAATGAAAAGGCTAAAATAAATAAAGTAGAAAAAAATCTTCGACTAATACGAAGTTTAAATATTTATTAAGGTATACCGTTAAATATTGTAACGGAATTAAAAAATACAGTAATACAATATATTGAACAAAATATTTGTATATACAAGGGATTATGTATCATAAAAAGAAGTAATAAAGAGTGAATTTGTGTGCTTAAATTTACAATATTCACATCTTCGTCGGATGTAAGACGGTTTTAATAAACTGAAAGTGTTTTGAACCGCGCTCACTAAGCGTAAAGATTTTGCGAATAATACGTTGGGTGATCGTCAATGTATGACTTGAAAAGCTTCTCAAAGTTTTTTATATTATTTCTTTATAACACCCCAAATCTTCTATAATATACATAGTCTACTACCTAATTTAATAAACTTACAAAATAGGTGACGTAATTAAACGCCGCACTGTGTCTACCCAGAACACATAATATTTTTTATTTATCTATAGGTATAAAATATAAATTGTATGAAAACCAAACTTACAATCGCTATTTTATTAATTAATGTACCTAATGAGCTTATTTGAATTTTTTCATTATACATTTTAATTTAAAAACCTATCTATAAAACTTTGAGAATCGATGAGAGAAATCAGAAGTCGCCATTTATTGGTACCACAAAGAGCCCCAAATTTTACTTGTGTATTGAAAAGTGATATATTTGTATTAGTTTCGAGGTCCCCTGCAAAACGAATTTTAATCCTTATACTTATTTACTATAATAATGTATGGAATAGAAGATAAATATTGAACTTCAAAAAATTGCGTTTTAGTTAACTGAAGCTAGATAGTTATATTTTTGGACATTTATTTACTTTTATATATTTTTTTGTTATTAGTGAATTGTGTATTATAAATAACTATGAGATTTTTTAAAATATAATTTAATGCTTTTTAGCTTCATGCTGTATCCCACAGATAGTAGGGTAGGCAGGGAGAACCAAGTGTTAAGACACTATGTTCCTATTAAGACCGTTCCCTTCTTTCTGCGGAATATACTACTCATATTGAGTGGCAGCGCTATGACTCGTTACCATAGCGAGGAAATGAAAATATCCAATATTACATTTCTCGAGTGGGAATCTAACCCAACACCACCGCGTTTAAAGTTGCACGCTTGTGCCCTGCGCTATGAAGCCTTCGTTAGCTTCACGTGGTTCCTAAAGGGGAACTCAGAGAAAGCTCATTTCATTATATATATAACATTTCTATATGTATAGGTATGTCTTTATCCACAATCCCATATATCGACGGTACAACATTTTTTTTTCATTTTGAAAAAA
This sequence comes from Heliconius numata, assembly GCA_016802625.1. Classification (NCBI taxonomy): domain Eukaryota; kingdom Metazoa; phylum Arthropoda; class Insecta; order Lepidoptera; family Nymphalidae; genus Heliconius; species Heliconius numata. The sequence goes on along the minus strand of JAEBDU010000002.1, from coordinate 1,251,409 downwards.
AAAAATTAGATCTACATTTCTTAGTAGCTTAAAAGAGCGAAAAAAAATCTGCATTTTTTCGTTTTCGATACTTTACCTAAGAAACACCGATATATAAAAATCACATAAAACTTTCACGAAGTTCTAATCCTTATCGTTTCACACATTAAAGAGATATTAAGCTCCATGTATGATAGAATTCAAAATGTTATGACACTACCCGCACACCCTTATATCAAATAAAATAACCATATCTGACATGTTATATAGCCCGTGAGGTTCTATAGTATAGTTGCATGTACGGGTTAAATGATCTTAAATGTGTATTAAAATAGCAAACTACCCACTCGTATGGAAACCGTAAAAATCGCAAGGACCATAGAGTTGTGAAAAGTAGAGCTGGCTGGTATTTTTTTTGATAAATAAATAAATCAGCTTCACGCTGTATCCCGCACATAGCAGGGTGCACTGCCGGCAGAGGGAAAGGGTTCTAGTGTTAAGACACTCTTAATTCTGGTGGCACTGTGTGTTGAGTGCTTGCAGTGCCTTTTTAATATTTTTAATAATTGTATTTTGTAACAATAATACCCAAAATTATTGTTTTTTTTTTAATATAGAATTTAGTAGTTATTTAATACATGTGTTACGTAAAATATAAATGAATGTCGTTTTATTTGCTATTAAAAAACAATTAATGATACGTACTTGAATATTTATTTATATACAAAATTAATAATTTTATATTTTCATATATATATCAACGAAAATTTAAATAATAAAGCCATATCTATCACATTTATAATTATGAACTCTCTATAATCAATAAAGCACCGCAAATCAGTAACGTCTCAGGTAGCGAAGGGCTAAATATTAAGCATGTGAAAACTGTATGTTCGACATACAATAACCCATAAATAAGACATTTGCACCTCGTATACGTACTTTATTTGACTGCTATATCATTGTCTAGAGTATACCCTCGTATAAGGCGGATATATGTATGTTACTTTTACTTGACATTCAATGTCTAAAAAAAGTTAGGCCCAAGTTATTTATTAGTTAAGTAATATTATGAATAATAGAGACTTTAGAAAGTTAAAATCTTGATCAAGAGAATTGTTTAAGTATTGTTGTAAGAAAAAATTTTGTATTATTATATTTAAATATATAAAAGTAGCGTACATTTTTTTTCAAATCGATATTTTTTTGTTTTTGTAGGTTTTTTTTTGTGTAAATTAATGGTTTAATTCTTAAAGTTTGTCTTAGATTTATTTGTTACTAATACTTACATTTATATTTTGCTTCAAATCTACATTGTTGTTTATAACTTTTAGATATTGTACGCCACATATGTAAACAACAGAAAAAATTGAATCATAATAAATGATTATTTCCTTTTCTTGTTAATCACTTAAATGAAAATATTTAAAAACGACATAACTGGCGTCAAAAATGACGTGACATACATGTCACTTTAGGGTGATCTATCAAAATTAAACACTTGTATTACATAGACAAAGTGGTGATTATAAAAAAACACGTGTTTCAATATAAGCGATAAGTATCGTGTGCCAGAGACGCGTGAAGCGGTCAAGATTGGAGATAGCCACCCTCGCGCCGTCCTTTGGACGTATTAGGTAAATTAAAATAAAAAGAGGAATATCATTATGTTATTGCTGCCATAGATTTACATTTTTTTTCTCGTATTCAGAAGATAGAGGGAACCTAGTGTTACTCTGTTTCCACTTTTGAGGACTGCGTGTTGGGCGGCGTAGAAGAGCGGGGAATTATAATTTTAAATGATTAATTCAGTTCGCCTCTTTAGGTAAATTGAAACAAAAAGAGGAATATCATTATAATTGTTGCTGCCATAAATTTACATTTTTTTCTCATATTTAGGAGATAGAGGGAACCTAGTGTTAAGACACTCTGTTTCCACTTTTTTTTTACGACTGCGTGTTGGGTGGCGGAGCTTAACGCCGCGTGCTGTTCTTGTAAGCATAGAAGAGCGAGAAAATATTTTTTTTAAATAATTAATTCAGTTCGCCTCTTTAGGTAAATTAAAACAAAAAGAGGATGTCAGATGTTGTACCATAAATTTACTTATATAAGAGTAATATTTTAAAATCAATCTATGTTAATGTATTTATTAAAATTCCTACATAATTATTTAAAACTTGTTCTGTGAATTATGTCTTTAGCGATATGTCAGTTTAAATATTTATATTTTTATATTGTATTGTTATATCTTAAGTTCAGGCCGTTATGGCGCAGCGGCACAAGATGTGACTGTAACGAGACGGTTGTGGGTTCGATCCTAACAGAGTTGAATTAAATATTTTCGGTAAGGCCGTTTACTATTGAAAATGCAATATTTCGAGTGAAAAGAGGATAATGGAGTATTTTTAAGCCGCCGTTGCAAAAAGAGTAGTGTTATAAGTTTGACATGACTGTCTGTGGCACCGTAGCTCCTGAATAACTGAACCGATTTGAGTGAGGTTTTTCGTAATTGAAAACCTTATAAATTCTTATCTATGTTATATGACAATCGGATTAGCAGATCAAGACTACAAGCATTTTTCTAAGGCAAGGTATTTTTACACTTTTATTTATATAAATGGTATAGAGAATACATTTGCTTAATTAATCTAGCTGTATTCTAGTTTATTTATATGCACAAAAACCAAAGAATTTTACTTGACCCTAGGTTATTCCAAATTTAGTTATTAAATATCGCATATTTTCGTGACACTTCTCAATAATAAAACGCACCTACCATATATTTACATATTGGACGCCATTAAAAATCTATTGTGATTCAATATGGAAACTCTAAATTTATAATGATACATTTGTTATTAAATTACCATAATATATTCGTATAATATCAATTAGAAGTGTCAATATAAGATGTGGACTATAATAAAATAGAAATATAATATAATAGAATAATATTGTTTTCTAAAGGAACGTGTACACACTCCTACGCAGAGATTTACGTAGGCTTTATTTAAACTCACACCGTTTTAAGCCACAATGTCGACTCGCTTTGGTTGTTATAAATTAAATAATGGCAAGGTCTCAGGTTCAGTATTTCTTACTAATACTCTTTGGATGTGTTTATTGCTTTTCAACGAAATGTAAAAGAAACAAACTAAGTTTAAATGTTGGACAGACAACTCTGAGATTCCAGTTGTGGTACGAGCGTAAGAATGTAAATGCGATAGGTTGTGAGTTTGATTCCCAGCAAAATATTTAATATTATCGCTTTTGTCGCTCTGGTAATGCAAAGACGGTGTTGAGTTACGCCATTCAACAAGTAGATGCCAAGGGTTCGGTGAAAAATGGGAAACGAAAGTGTCTTAATATGAACGAAGTATTATACCTAACATTAGCTTGTATCTCATAGGTCACATGTCTTAACTGTATTCTAAATCCATACCTATATTATAAATTCTAAAGTAACTCTGTCTGTCTGTCTTTTACACAATCAGGGCCAAACCGCTAATTTAGTTGTGATAAAATACTTTTACTTACTACTTTTTTCTCATATTTGTAATATATTAGATATATACAAATATATTAAAATACTTATTAATTTGACATGCAATTTATTCCGCCATGTTAATAACCGTCGCTATGCGACCGTTGCTAAGCAACGATTTGCAAAGTTTGTTGTTAGAAAACGTCACCCAAAATGAGCTTGCTTAACGCATCTCTCTATTGAAAACTGAAAATAATTTCATAAATATATTTAATAAATATTCGTATAGTTCAAGCGGGCGTAGCCGTATTCGAGTCCACTAGTTGTTAGATAAATAATTATGTAGACGTCCTCCATGTCTTTTAGATTTTCAATAAATTTGGACATCGATTATAAAAATCGATTATTCGGTGTTTCTAAACTTCATCTATTATCCAATAATTGAATGCCGTGACAATTATTATGGGTATACAAAGGCGACGATGACGGACATGGGTCGACAGAGGCAACCGGAAGCGGCTGACCGTCGACGCCGGACCCGGACTGAACTATGCATATCGATTTAGCGTAGGTATATGTTTCATTAATTAACTAAGTTACTCATCTTTTTTAGGTAGAGGGAACCTAGTGTTAAGGCACTCCGTTCCCCACTTTCCGCCGAATTCTGGAGGCACTTAATTATACGTTTTATTCTATTTGTGTCTTTATGTTAAACTTTCTTTGTTGTAAACAAAAACTAATCTTGTTTTTTTAGTTAATATATTTTAGCTTCTGGGATACAGTGTGAAGCTGACTTAGTTTTTTTTATTCATTTTTTATATGTCGACTCATTTTGTATTTTGTAAGGTTCCGGCCCTAAAAAGGTAAAATCTTTTTGAAGTACGGTACCCTAAAACCATTGATGAGCCTACACATCTACAAATGAAAGTGAAATATCTACCATAAAATTAATGAAATATGCATATACGAATTTCTTTGGACATTAACAGCGGATATCATTATCTTTATTAACTAGTTATTTATTTGTTTGACATTAAATTGCCGATGAATGAATTCTATACGGAAATTATGATAATTAAAGAACAGTTCAGTGAAATTAGAATTTTTGCTATAGCGTGGTCACGTTTCGGCCATTTAATCATTTAAGTATGCAAAACCCTAATGTCTTAGATATAAAATTAAACTAAAAAAACATAGCATATTAGGTATATTGTTTTATATATTAGCTAGTTGTCGTCCCCGACTTTGCTTGTGTCTACTCTAAAATGTAAAGTGGAAAATCTCTTTTTTCACCTTTTGCCGTACGTTCAGTCAATGTGTGTTGAGTGGCGGAACTTCAACACCGCAACCCTTTGAACCCACTACCACCACTGCGCCTTAGTTGCCTCTATAATAGCTAATTCTATAGAAATATAAAAGCCTTATATAACCCGTTTATATACTTAAGTATATATATCAGAATAAGTACAGATGTAATAATGTTGATTGCATTAAATAATTATACCGGTATTTAATTACTGGGCTAGGTAATTGGAAGCCCTACAGCCCTGCGCCTGCAACGGTAGGGTTTCGGTCGCTCATTTACACTTGCATGTTCTAGTTCTTATTATATTTAGACATTGTCGCTTGTGGCTTTGCGATTGTATAACAATGTACGTGGGAAGAATGTACTTGTATGGACGTATCGTATTGAAGTCTTGTTGTGTTTGTTGTTTTCTTTAATATAATTATTTTTAAGTCATTTTTCTTCTTTTTTTAATGTAGGTTTTGTTTCTTTACTTAATTAGTTAATTTAATTTCTATTTCCTTATTGACTTTATTAATATTATGTTTCGTATTATTTTTACATTTTTTTATTTATCTTAATTTATTCTAAAAATCCATTAAAATATCCATACTAATAATATAATAAGCAGGAAATGTTAAACAAAACGCTACAATTATGCAAATCATTAACTCTTGTCACCTCAGAGGATAAAATGTAAAATTTTATCTATTTTAACACGCAAAAAATATTTTTTTTATTTAAAAAAACGAATTTCTCTTAACGCCACTTAATTTATATTCGTTCATAGGTGTCAAATGTAAATCCTGACCCTTTCGTCATATCGTTATAATCAATAATGCATGTTTTCTACGCACGAGCCTTCGTGACATACCTAGAGAGACTTCAAGATATATGTATGTAATACTTTTCTATGGAAAAGAAATCATATTCATATTCATGAGGATGTTATGGCACAGCATCTGGCTATAGTAAGACTGCGCGACGCTTGTGGGTTCGATTGCCATTTATTTATGGAATTAAATATTTTTAATTCTTCGCTCTGGTAACAAAGACAAACTGCGCCGTTCATTTCGCAATGTCTCGAAAATTGGGCAAGTGGTAGGGAATAGATTATCTTAAAACTAGGTTCCCTCTGACTTCCCTGCTATAAGCAGGCTACAAATTGAGGGTTAGTGTGAAATATGCAAATTGAAGTCGATATTAGACTTAGTAGTTATGTAACAGTAACCGTTTATATTTGTAGTATAATAATAAATAAGGAATTAATGTTCTGTTAAATTATAAGAAGCCATTTACACGTGTACAATTTATTGTTTTTATAATGGCATTAGCAATACTAACACTATTAATTGTAGTATTATTTAATAATTAAGTAAAACTTCCTAATTAACCTTATGTAAAAAATACTCATTAGGTTCTATTCCTACTCGAAAACGAAGGTTATTTAACCTTTGACATCGTCGTTTTCTGATTTATTTGGTGAAATTTAATTGGTTGTTCTTTGATTTGCTATGAATTATGGAAACAAGTCGTTCATGATTGAATTTATATTATTTATTGGTTACAATTGTAATTATAATTATACCTTTATATTATCCAAAAAAAAATAGCATTTATTATTTAAATTTAATTTATAAATGATATATTTCACGCTTCATCCAAAACATCTTTTATTCCTTTCAATATATTCTACTTATAAAAGTGTTACAATTTACATAACTCGCCGTATTAAATGTCAATATGTAAATGAAGCGAGTGTTGGCCGCACGCGTCTTTTTAACATAACATATGCAAAGTACTTAGCCCTATGAGATGACGTTAGCTATCAGATACTTAGATGCTGTCATACAATTATAATTGACTATGGTATTTGTAGCACGAGCCGTTACGGGGTAGGAACGGAAGGAATATTTTTTTTATTCTTTAAAATTTGCATTTCTATAACATAGTTATGTAAAGTTAAAGATTTGGGTTTCAATTATTTTTTTATTTATTGTTATACATATTTGCGCTCTCTATTTGATGTTTTAATAGAAGAGATGACAGTCAGTCGCTTGTTTAAAAAAGTACATTTCCCCAAACAAAAATTCAAACCTAAAACCACTACATGTTAACAAAAACATTTTTTTAAAATTAATATAACCTAACTATTAACAAAAGATAAACATTCACCTGTTTTACACAGCATTGAATAGACAATAACAAGAACAAAGCCATTCAGAAATATCGCGAACGCCGTCGGGAAACTGGGACGTGGTCTCATGCAATGGTTCCAACGAACACGTCGTCACAATTAGGTTCCCTCCGCCGTGACGTGGAAATAGTCCACTATACGCGTATCGCAATGACTAAGTATTGTCTAGAAAGTAACTAACTTTACTATAGAATTTACGCTGGCAATGGAAATATTAGACAGTGGTTGATGTGACAGCTCGTTGTTTACTATTTTTTTCATAGAATGTTATAAAAAGTCAATGAAAAAAATATTGAAAAATATTTTTTTAGCTTCACGCTCTATTTTGCATGTAATAGGGTAAGCAGAAGGAACCTGGGAAACTTCCCGTTCCCCGTCAACGATAAAAAGTATCATATTATATTTAAAAAAAAAACAAGTAAATAATTTGGCATCCCAACATAAATTATAGTACAGAACATGATTTAGCAAACCAAATGTCTATTGTTATATTTAAATGACGAGTAGGTACCGTAACGGACCGATCGAACGGTTTAAACAAGTATTTGAATATTTTTACAATCAATAACCAATATATGCAAATTCTCACAGAAGACATTAAGCGTACGCGCGACAATGCTGCAACCGTTGCAGTAACAAGTAAAAATTTCATCAAAGGTAAAAATAATAATTGATCGAACGCCATTGTTACGAATGATACACGGTCGGGACCCTACGATATCGAGAGGTTCGTATATTCCAAAAATTAACCAGCTATAGGTCTAAATTTAATTTTACGATCCAATACCTGCCCTCAGCCGACAAAAGTTTCATAATCAAATTATGCAACCGATGACGCTATTGTTAACTACATGCATAAATTTAAGGTTTGCATTGTAGACGCATCCAAAGGGTTGGAGGAAGTTCGTAATAATAGACGAGATGCTTCGGAATGACTATTGAACGCAGAGTTCGTATGGGAAGAAGGGTGAACTTACTGAACGTGATGATACTTATCAGATAATTGTTACGAATTATTAGCTTTGGAGATTTCTTTGAACATCCGCTATCTTGGTGCGATTTTAAATCAATTTAGTAGAGCATCTTTCTTGTACAAATATTAAGATTTAATTATTTTTTTTTATCTTGTAAAAGTAAACATCAAAGAAGTAACTGAATTCTCAGTTTCAAAAATCAACGACAATTCTGGCCCTTAGCGAAAACAACGCGAATATCACATTACAAAAAGTATGAATTGAAAAGAAACCGTTACTATTAACAAAGGGTATGACAACGTTACAGGGTGATCCAATTTTGGTGGAACTCTTACAGTAATGATATGAAGCACGGGCCTTGCATACTTTAGCGAGAGAAAAGAAATTTCAGAGACGTACATTGATATGGAAATGAGACGGCAGGTAGCGAAGGGTTTTATTGAAATTAGAGATACACATATGAAATTCGAGAATATCGAAGTGCAACTATCGATAGATACGGGGTGTCAATTGTGGGGATGGTGGGACTTCCCCCGTAGAGCTATAGTTACTTAGGTTAACATTTGTAGAACAAGACTGTATGCTATGCTGAAATACTTCACCTGGCAAAGAATAGTAATATATCATTGGATTTTTATTTATCTTAAAAGTTGGTTTTGCAATGTACATTCAGCTTATAATAAAAACATAGGAAATTATTAAGCTTAAATAACAAATTCATATTTTATTTACCCAATGAATTATCAATAACTAAACATATTCAATTTAAATTCAATTTCAATTCAATAAATGTTATATTTTGTAACAAAATATAGGGGCAAAGGCCTTAACTACTTTGCATATGAAGAGTCCACGTGCGAATTATCATACTGGCGTCACATAAAATTGACTATCGTCTTAGATACCATTTACATACATTAGACACCTCGGTAACGGCACGGGCCACAAATTTACTCCGTACAAAGCGAGTACGCGTCAAGGATTGCATGACATTTGCATAAGTCCGGCACGAGACTAATATTTTGCATATGCAGATGACACTTCTTAGAAGCAAGCTTCAAAAAAATGGGGTGGAGACTTGGCTAAAGTGTGCTGACTAAATTATTCATAGATATATTACATTTTAATAGTATTGTATAATAAATTCCTGTTCTGTCCCTCTTTTCTTTGCAAACAAAAAAGAGTTAAACGGCAATATTGAAAGAATTTATAGCAAGTCTGGAAAATTTGGGGAATTTATAAAGGAAAATTTTGACAAAACTAAATAGAAACTTTAAGTCGGCGATCGCCTGACACGTCAACACTATTTAAGTAAAATCCGCGAACATGCAATTAAAAAAAAGCGTATTTATCGCGAATGCGCCGCAAGTCGCTCTAAATTCGAGACAAAAAATAAAATTGTTCGAAAAAATCGGCAATTTATCAGTGTCGAATGAAGTTCCGCCAATAATAAAATATTTCCGGAGCTTTTTTCAGAATTTCAAACGACATTAAACACGCGAATGTCCGTTGACTGGGATATTCGTAAGATATTAATTTTAATTCTCAAAACACGGAGTGTCTTAACACTAGGTTCCCTGTTGTGTGCGTCATTATTGATTAAGAAGTATTTACTTTATACATTAACATTAATAACTGATTTAACATTATCTATATTCACATTGATTTAATAACACATTTATTTGTATAAACAATATTTTAAGTTGATCTTAACACATTATTAAACAGAAAACCAAGTGAACTTTCTCTCTGTTCATCCTATAGTTTGTAGATCTATCTATCACGCGTTTGCATATAAAATTATCATCTTTTCTTGTATAGAGTTGGTTTCCACAAAAACACTTAATAGCAAGTTATTCATAGGTTCATACATGTTGTAGTATTGGTTGTGCGTTCAAGTGATTTGTCAATATCTTGTAAATTACTTCCTATGGATGAATATTGCAAATACTTAGAATGGGTTTATTTATATTTATATATATTTTATTGACTTATGATTTAAAATTTACATAAATATTAACTATATCTATACAAATATTATAGAATTGAAGAGTTTGTCTGGTTGTATGCGCTAATCTTAAAAAAATATCGTTCGAATTGAAAAAAAATCATTTTATTCCATTTCTTGAGGAAGTCCTTATTACATCACGCTATGGCCAACATAAGAGCGGGGTAACAATGAAAAATGTTGCAACAGGAGAGCTCAACCGTTCCATTGCGTGTTGCGTAAGTACTCTTAATTATTTCCATTTGACCAGAGAAGAAAAATCACTAGTAAAAGCTAGTTATATAATATTTCTTCTCTATTTTCTCAATTTTATCTTCTTCATTATGTAAATTTTTACATAAACGTATTTTTACAAAACTCTATATATTAATATGTTACAGATATCCTACTAATATTATAAATCTAAAAAATTGTGTGGATGAATGTTTGTTTCACTTTCACTCAAAAACTACTGAACAGATTAAGAAAAAACTTTACAGCGATATAGCTTTTACATAATAGTTATTCTTATAGATTTATGTAAAGATTTTTTTGTATTATTTGGCTATAATATAACATAAGCTTAAGTGCCGTTTATATTAAATTCCAAGGTATAGTACTATAATTTCAAGATTGCGTCTAGCCAGACGCGTCTTTTCGATTCCTCGAGCGAATTCGTACAACTCACTTTATTTTGAGAATAGCTTTAAAAAATGTTAAAATTATGGGGTTTTCTCTACTTATAATCCTTGAATGTGAAAATCTATGACGTAATATGGCATTATTATCAGTGCAATTATAGTTTATAATACTTTAATTGCATACAAATGTAATTAAAATTCATAAAGATATTATGGAGTATTAAAATTATCTATAGGTAAGTCCATTTATCTAGAAAGATAATTACGTAATATTTTTAATTACCTAATAGAATAATATTCATATTGGAACGGGACCGCCGTGGCGTAGCGGCACAGCTTCTATTTGTAAAGCTGACGGTTGTAGGTTCGGTTCGCACACGGGAAAATAAGTTATTTTGATTTCCTCGCTCTGCTATCAAGACAAGGTACGACGTTGAATTCCAACACTCAATGTCTCGAAAATTAAAGTGGAAAATGGGGAATGAAGTGTCTTGACACTAGGTTCCCTCTACCTACCTCGTTATACAGTATGAAGCTAATAAATCATATTAGAATATATGTAAGTTTTATCGTTTGTTGGTATTAGATATGCCAAACAAGGCTATTTCTTCTAGCTAGAATTAATCAAATCAACTAACCCCTACCCCCTACTTTCCGATATAATTAACGTTTACATGTGTGCGGACAATACGTGGATTGCGTATGTGTGCGATAATGAACGATTATATGAGACCTAACTTTGCTTAAGAATGGCTCACCAGTTCTCAACTTACTCCAATAAGAACCTTTTACCATTATAATAAGGTTGATAATTTAAATATACAAATGGTATTTATATCGTTATGATTTTATATATGATAGTGTTAGTTATTTCTTGGTGTGCGTTGATGAGTCACATTTTTTTTTGTTTTGTGGGTAAGGCGCGAGGGAGCCGGCGTGGGGTGGCGGGTACCCCTTGCTTCCAACCCCATCTTATTAATCAGTGAAGTACCAGCGGTCTATTCACATGTCAGTTTAGTACGTGGCGTTGCGTCTTGTTTGAAATCAGACGTGTCGGCTGACCGGTGATTTTGTCAAGGTGGTGTCAAAGTTGTTGAGGACTTTTGCCTTTTAATTAATGGAAACAGCTAACGAGATTTTGAATAATTAAACATTTGGATTGTAAGCTGGGACCAATAAGAATTAAATATGTATAAATAAATATACATAGTATATTCAATTCTAACCCTACGTTTGTGGTCTTCTTTGAAAAAAATCTTACATTCGTTGGTATTATATCAACAAGTCTAATATGTAGTTTTATTATGGTTGCTTTGTTTTTTGAAATATTCTCCGAAGTGATGAGCTTACACAAAATAATTTCAGTTATTTTAATAATTGTTCTTTCATATATTAAAAACAATAACTCCAAATGAGTCATTATACAAATAATGACTAACTACGAAATTAGAATCAATAATAACGATAAAATATAACGATAAAACATTAAAAACGACATCGACAATACCGTAATAACAAACACGACCGGTAAATTAAAACTTAATACGTCTCGTAACTGTCGAAACTTTGCCGTGTTCAAATGAATAATTATAGAAAATTATAAGCGTCCCTCTATAGACGCCATTAGTGTGTCAAGCGAGGTGTTCGCGGCAGTTAGCCTGTTAGCCCCTATAATTAAAGAACGGCGACCAACGTATCGACTAGACAATCAATAGATAGATAGATAGATAGATGATCCATAGAAAAGAACATAAAAGCTTGAACTAGATAACAATCAACCCCGTCTTACCAACCCCCCCCCAACCCTCATTAATAATATCGACCCCCATTTCACTAATTACGTGTTGCGAATGCACACACACGTCGCTGGTAACTTTAATTCATACAGACCAGCCCGCATGAGGAGTCGAGGAAAAATTAAATCAATAATATTAGTAGATACCGATATTAAAGGGATTTAGTTATTTCCTTTGTGATGGAGGGAGGGCATCGCGTGTTTGGTAGCCATCGTGATTTTTGAAATGTTAATCGGCCCAGCAGATTTTATTAATGTTGACTTTTGACTTATATCATCAGTATTAGTGGAATGCTGGATTAGTGCGAAACTTGGCGAGTAGTGGGTTGTAGGTACTTGTATTTGTATTTGTGCCTTATTATTGTAGGGAACTTGTTTAGTGGGTTAGTGAGGTAACTTTGAAGTATTGTGGTTTGTAGAATCGGTTCACACTAAGTAGTTTAGGTAACTTGAAGACTTTTTTGTTAGTAGAAACGGTATTTCTATTATTTCCTTTTTCCTATAATTATTAGTTAATTTTTATACGTCTTTCACATGTAATATTGAATAATTTCAAATAAGAATTCTTTTGTACATTTAATTTAATTACATTAATTCTACGCTAATAGTTTTATCGTCACATGACATAGAAAAAGGTATAATATGGAAAATGCTAATTACGTTATTATGATCGAATGTTTATTATACTTAATAGGATTGTAAATGGATATTGAAATATGAGCCGTAGTGGCGCAGTGTTTAATTGTAAGCGCGATGGTTGTGGGTTTGATCTCACACTGGCAACGAAGCAAAGCGCGGTGTCAAATTCCGCCATTGAATATGCAATGTTTCGAGAATTCAGCGAAAATTGGAGAATGAAAGTGTTTCAATGGGAAAGAAGTGCCTTAACACTAGGTTGTCATATTCCCTCTGCCTACCCTACTATGTTCGGGATACAGCGTGAAACTAAAAAAGAATGCGTTGACTTTAGATTGTCTATGACTTCCATGCAAAATGTGGCATAAAGCGTTTTAAATTACCAAAAAAGTTAAACATCGATTTAATAAGATTTTGTAAACTGTTTTCTAACCAGAAAAATATATATTATATTAGTTTAAATCTAAACTATTTTTCTTACCTTTCCAGTTAAAAACAACAATTTAATTTAAAAACAAATACTTAAACAACACTAAAAGTTATTCACTACGTCACAGTGTCGTATTCACCTAGTGTAGTGTTGCGTGCGTAGGGCGCGTGTGTTGGGCAAGGTCAGGGCTGCGCTATCTGATCAACGGTCAACGCTAAATGGCCAGTTACGAATCGATTCTGGTTGTCCTTTATGTTCAATGGTGTGATGTAAGCATGTGTGGATGGTGTGGATTCGATTTTTAATTAAAAAATATACTTATAGGGTTTTTTTATATATGTATGAAAAAGAATGCAATTTAGCATAATTCTATATAAAAAAATTGCTTGACTTATTACTAATTCTCTGTTTGTTCGTAATTATTAATAATCTTTAATACGATTTGTAAAAGTGAGAAATACTTGTTTTTTTTTCTATGTCTATTAAGACGTCAACTGTTAGTTGTGGGTGTCAAATCTTATTTCTAAGTACATTTATTTATAGGTGTTTCCTTCCTATGCAACGTGATGTGAAACCTAGCAACTAACTTTAACTTTATAAATAACTTTATTTATTTATGCCTTACATAAAAAATTACACGAAAGATCATTAAATTGTCGAGCCTTTTGGTTCATTAAAAATCGTATTTCATAAGAAATAGTAATTAATTATTATTTTGGAATGCAGTTTTTTTTTTGGCTTTTTAGGGTGGCGAAAATCTACGCCGCGTATTTTTTGACGCTGTATTTCGTACATATCTCGTATGCAAGGTAGACAGACGGAACCTGGGAACCTAAAGTTAAGACATTCTATTAACATTAAGAAACTTCCTTTTCCAACTACTATTAGAGTGGAAAAATTAATATTCTACAGCGTCACAAAATTTTTTCATAGCATTTTTTTTATAAATAATAATATTTTGATAAAAATCGATACAAACACCCGTCGTGATACAAAAAACATAATTAATCACTCGATTAATAAGTGTAACGAATAAAAACAGTATAATGACTCGTTTCCTATCGAGTATCGATCATGTGACGTCACTAGCCACAGTAGGAGAGGATGCACCGTCATGGATGTAGAAAACGCTTTTTTTATATAAAAAATGTAATATTTAACAAATAAATTTTAATGTGGAAGTTGTTTGTATTTATCATATTATAGTTTTTTAAACTGATATTATTAATTGTGATGTTTTTGTTGAAGGTCTAATCGTTGAATGTTATTTAATTATGATTAGTTGCTTAATAGAAATTAATCATAATTATTTATATGAGGTTTAAATAAGTAAAATTATTTTTTTAATTACCTACCTTTATTAGCACTTTAGTTTTACAAACACTACTTAACGCAGGTTACCACAAAAAAAAAAAAATTCTAGAAACGAAGAATTTTTGTCTGTACATTGTCTATCAGTCACTCAGAAACGGGAGAGTTTTATATCTAAGTAGGTAAATATTTTTCCATATGACAATTGAAATAAGAAAAAATCTTAACACTCAAAAAGAATAAAAAAGGCATTATTACATAAAGTAAATATTTCAGCAACTTTGTTTTACGAAATGCAATCTGAAAAATGGCAAAATTGCTTCAAAATCTAAAGAATATAATATAAGCAGATAATAAAAGTTACAAAAACAACATCGACACATGTTTGAATCGATACCACCGAACTATAGAGAGGGTGGCGTCAGTCTCTCGTGGGGCAAAAAAAGTGAAAAGCAATCAGTGTGGCGTAATTAGTGAGTTGTAAGTATGGGGCGCGTTGCCATGGCGACCGCGTCCACGTCGATACCCGTTACCCGCCGTGTTAATTTACAACGGAATTAATCGAATCTAACCATAGCATAATATCGATTAGCGAAACTAAACCGATTTAGACACTTTCGAATGAACTATAAATTAGATCATATAAAAGAAAGTACGAAATTTAATAAAATCTATCCAATTATAGCATAATACATAAATTTGAGTTAATTATTCAATAAAAAAAGAAGTAATAACAAGTGGTAAACAAGTTCTTTTGTGTGCTACCAAAATTGGTATCCACTACTGTATTCAAAAATCGATAATTTATATTCGAAATAATCGAATTACTCGACTGACGGATTAGCTGAGACCGGAAACACCAAATTACTGAGAAATTAAAGCGGAAACATTTGGCCGCCGCTAGCAAGATGGCGCGCCGATTATCGTGTCTGTCCGCCTTATGAATAATAATTACTGTCGTTCTTAATTATTTGTTTATTATGAAATCATCGGTTAGTTTTATGAAACGTTTTAGTTGAGTGGTTTATTTTAATTTTGTATACTTATACGGTCATTTGTTTAATTTTTGGTTTTACGTAATTTGGTTAATAATCGATGAGATTGAGACTGGAGACTGCTATGGCGCAGTGTTTCATATTGATGTAAGTACATTTTTTTTACGGAATATTTTATTTTAAAATGCTATCTGTTAAGAATTTATTTCAATTCTTACTAAAAAAATATGTTAGTGTTGTCTTGCTATTTTTCTATTTAGATTGTTAAAGAATAAGGTATTTAGTTAAATATCTTGCTGTGATTTTAGGAAAAGATCTTATTTGAAATAAATCATATTGATATACTGTACAAGGAGTCAAATCCAACATCTATGAAGTGGTTTTACCTATATCAAATAAATATTTCATCTAAATTGTAATATTAGGTTATTATTAAATGAATAACAGACACTGTCGAATAGCTATATCGGTATGGGTTTATATTTTAGAGAGATTTAAAACATAATAAACACTTTAACGAAAACAGAGAACAGAAGCTTTTCTAAGCTTATTAGTTACCTTAAAAGAACCTAGATAAATCTAATTAGATATTACTTAAAAACAAATATATTTTGTTGCATCTACCAATGAAGAATTAACGAAATCCGACATCGCGTGCATCTGTCCCAATACTCTAAGTGAATCCAGACTAACTTTTTATTAGGTATTTACTTGCTAACAACCCCGTCTCTGCCTGTAAAGGGTAAACTAAAGTTGATTAATTTTAGCGGAAACTTTGCTTTCAATTTGCTTATTGGTTTTTGATTGCTACAAAAAATTTTTTTGAGCAATACACAAAAATGTTGTACCTATTGCATTGTGGTGCATATGGCTTTTTTTTTACTCTAGTCGTGGTTACAAATTCGTTTCGGGTAGGTAGGTGCAAAGAAAAAAAAATAATTCGTTGTTTTTTGGGGAGAAGTGCTGAGAAGAGAAAAGATACGTTACTACGGCGTTTTACGTTGTTTATTTTAAATTAAGGAAAATTTTTAAATGGATTTAAATTAGAATTTTGTCAGTGAATGAGTACGACATTTCTTCATAAAGTCAATTAAAACTAGAGTTATTTAGCACAATTTCCTATTAAAATAATACTAATCTTATTAGGATAATTTAATTAATTAACTCACCTGATATAGAACAGCGCGTGCGCATCCTAGGTTAGCCATGTGTGTCATTCACTCTTCATTCATACACTTTTTGTCTTTACACTGTTATATTTTCTATAGGAATCAGTATGGAAATAAATTTAAAGTAAATTTTACAGTCAATAATAGTTATGTACTGTAGAAATAAAATAAAAATAAAATGTTTATTCATATACGTAATCAATGAATGTAGTTGTCAAAACGAACAGATAAATCAAACGATTCATACAAAAAGTAAATATTTCAATGGATTCAACAATGCCAACTTATGAATTATATGCCAATATAAAAATAAATCGCTCAGCCTATATGTATGTGAAATACTCTCAAAACAAAAGCTCCTTCGATATGCGTTCCGTTGCGAATATCTTTCGTCGCCTTTTGTCTTTTGCGTTTTTTTTTTATTTCGTTAAACTATACGGACGGACTTTGGCGATTTATCGATAAATTTTATTTTATATATGAAGAGTTCGTGTTGGTGGATCACGATTGTTCTAACTTAAGAACGGTGTATTGAAAATAAATTATTTTAACGTAAACGAAAATATTTGTAGAAATCAAAAAAGCGAATCTATCACTTCGGGTTAAATAAGTAGGTACCGTATTCTAAAAAATGTTGCTCTATTTTAAACAATGTATTTTTCTTATAAAATTTCTTCATTATTATATTTAAATTAAATATTAATATTCTACCAACAAGCATTAAAACGACACGTATTATATTGCATATATTAATATTTAAACGACACCAACTGCTATCCCTCTCATTCGCATCTTTTATATTACAATAAAGATTTATGAGTTGTTTTGATTACCCATAAATCATTGGGGGACTAATTAAAACCGCCATTAAAAACTGCATCTTAGTCGCTGCTAGCCCGCGAACTTAATTTACGATATATTCACACATAAACTTTCTAATTTGCAACCGACCTTCCCTGCCGGGGAAGTATAAATTGGTACACTAAAAGGAATATCTCAGGAACACTATAAAAATTTATTGCTGTCAATGTTCAATTTTGTTCTGACCACACCCTAAATTGTATTCGAATCCTGGTGAACCCTCGACGTCACTCACGAGAACAATTAAAGTTCTTTGATGTTGCAATAAAACGAGTTAATTCCATATGAATTTGCATTTTCGCACGTTGCGTGTGTTCGTTCCGAGTTTTATAACCGTCGAATTAGAAGTTGCTATAAAATGAGCGGTGGATTTGAATAACGTTCGCCATTTTACGTCTAATTATATAAAAAAATATCAGCAAATTACAGTACTGTATGAATATTTTATATTTGAAAGCATTTTTTATTAACATCAATGTATTAACAAAATCGATATTGGTGACAAAATTGTATTAGATATATCGAGAACAATTTAGAAAAACGTATACTTATATACAGCACGAATAATAAATTAAAATATTTATTTGCTGTACCATAATAACGAGTGAAATATTCACCTGCGAACTCTCGGAAAACGCGACTTAACTGGTCCGAACCGATTAATTTATTTTTAAAGCTCATAAAACCTCACTCTTTCAGCAATAAAAATAACATTTTAACAAAGTTAGCAACGACGGCCATAACTTTAAATATTCGCATTCAAAAATCACTTGTAAACATTGTGACACTAAGAACTGACGTCAGATACGTTTAATACGTTGATTGCGCTGGAATAAGGAATATTTACATATATTAAAACGAAACCCGTCACGCTCGCGTTCCAAAATAAACACTTTCCGCACGCGAATTAAAAATCCAGATAGTATTCTCGCATATCACTCGCTAGAGTATTTCACATACTATTAACTAATTAGTTAAACGACTAGCCGGCAAAAACTTAAATAAGAACGAGATGAGAAAAGTTATTTCAAGAATATACGGAAGTTAATTAGAAGCGAAGCTAAAAACAACCGTAACCGGTGGCGAAGTTAGCCGTTCTAGTGCGGCCAATGGTACAAGTCACCCACACACGCTCGGGCCCTCACTACCGATGCCAGCATTTGCATACCGCCCGCCCGCCCAGGCGCGCGCCGCCCAGCCCGAGAGACAGGGACGGCAGCTAAACTGACGACTATGACATTGAATTCTATATGAAAATACACTCGATTTTCAATGCATTCGAACCCACGACCCTATATGGTATATCTATTAGTCAAAAATTGACAAAAAATAATCGATTTCATTTAAAATCGATTGTTACGCAGCATAGAGTGCGAAGTAGGGAAAAGGATAAAAATAAATTCATCGGCTTGGTAGAGGAAGCGAGTACGATAAGTTAAGTATGTACGGGAGACAATTCTGGTGTATGAATGAGCTTAGATGTGACGGTAATGACGCTGCTGCGTGATTGATTGTGACGTGCTGCTGGTGGTGGTGCTGGTTCCATGCAGAGTGCTTCGATAGCATTCTATTGTAATAATACTTTAATGTGTGTATGTAATTCTTGTTACGTGTGTTTGTTGTAAGTGGAAAATTGATTATTGTTTTTTATATATATTATTTTAGTGTATTGAAAGTACACTAAGCATATGTCTCTATGAAGATAATTTGTTTTTCTTGTAATGTCCATAATAATTTCTTGTTATATTTACATACTTTACTTTTTTGAGGCTAGTCTTAGCGCAGAGGCCCAAGAGTGCGCCTGAAAACGCGACGGGTTGTGGGTGCGTTTCCCACTCGAGGAAATTAAATATTTATTTTTTTCATTCCTTTCCTCTGGCGTCGAGTAAAATTCGGCAGAAATTTGGGAACGAAAGTGTCTTAAGGGGAATGGAGGGTCTTAGCATTAGGTGTCCAGGTTCCCTCTGTCTACCCTACTATGTGTGTATTATTAGAACAATAAGAAAATATTTTAATATTTTACATATAAATATTTTAATTATTTAGATAAGTAGTAAGAAGCTCTATGACTTGCCAATAAGCCAGACAATGCGAAGAAAGCATATATAATTTATAAAGAAACTGACAGCTACCAATCTACCAACCTATATACATATTATTATTTCTGAAAGATTAAATGCCTGTATCTGACGTACATTGGAGGTCACAGGTTTGGTTTTTATTGAGAGTAAGTATTTTTATGGGAAGAACCTTTTATGTTAAGATTAGTAATTAAAATGAAGAAGTATAAAAGATAATATTCCCAATGAATGCACGAAATTGTATAAGGATAAATAAAAGATATAATTAAACATATATAACAGATGTAGTGTTGCACAAGCATGTAACAATAAACACGATAGATTGTGGGTTCGATTCCCACTCGAGCAAATGAAATGGAATTTTTTAAGGAACAGCAATATGAATAGTGTTGACGTACCAGATAGCAAAATCGGCATAAAAGGCGTGCAGAGAAAAAGGCACTGCAGGCACGCTGTATCCTCACACTGGATTCCATTTGGCGAACCTGCTAAACTAAATTAATAATAAATTCCAATTCCATTAATTTGCAACTTAACGACCGTTTTCCATGAAAAACTTTACATATATTATACCCTTACATTGTTTATATACTTATACGCCATATAAATTTTAAATAAGAAAGTGTTTCAATAATGAAAACACACACCAGACAAGAACATTGTAATTACGGGAACTACAAGATTTATTGCATGAGGATAAGAAACTAAACACACGTGACCGCGTACGATATCAAAATTATTAATGCAATCCAAAATGTGTCTTATTAAACAGATAATTAACATCAATTTGGCTGAGCGGGATATTAACTTGGGATTATATTGGTGTGATGTGCATATGCATTGTATGGTAGTGTGTGAATGTAGTAGTTAATTTTTGCGCAAAGCTGGTGTGAGAGAGAGAGTACACTCATTTACAACTATTTGTCCTAAGTGCGAGAGGGATAGGTGTAGGGGTTAATTAATGAACGTGGAAGCTCGTGGTCTTTATTGCTTTCTGGCTGGACGCTAAGACGTTCACGTTTAAGGAGTTTTCCTTTGAGAAAATTGTTATGGAATATATTATATTTGTTCAAACAATTGTGTTTTATTCTAGAATTTTCGTTCATGAAGATGTGATAGATATAGGCGGTCGTGGCGCTGTGGGGTAGCGTTTCACTGTAAGCGGGGTGGTTGTGGGTTAAATTCCCAAATAAAGAATGATTATATTTAACAGGAATCAAAAAAACCACAATTGCTGTCTCAAAAATTGAACGGAGAATGGAGAATGAAGTGTATTAACACTCGGTTCCCTATGTCTAAAAATTTTCAATCCTCGAATTTGAACTATTAATTTACAAGAACATTATCACTCAGCTACAACGTAGTTTTATAAGCTTATTTTCTTGTGGTCCACAGTAAATGAGTTTAAGCTCTTATATAGTTACACACTAAAACAAACTTACAATCTAAAGCTTTAAGCCTTCCTAAAGTTTACCTTACAAAATTTGCTACAAACAATACTTACATATATTTATTAAATAAGTAAAAGTTAATCTTCTAAGAAAAATGCGTGGCTAAGAGGCAGTTTCCTTATAATTCCTTCACGTGAGGAAGGGCAATTATGTATAGACCATCGCAACATATGTTATTTCTAAGGTAAACCGTATGATGCTTACGAGTAAAATATTTTTTTATATAATACTTTATTTCTGAGGCCGTTGTGGCGACAATGGTTGTCGGTTCGATTCTCACTCGGGGAGAACAGTGGAGAATAGAGTATTTGAATTCATCATAATTCACCATTTTCCCCTCTACCTACTCTGCTATACGAGAAGTGTAAAGAAAAAAAATTACAATAAATATGATAAATAAGTTGAGATATATTTCAATAATAAAGTAACTTTTTCACTATGAAATTTCGTAAGGCCATCTTAGCATATACATTTTCCACTTAACTTCAAATTAAATAACTCCAAACCCACACCCACCTAATTCCCAACAAGACATTACCACTGCGCCACAGTATCCCACCACATATACTTATATGACACGTTAATGTGTCGGATGTTTCCCTAATTCCACCCCGCTGCGTGAGTCGGCGGTTAAGAAATTAAGAAAATGCCGTTCGCCGTCTCCATGCCACTTAAGATCTTATATTGTCTTCTGGATAGTTTTTGTTCTAATAAAACCCTTAGTTTTCTTAATGAGTGTAATAACATGGACTCTTTATGTTTGTTTATAAGTTTCTCGTGAAATCGTTTTGTTTTCCATGTAATTTGTTAATTGTAACGGAAAATTGGATTAAAAATTATTTAATTATAAGCTAAAGTGAAAATAATACCATTGACTGTATTACTAGCTGTTACTTATATGGACACTAAGGCAAGGGTATGACAAAAAAAACATTGCTCCGAGTGGTAATCGAACCCACAACCGTCGCGCTATGCGCTGCCCACGACGGTATTATATACTTATATCAAATATAATATATTTCAATTAAATATTATGCTTAATCCTTATAAGTGACACCCTTAGCAATATATTAACGGAATGCAATTATACGTCTAGGCGTCAAGACACGGGACGTGGGGTGCGTTCATTTTCTGCAAACTGAAATGTCTGAATGACTTATTTTAAGTAATAGTTTCTGTTGACGACTTTGTCTGTATGGAATTTAGATTTGTGTAAAGAGAAATTGATAAAATGTTAAAATTGATAAAAAGTATCTTGTAGTATCGTGGATATAAAGTATCCTATACTACCATGAACGAAAAGTATCTTACTCTACTTAGAGTACAACTGTTCTTTATACTCTATTCATTACTTGAGCGCTAAACAAGTTTTAGAAGTGTTTTTAGTAATTTAAAAAATAATATAATTTGTTGTATAGAACAACATATAAAAAATACAATTCTATACTAAATTATAAGCTATTTCACAGTAAAACTGTTGTAAAACCATATTAATTCGTTACACAATTCAACCAAGTGTGAAATCTAAACATAAGAAAAACAAATAGTAAAGGGTACAACCCTACCGAGCTGATGTAACCGGACGTCACCCCTAAGAATTAGCGCGTGCCTATAGGATTACCATAGCGGCCGCAAATGAAGAATTGCTGATGCCATGCTATTTGAATTAACAGCATTATCATATTAAATACTAGTTAGTATTTAATGAGGGCAGTCGTGGTGCAAGGATATAAGCGTGTGATTGTATGTGACAGGTTGTAGGTTCGATTTCCATTTGGGGAAATGAAATATTTAATGTTATTATTTTCTTGCTCTGGTAACGAGCCTAAGTGTGGCGTTGAGTCTTGCATCTCCAAACGCAATACCTTGATAATTCGGTGGAAAGTTTGGTGGTGGTTCGGTGGAAAACACTTTGCGTGTTTTAACGCTTGATTATTAAGATATCTCTGCCTAACCTGCTCTACGAGTATATGGGGGAAATTACAAGGAAAAGATATATCTATATATAATTACATCTTTTATAAGCATAATGACTTTGTTTATAATGAAATGAGCTTTCCAAGGCAAAACAAAAAAGTTCAAATCTCACAAAACAAGAGCTTATTCCTCAACCACACATAATTGATATTTAATATATACATGCACATGAGTCACACACAACATTGTAGCAAAACAAAAAGCTAACCAACTTTTTGCACATATTTGAGCTTTGAGCATTCAGAACCAAGTTTATGAGAAATATGCCTCATAACTTTATGTTCTACGCATTACTTACTCGTTCAAAATAATCCAAACAAACTGTCTCTCCGCTTGCGACACTGCGGCGATTAATTTTACATATCCAAGTCCGTAACTCGCGTAACTCGCATCGTTCGTTGTAAATAACGTCTTAATTTTCTAAGTAACAGAAACTTTGTTTACATTTCGATACCGAAACGTCACATGTACCGGCACGAAGTTTTGACAGATATAGAGAATAACAAACAGCTTCGTCGCAGTGAAAGTAAAGCACTTTAATACGTTTTTTGGGGAACGAAAATCGTGAAAATCCTGTTTTATATTAGTATTTTCAGGTCGTTTTTCGTATGTCCGTTCGTCACATAGTTTGCGTTAGTACTGAGTACTGACCACAGCTTAGGGCGCCGGCCACGCGGCCGTGTGTGCGTGTGTGAGCTTTTGCACGCGATCTCACGCTGCTACGAGTGGGGGGTGCGTCGGTGTGCGTAACACTCTTGTAAGTATGAGGCTAGACTCATTGACTGCGACCCTTATTGTATGAATGTGGAAAAATTATAGTCGACCAATGTTTTGCCTGGAACTGCGATGGGCATTGTTTATGGGCACAGTGTGGGCACTTAGATCGCCCAATTTGCTCTACCATTAATGTTCTCTTGTATTGTCTCCCAAACACTATATCTTTTGCTACAATTAAAATCTCTATTTGTCATATCATGTTGGTACTAAGTTGGTAAGAAGTTGTTCTTATTTTTTCAGGGTTAATGTACTGGATGAATTCACCCGAATATTAGTCGGAATATTTCAATGATAAATGTTTCTATATCTATATTTGTAAGTAGAAATTTTATATAAAAATAATAATACACCCTCCTCCTAATACATTCACTGGTCAAGCTCTCATATTAGTAGTAAATATTTTTTTAGATTCACGCTGTAAAGCTGTTATCTCGATGTATCACACACAAAGCAAGGTAGACAGATGGAATTTAGTGTTAAGACACTCTGTTCTCCATTTGTCACTAAATCATCGAGACTTAATGCTGCAACTTGTTTTATTACCAGAGCGAGGAAAATATTTAATAATTCATTTCTCCGAGTAGCATTCGAATGCACAACCGTCGCGTTGTACCACTGCGTCACAATGGTCTCGGACGAATTAATGTATGTAGGATGTACATAGTAAATATAAGATCTATTTCGAAGGCAGAAGTTTTGCAATTAATACAAACGAAATTTATATCAAAAATTAAAACTTTCCATAGATATGTACTATTAAACAAGATTAACTAAAACAAATATATCATGTAGAGTCAAAACTTGCTATCAAAGTTAAGATTGCACATTTATCTCGTAGTACAGTATGAGCACGAGCGCGCACGGCCGCGGCTCCATTAAGACATTTTTCTGAATCATAAATCTGTACAATTCATCTATAGGTAAGTATTTATTAGATACAGATATGAATACTTACACATTTTAAATATCAAGGGCTTATACTTTAAATAAAGTTTTTTTTTTTAAGAATTTCATTTAAGAATTTTTAAGAATGCTAATTTTTGGTTTTATTTTAAGAATGCAGTTACTTCTGTATATACTCGTAGATTTTAACCAACTGTCAGGCCAAGTTGAGGTCAAATTCATTTAAAAAAAATATCCTTGAAAATTGTTTTCATACTAAAAAAAAATATACGCATATCAATCAAGCTATCAAAAGCACCGTTCAAATTTGATTGAAACGTTCAAACAAAAAGCTCGAACTCATTATACTTAATAATTATAAGTTACCTCGTTTAATTATTCCTTTCGTTTTGTACTAACAAGAGATCCCCGCCCAACGCTCAGTAAGTACTACCGAGTGCCGGCCGTTTAACCTGTCTTTAGTATAAAAGAACTTTTGTTTATGATCACATTCACATGTGAACGAACTAATGAATGAGTGAATGGTTTATTGGCCGATCTAATATATGATGGCCGTAATTAAATAATGGAGAATAAAGAAAAATTCTGACATTTGTCGAGAGGCCTATGAAGAATAACGCAGTTTTTATAAGGATACTAGCGACCCGCTTGTGGCATTGCCTGCGAAATTAAGGAGGTGTTCATTAGATAGTCATTAATTCAATAATTTTAATAATAAATTCATATTAAAAAGGAAGTACAAAGTAGATTTTGTTCACCAACAAGACTATTATAACCTTGCAAGTTTGGAATAAACGCTTTATCTTCCCTTTCGTTCGTAATAAGACTACCATACCCACCATACTTCACTCGGTACAAAATACAAATAACTACAAAGTAACAAAAATACTCATTAAAATACACAAAAATCCTTTATACGTGTTCATTTGATACGTAAATTATAAGTTTTTTTCATATGAAAAGAACGAACGGTTCACCCAACAAAGGAACCCTGTACTTACGCGATAATGGCTGTCCACTCGACCAGTTAAGTCAGTACGAAAATTAAATAGAATTCCCGGCATATGGCGTTCGGCGGAAACCCGTATCGTATAGCCTTTTGGTATTATAATACGCACTCATTTCTTGACCATCACAAAGGAGACAACGAGATACACGGCTGACGCGGGCTCATCCGGAGGGGTTCTTTAAATTCGTTTTGTTTTTGGTCTAAGGCTAATTTTATTTTGATGAAACTTATTTAAAATTAAATATTATAATATGTATGCGTAGGAAAATGTAATAGATTTTATAATTATTGCTTTAATAGTAAAATTATAAAATAATGTATGAATATAAAGAATAATAGTGAAATTATAAAATAAAAAAATGTAAATCTTTTTTGGTCATTAGAGTAGCATCTGATTATAAACGCGAAAGTTGTGGGTTCCTTCTCTATTCAGGGGAGTTATTATTTTTTAATATTTTTATTTCTCCTCTCTTGTAACATAGAAGGTGTCAGTGGTTTTCGCCACTCAACACACAATATCTCGAGTACAGAATTGAGAAAGTGCAGAACGACTTTCTTGATGTTCGTTTATCCTGCAATGCAGGAAAGAGAAGAAAGCTGAAGCTGGTAAAAATATCAATTATAACAACAGTTAGTCAATTGAAGAGATAAAAATATTTTTGTTGATCTTTGAAAATACAAGGTGGGTCCTTCAGTAGACAATACTGAAGAAGAGAGATGAGGTTCATAATAATGGCTGAAAGTAGACATGACTGTAGACGTCCATTTTTTTTGGCTACTCTGTTATTTTATTTTAATTTCTCGGTCTTCCAATTTTTAAATGGCGGAACGCAATACCGCACTTTGCCTCCGCTACCAGAGCGAGGAAATGAATATATGATATAATGAATGAATAAATTTAATATTGAATTTTCTCGACTGGAAATCGAACCAACAACCTTTCGTGGTTACAGTTGCATGCTAGTGCCCCTATAATGTATAAACATACTCGTAAGTAAAAGCTTATTGTGACTTCGTGGTTGTATTTTACATTTAATTATTTTAATGTGACAATATACATATTTCAACAAAAGTTATGGCAATTTTATAGCAAAAAGCTTATGAAATATATTATAAATTTAATAATTCTTGTCTAGTATCGATACTTCGAGGTATTTTAAAAAGAGAGAAATACAATTGTAAATTATTTGCTTGATAATATCATTATTTATGTCACATCTCATCAATATTCTCTTTAAAGTACTGAACTAAAAGTCATATTAAGATCTTCTATATTATATGGACCAGTAAGAAGGATGTTTTACTGCGTAACACGGACAATCGCGACCCAGCTTTTATTACTAATGCTTGAAAAGCCTTGTGTTAAATTGGCCGCCATTCACATAGACATGTAACATATGGGATATATTTTAGACTTTTTTCTTTAATTCTAATTATTAGGTAGAGGGAGTCTAGTATTAAGACACTCCGCTCTCCATTTTTCGTCGAATTCTGGAGGCACTGCGTGTTGAGTGGTCAACGCTGATCTTTGCGTCGAGACCAGAGTGAAGAAAAGAGAATATTAAATATTTCTCACTGACATGTACTCGATATCTATATTCTATTTTTAATAATTTAGAAATAACAATAAAAATGGTATATTTTATCGCTGCATCAAATTTATTTCATTTAGTTTCTTAGTTTTTTATTACGCGTGGGTATGAGGCATGCCATCTTTAAAATTGAAAGTGACGTAAGTGCTGTTTTACTACGCAATCGGCGGGCGAAAGTCGTAAATCAAAGTTTTAGTGTCGAAATGTTGGGATACGCGGGCCACTGGGGTGGGCTGTGCCCATTGCTTTAAAAAAAAATAACTCAAAGAAACAATATAACAATGTCCATTTGTTGGAAGTTCAAGATGACTGCTCGCTAAAAAATATTTTCGCGTTGACATTGTCTCGACTGCTTAAATATGTAGAGACTTGCAATTTTTTTTGTTTATTTTTCTATTGTTATTGGTATGGACAATAGTTTTACAGCTTGTGTATTATGTTTTCTTCTTTTCTCTAGTTGAAAAATTAGGTTAAAATATTAAAATTTTTGCATTCACGAAAATTTTCCGTTATATTTACGCGATATTTTACGATAGGCAAATATTTAGTTTTCAGTATTTTTATCATCATATCACAATGTAAAAAATAAACATCTAAAAATTGTTTTTTAGCTTTACTTATCTCGTAAATAGCAGAGTAGGCTAAGGGAACCTGAGAATCCAGTGTTATGACACTTAATTATCTATTAAAGCACTTCTGTTCCTCACTTTTCATTTGCCTTTGCCTTATGCCACCTGGCTTTG
Source organism: Heliconius numata (assembly GCA_016802625.1). Classification (NCBI taxonomy): domain Eukaryota; kingdom Metazoa; phylum Arthropoda; class Insecta; order Lepidoptera; family Nymphalidae; genus Heliconius; species Heliconius numata. The sequence goes on along the minus strand of JAEBDU010000002.1, from coordinate 1,223,132 downwards.
ATGGTCATAGAAAATAAATTTGTTTATTGAATATACATATATTTATTTTTTATATAGGCCCGAAAGTAGGGAATGGAATGCTTAACAGGAAGTTCTTTCTGCATGGTCTACTGATGAAAAAAGATGATGCATAAAAAAGTGTAGTTATTTGAAAAAATATTGAAGTTCCGTCAATCAATACTTAATGTTACGGAAATTGGGCGATAGATGGAAAACGAGGAGTTTTAACACCAGATTTCCAGTGCTCATACTGCTAGGAAAAGTAGAAAAAAATATAAAATTTATGGTTTCCAATATAATTTAATAGCTTGTTCGTCTAAATTAAGAGATAACAGTTAGCTATTAGACTATCACCAGATAATAAAAGCGATGTATTGTGGAGAAAGATAAAATTGTTATGAGGTAAAACAATACGTCCACCGCAAATCTTACGTTTTGTACGACGTAACAATGTTGTAAGGCAGTAATTGTATGGATTTTTTATTTCAAATAAAAAATAAAATATAGATATATTTTTTATTTTAATATATTTCAAGGCATGTATTATTATCCATACAAAAAAGGATAATGTTAAGAAATCTATAAAATTTACATAGAGGGATTCGAACCTGCTACTCTCGGGAACTGTTAAATCAAAAATTTCCTCCTAGATTCCTATTCCTATTGAAATGAATTAATTTAATTTCGCTCTGGAAAAGAGTATGTTGACACTAGGTTCCCAGGTTCCCTCTAGGTACGCTGCTATTCGCGATATACAATGTGAAATTAAAAAATACAATATTAAATGAGATTATCGTAAAATAATCAAGAGCTCTGCAATGACTCTATTAGAAGCCGTTCAAGTTTGGATTAATTCTTAGAACATGATGTTTTTTTTATATACCTACATATAATTAAATATACAAAGGTTGTAATAGTATTATTAAATGCATAGTTCATTGTAAAGTGTTTTCAATTGTTCTTAAGTAAAAGTTTTTATTTAGATATCTCTGGCGACCTGTAACACCTATCTCCACGTTTTATTTGGAGGATTAAATTCTCTTGAAGATTTTTTTAAAAGTTATAAATATTTTTTCGACCTGACTGCTCTGCCGTTGGGTTCCGTTACTCGACATTCATTTATCGATATGGGTAAAAAAGGGGAATGTGTGAAAATAGTGACTTACCACTATTTTTGACGATAAACACGTATAGCTTTTGATGTTGTTGAATAGTTATTATTATAAAGGTAAGCAAAGTGTTCGCGAATACCAATTTTAAATACAATAACAAAAGATGTGCAAGGAAACACGTCAACACGGACACCTTCATTAATGAAGGATCCAACACAAAAGGTAATATTATAATGTAAGTACAGTAACCCACATATTAGAGTTGGAGAATAATCATGTCTAGAAGTGAGTGTGTATGTATGTTCGTGTGTTACAAACTACTTACTAAATATTTATTTATTAAAATATGATCATTGATACTGTTTTTCTGTGCCTAAAATTTTTTACTTGTTTTTATAAAAATAGATTTGGAAAATATTTTATTGAAGCAAATACTTACGTATCTAAGTAAATTGTAGAGTTGTATTTGTAATGCAGTTTTTGAAATTACTCTGTGCAATTAACCTAAGTGTTTATCTGAATTTTATCATACTGATTTTTTTTAATTAAAATTTTTAAATATATGTATAATGTTATGTAATAATTTTTCCCAATAAATTGTGATATGACTTATACTTTTCTCAAAGTTGAACAATTTTTCTATTATTTAAAAATATTTTTTATCGGAAAATTTTATTCTATAGTACTTAAAGTATACAAAACATCCTCATAAATAGTGCCCTAAGTGTTATTCTAAATCCGTTCAGTAGTTCTTTCGTAAAAGTGGAACAAACATCTATCTTCACAAAGTTTCACATTTATAATATTAGTAAGTTTGGGAAATCAAGAAAATCGTGTATGAGACACTGCTGTAAGCGTTGTTATTACAAAAAATATACAATTTTCCTTTAGACGATTATATGTACTTTATTGCAGCACGTGAAGCAATCCTCTAGTTATGTAAACTGAGATTTTTTTTAAACAATTTCACCACCACACAAAATTGTTCATAATTTAAATGTAAAATTAACATGACCACTTATTTCTGCGTCCGCCTGTACATTGTCATATAGCCTGCGGTTATTTTACGCGTTTCTTCGTGTGGCGATATTCAACGGCTCATAATTAAAATTGGCTGTACATCTCAGTGATAGCTTGTGGTGTCGAGACTTAATTAAACTGGAGATGAATTTTTGGTATTTCGCTCAGAGAAATAAGTATTCATGCTTTTGAGCTATTTCCTGTTGCCCTTTTTGGTTTGGTTGTATTGATTTAACTTTTACTTTACGGTGCTTGTTCTCAGCAGACCGTCTTTAAAGGAGGTTGTGCCTGAATGACAGCCTATAGAACTGACAGTGTTTTGATTTGATAATTCTAAAGTGTTTGTTGTTATTTCTTGTTAAAAAAAAAAGGTTTTTGGTTTTTAGCTCCATATATAATATTTTTTGTTATATTATAGTAAAAAGACGATAGAAAAGAATAGACGGTAAATATGTATATTTTCATTTCAATTTAATTTTTTAGTGAAAAATTAAATCTTATGTAAATTTTTGTTCATTTTATTATCATTTTAGTATGAAAACTAAATGCATCTTAAATATACGTGTAAAAGATAGGCAAATAGCCCGACATTTCATCCTATTTGCTCTGCTAAACACAAACGAGCAACAAGAACCACTATACCATAATATGAAAACTTAAATCTATAACATTCACTTTTTGCCATTCCACAGCAAATGACAATAAACGTATCTTATAAGCGTTCACACCAACATTTATATCGCCTTATAAGTAGATCGAGAAATAATAAAACTAAAGGAGACCGAACATCAAGAGACCTATAACGTCATTATCATAGCGAGTCGGCCATCTCTCTCCGATCCGTTTCACCCCCTCCCGTGGCCCCGCCCACCGCGTATCGCCTCTGTCACCTGTATATCTCGAAACATTACACATATGCAAAACCTTCGCGTCTCCAGCCAGGTCTGCACACACTCGCAGCCAGGGTACATACGGAGTTGCACCCTGCACACGTGTGCCACTTCGGTATAAATCTGCAAGATAAAAATTGTGTATATTGCATCCCGGTGTGTTCTGTGGACGTGCATTTCTTTTTTGTCCAGATAGTAGCTGGTAGGCGTGCCTAGTGAGTTGTTTGCACCTCGTACACCTCGTACACCTCGTACAGTGGTCGATATTTCACAATGCGGTGTCATCGACACGACGTCTCCGCTGAAATATAGACGCCGGAGTTATCTCTAAGGAATGCTAACTTTTCTGTTCTATCTTTATCGGATTATGGTAAATGTATTGTTTGGTTCTGGGCTTCGATTTTATTACCGAAACAATGATAATAACGTCGAATAATGATTCTGTTATTACGATTTGTTGGCTTGTTCTTGATAGGGGGTTTGTTTAAAGATTTCTGTATGTAGTATTAAAATATTTTAGTAGTAGAGTGGTAGAACCCAATAATGTTCTTTTATTTGGATTAATTCCTCCATACCTAACCAAAAATATGGGGCATGCGTAAAATATTACAAATTTAATAAAGGTCAAGCATGTAACGTTTGTAGGTTCGATTCCCACTTGGAGAATTGAATTATTTACATTACTTATAAGGCAACAATCAGCGGTGAGTTCCGCTCAAATTGAATGGTTAATGCGAAACGGGTTGTTTAAGCAATAGATTCCTTCTACACACCCTGTTATAAAAATAATACCAACAAAAGTAATAAAATGTTCGTTTCAATAAGTTTTTGTCGTTCATTCCATTCTGAATGGCCATTAACTGAGCGATTCCAGTCACGGGGACAAATGCAGTAATTATTCACATTGTAAACAGCCGCATTATAATTATCTCTGATTCAACACATTGTTCAAACGTCACGGCGACGGACGGACGGACGCGTTGCTAAATGAGAAAATGTTATATTTTCGCAACAAAATATGATTGTACGCAATTAATTTTACCAAGGCCCTTTTGTCGTTTGTTAAATGACAGACGTATGTACAGACAGATGTGTGTATGTAGATAATTAATGTTAGTGCATTTATTTGTGCAGGATGAATTAAATGTGATAAGGAAATGATTTAGTGTCACATGTGTATCACGTGTACTTTGCAATTAATATGGAGGCATTGTGTTAAATATATATGGGAATAATAATATTATTTTATTATAATACACTCATATCTTTCTCCATGTTTTGATATATAGTACCGTAGGTAAAGAGATCTTGAGAACCTAGTCTTAAGACACTTCCGTTCTCAACTTTCCACTGAATTCCCAAGGTAATACGTGTTGAGTGGTAGAACTCAATGCTGCACTTTGCCTGATTACCAGACAAAGACAATTTAAATAAGAAGTATTTCATAATTCCGAGTGGAGGTCAAATCATAAGATTTTTCTATTACTTTAAGCTAAAAGCCTTGGGAGCTTAGAAAACCATATTAATAAGATCATTAAGTCAGGTCAGTCAGTCAGTCAGTCAGTCAGGAAAAGAAGATGGAACCCAATCCATCGTGCTTTATCTGAGTATGTTGATATAATTAAACAAATAATAAGTAACTAGGATTCCAAATCAGTCTAGAAATTGTATCCATCTCTATCTGAAAATCCTAAGCTCAAATGTCATGTATGTATAGGCATATGTCTATGGAAACTCTTGATACTGTAGTCGGAACCTCCATTAGAGAGATTAAATGTGGTCATTTCCTCCATAATTATATAATCTATATATATAAAAGGACTTGTCCTCACTGACTGAGGTAAGACGCACGCACAGCCGTAACCGCTGTGCGTAGAAACGTTAAATTTGGACAAAAGTTTACTTTCGTAATCTGGACATCCACTAAGAAGGGATTTTGAAAAATTTTAACCCTAAAGGGGTGAAATAGGGGATCAAAGTTTGTATGGAAAAAAATTTAAATCGGCACCGATTTTTATAAAATTTGAAATTTAGATTTTTAAAAGTATTTAATTGAACATGTATTTCATGGTTTTCTAGAATTCACCCTCTAAGGGTGCAAATAAGGGGTTGAAAGTTTGTATGGAAAAATCTTTAAATCCCAACCGATTTTTATAAAATTTGAAATTTAGACTCTTAAAAATATTTCATTGAACACATGTTTCGTGGTTTTTTTAAATTCACCCCTAAATACGCAAGCGAAGCTGCGCGCGTCCGCTAGTTATAGATATTACCCATGATACTTATATAGTGATAAAATTCGAATCGTAAACAGCTACTGCAGCGATTTTTTTTGTCTAACAAATCAGTTCACGATGTATCCCACAGCAGGGTAGGCAGAGGGACAATAGTGTGACAACACTCCGTTCCCCACTTTCCGCCGAATTTTTCGAAGCATTGCGTGTTGAGTAACGGAATACGGAATTCAACGCCGGGCTTTTACCTCGGTGCCAGGGAGTAAAAATAAAAATGTAACTAAATAACAATTCATTCCTTCCAGTAGGAATCGAACCTACAACCGTCGCGTTCCAGTCACACCCTCGTGCCCCTGCACTACGACGTCCTCAGTTTTAATTTTATTTTATAATGGGAATATTTTAAATAAGCCCGTAACGCATACGCGGTGATTACGTCCGCTTACCGTTCCTATAATTAAACATTTTAATAACTATTGCGTTTAAGCTTTGTTTCCATCTCATTCATCATGCATAAAATTTTGTGTAATTATTTACTATTAAATATTTTTTGTAGAACTGACAATGTAAAATAAATGTGCTATTTTTTGTTTGGTTAATTATATTATAATGCTAGTCGTTGCTCGCAATTTTGTTTGTCTTTGGAACATAAAATGAATCCGTTTTTACTCGCCCCCGTCGAAATTTCGAAAAATCTTCTATTCTTAGCTTCTCTTGTTCTTCTTCTCCCCTACATCTTAAATTACCATTACCTACATGCCAAATTTGACTTTCTAAAAACAGTAGTTTTGTCTGTGTCTTGGCTATATGTCATCAAACTTTCCACCGATTGGCATTACAGTGCTAGGAATGAAGAGTTTTATGTCATGAAGAACCACTAGTAGTAGAAAGAAATAAAGTAGGTGCCCGCCTCCAGGGATAAGATGAGTAAAATGTATTCATCATTCGGGTGTTCTGCGACAACCACGTCTAATGGGCACTACACTCTGTACCAGCCAGTAATCTGTTGACCCCAAAAGGGCATCGACGACGATCTACGATCTAGACATCTGGAACACCAGATGTGAAGTCAACAGAGGGTCCAATAAGAAGGCATTGTGGATCTCCGGTGATTGTTATATTTAAGACACTTGACTCATTTACCATGGGTAATGGTCTAGGGAACTGTTTGAACTGTTACCTGCCGCCCAATCTCAATATGTTATTGCAATAATTGAATTTTTAGTTTATAAAAGTATATAATTTTAAAAAGAAACGCCACCTTAACAAAAATTATAATAAGTTTCCAGTGTCAGTAGTCACGGTTGCTTCGAATGAGCAAATGTTGTACTAATTACTGTGGATTGCTCGGCGACAATTTATTTCTCATTAGGCTGGCAGCGGCCTTCCGCGGAATTCGGTCGCCCACCTCGGATAATGACGATTATTTTAATTTCACTAATAATACTTTAATTATAAACCACGGCGAAGCCTCTCGAATTGTGCCGCGTTATTAACTTGATAAAAAGAAGAAGGGTTTTAGCAGCGATTAAAATCTTTTTTTTTTGTAAGTAGATATATTTAAACTACGCGATTGATTAATTGTGAAATACAAGAATATCAAACAAAACAAAAATATACCTGGTTTTGTAGATATTGAAAAAAAAAATGTTTTATTTTTCCTTTATTTCTTCCATTCAAATCAAGTTAAGTGGCAGAACTCAACGGCATTGTGATGTTATTATTTGAAATTATATTCTTCCTCCCGCTCTAGTGAAACAAAATGCGATATTAAGTTCCGCTACTCACATTTAATGTCGCAATTAAAGTCCGGTCTCCACCGCGAGCGGAGCTGGCCCATTAAGGACTGCGTTGAATTCGCAAGAGTAAACTGCATACAGTAGAAACTCGATTAACCGGATTAATTGTTGTCATTAGTCATTCGGATAATCGAAAATCCGGATAATCGAATGAAAAGAGAAAAGCTGGTTTTGTGCATGCATGTTGAAAGAACCGATTTCGACTAACCAATACCTGCTCATTTCTCTTTCGTGGTGAGAACTGGGCTTAAGGACGAAAAGCGTAGCTGGGGGTGACTTGTGTGACACTTGATTCTCTGGGAATATGAATTATAAATGAATGAGGTCAGTTGTGGCGATCGGTGGTTGTGAGTTCGATTACCATTCAAGGAAATGAATTATTGAATATTTTCATTTCTTCGCTCTGATGTTGAGGCAAAGCGTGGTGTCGAGTTCCGCCACTCGACTCACAATGGGTTTCAAAGCGGAAAATGGGGAGCGGAGTGTCTTAACACTAGCCTCCCTCTGCCTACCCTACATGCGGGATATAGCGAAAACTGAAAAAAAATAGTATAAGTCATACAAACTGTTCAAAATTAATTTTGAACGCACAACTATTGAAATCTTTTATAAAATGGCGCCATTATCTAAATAATATTTTTTAATGTATCCTACTAACACCTACGAGAAAATATTATTACGTCAGTGTTCTATATTTTGAAATGTTGATCGACTCATTTACATATATTAGTCATTACACTATATTTTATCAAATGTTTTGTCAGCTCTGTCTATATAAATTAGCAGTTAAGTGCATTGTTTCGATGCCAGTTTATACAGATTTTTTATTTTATTACAAAAAAAAGATATAAATTTCAAGTATATTATTATCGGTTGGCTTAATATATAATTATTTAAAATATTATTTCATTATCATGAGTCCGGGATTTATTAATATTTTCAAAGAATCATAAGTATTTCTCAAGTGGGAATCGAATCAACGACCATCACGTTATCAAACACATCTCTAATCCAATAACTCTATTACAGTACTGAAAATATGATGTTTTTCTAACTTATTGTAATACAATTAAATTATAAATAATATTTCCATTAATTATCTAAGAATTTTAATGTTCTGTGAATGACCGTAGATAATTATAATAATATTTTATCTCTGATCATTAACAAATAATTAAAAAAAAACAATACGTAATAACTAAAAGGTAAAGTTTATTTAATTATCTTTACCCATAATAAATAACCTATTGATTGTATTAATCTCCGATATCCAACCCATCGGTCAGATTTCCAGGTCTTTTGACCGCGTTCCCGCAATTGGTTTTGTCTAACCAGTTTCAATTCGCCAGCTATTGTGTCGCTTTGAGATGAGTGGATGTCATTAGTGAGATTTGCCGTCAGTGAGATAGAGATAAAGCCCACAATGGACCTGGTAATCTCCACATACGGACGTTTAGTGGCCTTTTGTGGGTGCGATGCCATTTTTAAGGTATTTTGGTAAACGGTGGTGGTATTGTTTGTATTGATTGTGAGGTCGATGGTGATAATGATCTAATTAGTGGTGGAATCTTGAGTGGCAAAATTCACTTCCGCGCTTTCTCTGTATATTAAAATAATTAATTGCATTGCGTGGGAATCGAATCTTCAATCATTCCGCTTACTATATGTACATTACCTGTATCTATACAGCTTTACGCTATATCTCACACAGAATGGTAGGCAGAGGGAACCTAGTGTTAAATCACTCCGTTTTCCACTTTCCACCGAATTTATTCGAGGCATTACGTATTGAGTGGCGGATTTCAACGCCGTTTTTGCCTTGGTGCCAGAGCGAAGAAATTAAAATATTAGTAAATAATAATTCATTCCCACGAATGGGAATTGAACCCACAACAATCGCGGCACAATGGCCTCATCTATAGCCTTTACTAATGAGATATTAGTTCTATAATAGTGTCTAAATCGCCAGTATTAGTACTGAGATATGTTACATAGAGCCATTCATCGATGAGACATTCATTAGACGCACACTAGTACGATGTCACCTTACAGTATGATAAATATTGAGTATGACTGAGACAATCACGTTAATGTGTATTTGACTGGAAAGGGTAGGTTTTTTTATTTTGTTTGTCTCTTTTTAGACTTTTTTCTTTTTAAATTGTGGTGACTTACGCTTAATAGAAGCAGGGTAAGCAGTGGGAACCTAATTCTCTGCTTCTCACTTTCTGGCGAATCTTAGATGCAAGACAATACCAGAGCGAAGAAATGAAAATATTAAAAAATAATAATTAATTCCTCTGAGTGGAAATTGAACCCATTGCCGTCGCGCTACAGTCAAACACTTGTTTGTTTAAATTATCTTCATAAGATACAAAACTATGTGTGTACGCTTAGCATTTCCAGCAAATAGGTAGATACTGGCGTCAGTATCTCCGTACGTCATACTTCAAGGGCGTAATCAAGCAATATTCTTCTTAATCAACCCCCCCAGTGGGGGTCGAATCTACCAACAAAGGAATTGATTAAGTAACTACGCCACGATATTACCCCGCCATATTATTCCTATAATAAAGAGGGTTTGGTAACCGTGGTACTTAATGAGAGAAAACTCGATTAGAATTGGTATTAATATTGTAATTGACGGAAACTTTCTCGATTGTATTGTCGTATTATATGTTTAGTCGTACATCACTAGTCGTACGTAATTTTATATAGAAAAATTGTATGATGGTATTAAATGCAATGCGAAAAACAATAAAACAATTTTATTGCTTTACTATCTCATTTATATACTGAATGAGAATTTTTTGTATTTTCTCTTCCCTTACCAAATAATTACAGATCCACAGGAAGTTCTATAGATTTTGCTTACGCGGTGAATTTTACACAAAATATTGTAAAAAATTATCTTTTAGTTGCTTACTCTTAATTGTACAAATTTACTTAATTTTTTTCTCTCAAACGGAATTAGTACCTACTGGACGTTTGATATTAATTTCAGCTTGATACATCCACGCGATCGTGAGATAAATGGCTCTACGGACCGACAGATAGACATACAGACAGACCAACTAAAAAGTAGAAGGCTGAAAAATAGAAGAAAAATCTTTTAAATTATTACAATTTACTTCTTCAGATCCGTTGAAGGAATACTTTTATATAAAGAAATTATTCTAATATGAGTTTAAAAATAAATTAATTCGAGCCCGACACGTACAACGCCAATAAAACACTAATAAAGATGTTCTTTAATTTAACAACTAAACAGTTCTCTGCTGAGTCGGGCCTTGGCCTACATGTGGAGGAGATTACATGACGACCATTCATTACTGCTGCTACGGAAATATTTATAAAGCGAGAACACTATGAAGAAGTATAAGATATTATTCTGAGTATACTTTTTTTAATTTCATGTTGTATCCCGCATATGCAGGATAGGTAAAAGAAACAGGGTAACCTAGTGTTAAGACACTCCGTTCTCATTAAGACACTTCTGTTACCCATTATGAACACTTTAGTTAGATATATAATAAAGGTATACCTACCAGCTAATAATATATTGGTCAAAAAATTATTAAATACAGTGTTTTAACATTAAATTACCTTTGCCTACCCCAGGATACAGTGTAAAACTACATTAAATTTGGTTTATTCTCATCTGTTTTCTTTTCTCTAGGTATATATCTCTGTTCATGTTACATAAGTGAAAAATAAAAAAATATTTTAGTAGATTTAAGATTACTAGGCTCCCTCTGGACAAACACTCCAATGTGTTAAAAAATAAAAATAAACTAAGCTATTATATTCAACCTTAACAAAAACTAGGAAGAAATAAAACATTATTTTTTAAGGAAATTACTTTAAAAACCTAATCAAAATTATTGCAACCTTGTAAGGTAGATAATAACGGAAATATTTTAAAACAAAGAGCTTTAAAAGTTATAATTTCACTCAAAACTTGGGTGTCGTAAAAGTAAACACCTGTTCCTGAGCTTCATAAAGAAGGAACTTCTAATTAACTCCGATACGAAGTTTAGAGACATTAACAGCGCTAAGTAGTCCAAGTTGGAATCGCAGACTGAAAGTTACTGCGTTATCTAAATGAGACCATCTTTCGTTACATAAGCTAACTTAATTAAGAACTAGCAGATGAGAGTGGGTGCCGACGGGCGGTGGGGTGCAGTGTGGTAAGTATACGTGTGGAAAAAAATATTCTTTTAAATATTATTATATTAGTTACTAATAAAATTATATTAAACATAGACGTAATATAACATACAGTAAGCCAACAAAAAAATGCTTGTCAGGTATTAAAATAATCTTAGTATTTTTTTTAAATGGGATATAAAACAACAAATTTTTTACTTAAATCATGCATATATATTTTATAATATACAAATTATACGTGAAAAAAAATTATTTTAGTTTTTATTAAATTTTACCTCTCCATGCCCATTACATACCACCGCGCAACCAAGGCTCCTAAACTAAGTACTCCACACATGTGTGAGTGCGCTTGTTGAACAAGAAAAATAACTTTTACGTGTGTGCGTCCATAATATGTGTGCAATGGATTAGTATTATAATAAAAGTTTTTGTAACAGATGTCAAGTATTAAACACTTCGCTTCGCTTTGCTTCCCATTAATAGCCGCGAGTCGAGGAAAATATATAAAAAGTTGGTAGATTAAGCCTGGAACGCCGTGATCTTGTTTTCCTCTGTTAATGTGTCTTCCTAGTCTTCTAATGTATCTTTCTGTTTGTTTCATACATATCGAGATATATTTCATGATATTATGTTTTATTATTTTTCTGTTACAAATAAAAGGTATTTTAATGTTTCTGATATTAAAGACGATGGTGGACGAGAGCCCAGTCGTGAATCGTGAGGCAGGTGCACAAGCGTGTGACTAGGAACGTGACAGGTTGTGGGTTTGATTCCTACTAAACGAAATGAAATATTTAATGTTTTCATTTCTTCGCACTGTTTTCAAGGCAAAGGGCGGCGTCGAGTTTTGTCATTTAACACTCAATGAAAATTTATTGACCACAGAAAAGACACAACCATCGCGATTACAGATGACATATATAAATAACTCGTTGAGTTTCAATTAAGTTCCATATTCACTTGATAAATTATTTTAATTTTAATAACTTTTCGCGTTCCAAAGAAAAAATATATAAATTAGCTGTTTGGTGAAGAGAGTTCAATCACAACTTTGGTGTAAGTCCGTTAACAACACTCATGCTTCCTTTGGGGCTAAACTCTCTCTCACCTAAATGACCAAATATATATAAACATAATATATATGTATATTAAAACGCTACGCCGTAGTCTCGTAGCACGTAGATAAACATAGAAATGGGCAATACCACCAATCTGCCCTCGACATCGCCTAATTACTTATGTAAACGGTTCCCTTTGTCGCTTGTGAACAACCGATATATGATTTCGTGTAAATATGATATGTATGATATGATATGTATGAATTTGTGTTGATGTAGTCGAGGTATGATGGGGTCGTAATTAACGTGATGGGTGTAGGTTCAAATCTGATGGTAGTTCGCTTAAAAACCAAGAAAATAAGAAAAATATTTGTATGTCTTTAGTTTTTTTTTTTAATTTATGATAAAGTAATTATTTAATAGTAATTAATTTGTCATTGATGTAAAAAAATACTTTTTTAATAAAATATCTTGTACGAAGTGGAATTTACTGCTGTAAACATGAAATATTCGAGTGTCCCTTTACATTTAATGTTTATATATTGTTATGTTGGTTTTTTTTTCTTTGTTTGTATAATTAGTTATTCCACACGTACTTCCACACTTCGAAACATATTTAACTTATTTTCTGCAAAAGTTCACATACGTCATTGTTGCACCAAATCATTATTTAAAGTATAAAGTTAATGAAATACATGAATTCTGATAGATATTTGTAAATACAAATTCAATACATTTTCATTCACAACTACCTAGAACGACAATGTTGCAAGCTCTCGCCGCGCTCGTTAATTTCACACAGATGTCGTTAGAGGGTGACACTTGGACACGAAACCCTATCATTTTTAACATATTATTATGACACAATGAGGATAATTTAGAGAGCTTGTGTCCGGGATACTAGAATTATTTCGGGATAACGGGTTGATGTTAAGGTTGTTGTTTTTTTTTGAGATAATTTGGGGTAATTTATTTTTTTTTATTCTTAAAGAATTAGTACAAGTATACTGCAGAAGTGGCAGTTGTGGTTTTCGATTCCTATTTAGGGGAGTGAACTATTTAATATCTTAATTTTCTTAGGTCTTTCAAGGAGGCAACGCGCGGTGATAAGTCCCGTCACTCAACACGTAGTGCCTTCAGAATTTGACGGAAACTATGCAACGGAAGTGTCTTAATAAGAATGGAAGTCTTTAAAATAAGATTCTCTCTGCGTACCCTGCTATGTTCGTAAAGCTAAAAAAAATTAAAATAATAAAAAAATACATAATCAAATTACAAAATATTATAAATTATTTTTTAAATTAATTTTTTACCTATACACATGAAACTAACGTATTCACATTATTATTACAGGCATAGCTCTGTTCTACGTGATAATACGGCACGTTGTGTGAACCAACACGTGCTAGGCGTGAACAAAGAGAGTAACGTGTCAATTAAATCTACTTGCCTTTTTTCCTCCGTAACGAAGCGTAATGCAATTATTCGTAATAACAGGATGAATGCGACAGTACAGACGGCCGCATTTACGATATTTCAAATATTTATTATAGCCTTTATGAATACGAAACTAAGAGTTAGATGTTTTCGAAGGAAACGAGGCCGAGTGTACGCACCGGCGACCAGTAATCACACAGACAATTAAAATGTCATTACCTCACCAGTTTTTACACCTAACCGAGTCTCCTTTAATTATGTTGGGATAAAAACTGAGTAAAAAGAACTTGAAATTAATGTAGACAGTGAGTGTGTCGAAAAAATTACATCCAAAATAACACTGCGTGACTGACAATTACTACCTACCCATATCTAGTACCTACGAACGAACGTAAGTACGTACGAAATTTGTTTAGGTACTTATTTGTATAGGTTTTAAATGTCTAGTTTTTCTTTATTTTCTATACTTATGTGCCTCATATATATCTACTTACTTGTATAAGTAATATAATTTAAGAGTCCATCGCGGAGCAACGCCATGGGATCTGACTGCAAAACAGTTGTCGTTTCAATTTCCACTTATATTTTAAAAACGATTAAATAAAAACTATCATTTAAAAGTTTTAATATAAAAATAGCATCATTTAAACACAACAAAGCTATCAAACTTAAAGCAACTATAGAAAATCACCAACTCATAAAAAACTCTAATCTACAGACGTACCCCGTACGAGTACTGTCAACAAAAAAGAAATTTAATCATGAGAAACAATAATAGCTAAGAAATTAGTTCAGTGTAAGTGCGGGAGCCACGCAACTTAACTTTTGTTGTTACCTTTTGAATACCTTCACACTCTCTCCACCATTATTTAAAAATGAACTATAATTCCATATAATATATTTTAAATTCCAGTAGCATTCATAAGTTTTGGCTGTTGAGACTGGTATGGCTATCAATTATGCCGACAGTATATGAGAGTGCATTGTGATCGAACAGTAGCTTTCGTTCAATCCGATTGAAAATTAAAGAACTGATATAATTTGAGATCAAATAGTGATGTGAAAGCGTAACGTGAACTGTAACGTCAAAACAAATTTGTAATTGATTTTTTAATAGATTGTCTTGATAGTGATTCAGCATTCATAGAGTTTTGTTTTTTTTTTTCGTTTTCAAACACAAATTATCACATTGGTTGAGCTGAGATTTTTAATTTAGATCTCATTATAAAATATAGTAATTGGAAAGTAAATAATCAATGAATTTTCGAGTAGCTGTCGTTTAAAATGTCTCATAATTACTATAGCCAGCTGGCTTGTACATTTAAAGAATCGTTATATCATATCGAGACAAAATGTTACAACATTTTAATTAAATCGACATTATTACATCACTAGCTGTCTGACATTAACACGTCACTAGTGGAGATGATAATGGCGGAGCCGTGCCCGAGTTAATTGCTTTAATAACTTCCTGTGTCAAAATAACAAAAGAACTCTGAGGTTATAATACATGCAGTGGCAGTACTTGAACAACTGAGCTTAATAACGTGTTTGAATTGAAAGTTATTTTTGTTAAGATTTTTTTAGTTTCACGCTGTATCCCGCACATAGCAGGTTAGACAGAGGGAATCGGGGAACCTAGGGTTAAGATACTCCGTTTCTGATTAAGATATTCCGTTCTCTACTTTCTGACGAATTCTTCAGAATTCTCGCATTGAGTATTGAGTCACGGAGTTTAACGCCGCGTTTTGCCTTGACACCAGAGCGAAGAATTGAAAATATTTAACATTTCGTTATAATATTAAATATTTCATCATATTTGTTAAGATTAATATTTTCACATAATTGTAATAAAAAGTAGACGTAAAGGACAAAGAAAGTGTTTCTATGACAGTGAAAGTTCTAGATGCTGCAGCAGCAGTAGCATCAAAGAATTAATAGATTCCAAAATTTAAAAAAAACATAATAGAAAAACTAAGAAATGAAGGTGTTCTTAATTTCTTAATTTTTTTATCATTTATTTCATCTTATTTTGTAGAAAAATAATAATCAAAATTAGCCATATGAAATTAGTATTATTGTCTTTATTATGCTGTTTCAGGTCAAACCGACCGTTGTATGTGTGCCGAAAATGTTCACAAGAGAAACATAAATATAATTTGTTTGTGATTTGCTGGTGAAAGTGCACGTCACACGACTTGTCATCGTACATCATGTAGGTATAATTAAACATTATAGAATATAAGACATTATTTTATTTCATTACGAACTTCCAGACATTATAATTACAGACTTACTTGTTGAGTTCCTTTTAAATAATTAATTATGATATAATATGTGGGTACTTATATTTTGCACAGTGTAGTATAAAATGTGAATTTAATTTTCAATTTATTTTATGGGAAGTACCTATATTTTAATTTTCCGAATCAGTACTAGCGAGACAAAGCGTGGCGTTGTGCTCCACCATTCTACGCAAAGTAAGCCAGTATTAGTTCTAATATTGTAAAGGTCTTATATTGTTGGTTATTAGCTTTGGTGATGATTATCAAAATATTAAGTATATAAAATTTATAATACTTAGGCAAAATTGATGCTACACATATCTTCCTAAGATATTTTTTGAGCATCAAGCTGTATGCTACACTCAGAAGAACCTGGGAATTAGTGTTAAGATACTCGGTTTTCATTACGACATTTCCGTTTCCCACTTTCCACCGAATTCTCAATGCATTTCGTGTTGAGTGGCAGGACCAGAGCGAGAAAAATAATAATATTGAATATTTCACTCCCCTGACCGAGAACCGAACCTACAATCGTCTGTGCTTAGAAAATCCGGCAGCAGATCGGACGGAAATGTAAGAAGCTTCTCGAGTAAAAAAATATAAAAACAATAATTACTACGTTAAAAGACCTTCAAATTACAGCGTAGTTTAAATATGTTTTAATAAATACGAAGTTTCAATCACACTCGTCTATGGAACACGTGTTAGCTAAACAAAGTAATTAATTCCTTTGATTGAACTCAGCAAGGTCAGAGCACGTGCGATTTTAAAAGCCTTTTGTTTGTAATCTTTTGAGTATACACTTTTGTAAGTATTAACATTTTCTTGTAATTAATGAGGATAAATAATATAATTCAAGGTTGTATTACAAGGTTTAAAATTGTAGAAACCATAGTGGCGCAGTGGAATAGTCTCTGACTGTATATTGGTTGCGAGTTCGATTTCGGGTGAAGGGACTGGGATTCGTATTATATTGTTTATTAAATTTACGAATCAAATTCCAAGTTCTACATTCGATTAAAATAGTCGCGGAAATCAAGTCTTATTAGTGCTTACCTATTAAGATAAAGCCCAAATTAAAGGAAATTGTTGATATGTCGTTTTATTTGTGAGAAAAGGGGGTTCAAATCTACAATGTAACACACAGTAGATAGATTTTTTCTTTTATTTGTAAAAGATCATACTCATTACATCGCCTTTATAATGAAACCACAACTAAAATTTACATAATTTTATTTTACCGAAGTTGTTGCCACACACTTCAATTGCAAATATAAATTAAAACATTTAGAAAAAAAAATATAATAATAAGCAACAATTAACAATTTTATGTACGAACTAAAATTACAAGAACAATAACAAAATCGTTTTAATATCCACACAAATGATTATTTTACGTTTCGATTGGCTGTAATTACAAGAATTCCGTCATTATCTTAATTGCAGTTTTGTCGGTAACCCGGCCCGTGAAATAAGGCCCCACGTTACATACAATAAGTACTAATTGCATATACAATAAAACGCGCACGGATGCTATCTACTTAAGTTTCATTATAACATAACAGACACTTAACGCCAATTATATATAACCAATGTTTTGTTTCGTATTGAAAACTACATTTTCATATTTATTCCGTTGTAATAAGAGTTATTTGATATAAAAATCAGTATAGTTGTATTAAGTTGTCGAGATGACTAGAGAAAGGGGGAAGGCGCGTTTCTTGATAAATTACAATAGAATTTTAATGTTCTAAACGATTTGATAATGCTTTTATAATTTGTTTGCTTTATTGTCTGCTTTGCATTTTATTGTATTTAATTAAGACTATTTTTATGCTCGAGAGGTTTTTTACCGTTCAACGATGAATAAGATAGCGATCAAAATGTAAAAATTGGTTGTAAATTGTATAATATACACAGTTGTTTCTGTTTTTCTGTCTGTATAATTAAGATAATCCACGATGTTAAATTAAATGGCTGTTTAAATTGATGAAAGCTACCACCAATTTGGGAATTTATAATAATTTATATATAAAAACCGTATATAACATTAAGTTAAATATATTTATTTATATTAATTTCATTTGTTATGGGAATAGAATATGTTTCTAATGTCAAATAAAAAAACTTTATAAGCATGTGTATTTCAATCATGTTAAAAAAGTTAAGTGCGCTATAATGGTTAAGTAACAAAACATCGCACAAAGCTAAAATTAGTTAGTAAGTTTTCTTTGCTACAATATTCCAAATAAACTCGAAAGTCTTTATTGATCTCTGTTTTTTTGTATCTTCACGTCCCGACCATAGCAGGGTAGGCGAAAAGAACGGGAACCTAATGTGAAGACGCTTTATTCCCATTAAGACATCTCGGTATCGTACTTTCTGCCTAACTTACACGACCGAGAGTTATAAAATTATAAGTACTTTATTCCCCCAAACGTGAATCGAACCCACAACCGTCGCGTCAATAACAATACAAACAAACATATTACATAAGATTTTCATAATATAATTCACATTTGTTGTATGAATAACAAGGATATCGCTTGTAAACACGCCCACACAATCTGGAAGGTTTAATTGAGGCTTTTAATCCCGTACAAAACGCCTAATTGTAGCTTCAAGTGTGTATTGTGAGGGTTAACTAGCACCAAGATGAACTTTGTACTGAAACAGACTATTTTCTTTGTTTTATAAGACTATCTGTTATTTATTATTTGAAACTAAAATAAGGTATATACCAGTTAAATATTATTATGCTTATAAATAATTCTTGATTATATTCATATAAGTACCTAGTTTATTTAAAAAATTACATAGCTTACTTATTATTATCATTAATATTTCATATTATATTATTACAAATGTTAGTTATTTGGGAGACTAAAATGATCAAATGAAAAGGAGAAATGGAAAAAGGAGACAAGTATTAAGATTTTTCTCTCAGGCTAGAGAGAGAAAGGAATCCGTAAACGTCGAAATAACGATCTCAATACTTTATTAATCTAGTAAAAAATACCTTTTTTATTTTTAAAAACATTTTGTTTTTTTAACCCTTGCTTAACATACACATACAAAAATAAATCAAACTATTTATTATAAAAAGATCACTGGCCTAGATTTCAATTTACCACGCCACCCAATAGTGGAAACATTGAAAAAATACATAAATTTCAAATTTTAACACAATTATCTCTACATTTATCAATATAAATCTCTCTCATCTAGTAACTACAACTCTATGTTCATTTGTATCTCTGTTCCTCCACACTCTAGCCCTCCGGTAAATTGTGTATGACCGCAAGTACACGTATTATATTAATTGTTGTTTGTAAAGAGGTGTTCTCATGCTGTTGATACTTGCTTACTTGTAATAAAGAAATTAATATTATTTAATAATTTACATTGTTATTAAATGTGGTTTTAGTCTATTAGTCCTTTTCTTCTCCCTCTATAAATAATAAGAGAAAAAAAATTAATAACTATAAGACAATCAAATAAATGTGAAATCAATATTTTTTTGATCATTACGCTAAATTATGGCAAGTCATGAGGATGTAATAAAAAATATTTAACATTTTTCTCTTTTTTCTTTTTTTCAATTAAGTTCCAAGGAAAGGAAATAGAAATATTTCTAAAATAAACTATTCTTTGAATAGGGAATAAATAATGACGTCTTTAGGTACTTCTCAACTTCATAGAGAATCCGATATTTTATAAATTTACCTATTTACAAGTCCTGTCCTTCATTTTAAAATTTAAATAAAATCTTTTTTTTAATTTACTTCTTAGTATTTCTCGCTTGGAAGTTTGAACGATTTTCAGTTCCTTTTTCTCCTTCACTCGAAGAAAAATACTCAGCAGATAAATACATCAAATATTGCTACAATTTTTTGCAATAAAATGAATATTTAAAAAAATATATATATTACAAAATATAATAAAAAATCATTAAAATTTCACTGTTGGTACAAACCATTGCTTTCGTAACAAGGTTCAAATTAATCTCCAATTACCAGTGCCTTGTATTGTTAGAATATAAAAGAAATACTTAGTTGTTGTGGTATTGTATTATTATTTTTTTAATTAGAGTTATTATTTGCGGTTTGGGACGAATGGCGACTCTCCCTTTGTTGACTAATAATATAATAACATGATTTTTATAATAATTACGAACATTTGTTAGTACTTAAGTTTCAAAGGCTCAAAATATTTGTACATACATGCATCGCAAACTTATTTAAAAGAATATCTTTTATCTATATATATAAAATCGAAAGGTCACTCACTCATCATGAAATCTCAAAAACTACAAGTGCTAGGAATCTCAAATTTTGCATAGGAGTTATTTATAGGACGTAGGTGCTCGCTAAGACGGGAATTTGCAATATTCGACTTCTAAGGGGTTGTTTTTGGGGTCGAAAATTTGTATGAAACTTCGTTACTACAAATGCTAGGAGTGTCAAATTTTGCATAGACGTCACTAGGACGTAGTCATGGAGACAGAAATTAATAATAACATAGTTCACGCGGGTATAACCGCGAGCGGGCCGCTAGTATTTATATAAGTTTCACAATTTAAATAAACGTTTTTTACTGCATAGACAGTAGAAAGAGAGACCCCTCTATAAAAAGGTAATTATTATCATTTTCAAAGTAAAAGTGTCATTATTTTTCATTAATCATTAGGTACATAGAAAAAAAAAACAATGAAATTAATGTTAGCAATTACAACGCAAAATGAAAACATAGTTATCGCAAAATATCCACAATCATTTCTCTATTTATCACTATTTCCGTTTTATTGCATTGAAAATGTAACATTTGAACGTGATAGACAACGTATACCCCATCATTAAACAAAATAAACATCACCCATGCCATATCTAACCCTCTATCGCGGAGGCGGGGCCTTAATGACTGCTAATGAGAGTTTTTATTATTTTACAGTTGTAAAATAATTTCTTATACGGCGCCTCTTATACCTAGATAAACATCGAAACTCGCTTCACACCTCGATCTGATAATCGAATTAATGCTCTCGTACTATTTCACGCCGTATTATTGCTTTTTGTGTGGTTAATATCAGGCTTTGCAGCGTAATTTCGGGTTTTCAGATATATATTCCGATTGAAGTGATCTGGATTTTTGTGGTGATTGTTATTACCTTCTTACAGCTAAAACATACACAAAAGATTAAATTTACTTTTTTTATTGATTATATTTGAGCAATCAAATTTTAGGATGTCATTATAAGATTTTACTGTTAAGTTATAATGGACGTATATTTTTAAATTGTTTAATTTAATAAATAAAATTTAACACCTCCTATTAAATTTGAGCTAAAATAAGTAATAATATAATAAAAGAAACACCATAAATGTTACAGTTACTTTCACCTATATATCGCTTTAATGTGTAATTGTATATGGGCACTATAAACTATAATAATTATGTTACGTTTAAAGATATAAACCAGCCAAAGTCGTGAGTTAACTATATATTTATAATCAAACATCCTGCAGGTACCAGAACGAAACAATCAGCACTGGCGATCGCAAGATCATGGAACTAGATAACCCACCCTAAGTCCAAATAACGTAAATATTAAACAAAATGGAGCATAATGAACGACTCCTTAATTCGACCTCTTTATCTTTTGTTACTTCGAGTGTTGAAGTTTCTTAATAATATATAATTTTCCAACCTTAATTTCCGAAATTTGGCCCACATTGCCTATTTAGGGTTATGTTATTAAAGTGAGTCTTATTATATTTTTTTGCTTGTTAATATTCTACAATATGGTTCTGCTTAAAACTTAGCCTATTACTTCTTTGTTCTCATTTTTATAAATTTTAACGTAAACATGACTAAGGTAGATTATTTTTATTATTAATTTATTTATAATTTTTACCGCTACCGCTTTTATAACACAAGCTATAACAATCCTTATAAAAATATGGTACCAAACGACTCTTATAAAACAAACTGTGAACTAATCATTAGTATGTAGTTCGCACTGAGCATTCGAAAGATGTCAGTAACGATTAATACCGCATTACATTAACAAAAACCTGATAGATCCCAAATAAAAGTGACAGATATAAGGCGTCGAAAAGCTGCGCACACGCACGCCCGCTCGCCGAAATCTAAATATAAAGAGTATTTACTTTGAGCTATCGAGAGCGCGTAATTAATACAATCTTTGTTAGAGGGTAATTTGCCAGAGCTAATGCCGGCGTGTGTAATCTTCAAAGGGGATTTAGAAACATGCGTTCTATTCTATTTTGGTCGTGTTCTGAAACAGAGAAATATTTACAATCTCTCTGGAACACTTCGGCGCATCCGACGATCGTTACGCGTGATCGCGAACGCATCGACTCTGACTCAGGCGAGATTTGAATATGCAGGATGAAGATGCATTCATTAATGATGATGGTGGCTTGCATTCTCGCATTAGTGCCTCGCAAATTCGTTGCCGTAATTCATCTTAAACGGATTTAAATATTAATTTACCGTTTCGGTGACGCAGACAATTTATATGAATACGCTTTAATCTTTACATTAATATTTATTATAAAGTAAATGTAAGATTATTTTTGTGTTAAATTTAAGAAGCAGAATAAAATAGTAATACCCGAAAGCACACAAATCTTTTATCACAACGTTATTGTTGATGATGAACAGTTTACATCGGCTTTATATGAGGTAATATTGGCGCCGATTTCGACGGTCAATTTGTCATACTTACTGGCGCCTTTGCTGCAAAACAAATTAAAATAGAAGCTAATATAACATTTTTAAAATTATTCTAGGTCAAACGGTTTTTTTTGTCATTTCCAGCTGCCTACACAAGAAGTAATTAAAAACTAAAATAAACAGAGCGCTTACAATCGTAAAAAAGAATATCTTAGACTATAAATGAGTACAGATGAACGTAGAAGCAATAAAACTCAAATCACAGAAATAAATCTTATGACTATTCTAAAGCATAGGTGAGAAGATTTGGACGTTTTTATAGTAATATCTGACGCGATACCTCGCTGGAATGCCATTAAATGGATATTTTAGCCCAGTGCCACGCAATATAAAATTATTAAGAACTGAATAAAGTATCTATTATTATGAAATGTATAGAAATAAAACTATTGGTATTTGCAATAAATATTTTACTGAATGATGAAGAAACAAATAATGTATATTGAATAGGCTGCACGGAAGATTTAGTGGGGAATAAATTTGGTTAAAATGCTTGGGAGATACGTAAATGAAGTTCTTACAGTGTCTGTACTAGGTTTCACTACAAGGTTATTATTTAGAAATACTTGATTATTTAGACATTTATCAAATATGAGCATATATATTTAATATTTTTTAATTTTTTTTTTATTTTTTTATAGCTAATAACATATATCAGCGAAAAAAAATTGCTATATCGTTTTCAAGGAATTATATTACTTAGTGAAACATTTTGCATTCCTTCAATTTTACGTATCACTTAGGATCTTCAGTTTAATGTCTAAATCTAAACCATTGAGAGGGTCATATCAATGTTTTCCAAAGTATTGCAATAAAAATTGGTCCAGATTCCACATCGAAAATAAGACGTTTTTTGGTCGTCTGCCAAGTTCATTATGAGCGTTCACGAAATTTCACATTTGAATTATTTTACTGTCTGACTTATGGCCGTTACTTAAATATTTGGTAAACAGGAAAAATATAGTTCTGATCGATCACATTTAATGTTGCGCTGAAATAGCATCTATAAGTAGATCGCATATAACTGCCGATTTTTAGTGCCTTGGAATTACATAACCAGTCAGTCATCACACATTCTTTGTTTAAGTGTTCCACGAGCTTGGATTAGGCATTTTTTAGTTTCGGCTTCTTTAGGGTAAGAAAAGGGAACCTAGTACTAAGAGTCTCCGTTCCCCATTTTCCGCATTTAATTTTGGAGGCATTGCATGATGAGTGGTGGAACTCAACGCTGCGTTTTGCCTCGACAGCAGAGCGAAGGAAATGCTGAAAATGCATTAAATATTTTGTTTCCCCTCAATCGAATCCAGAACCTGTCACATTTACCTCTGCACCACGCCTGCCTTCTGGATTATAGATGTTACAAAATAAGCAATCAAATGATATGAATCACGAGTCTAATTATCGGCCGCTTGCATTACGGTTAACAAAGCACTGGACATTACATAATTTCAGCCATATGCAATCCAACAATAGAATGGAGCATTAGGCATGAATCATCTCCAACTGATCCATGCGCCGAAGATTATCGAACTAGAACACTAACACTCGCTGCATGCATTAAAACGTACGTGAATCTAATTTACGCCCGCAAATAATCTTGACTTGCATATATTAATAAAATTGAAGTTTATGCATTAAATTTGTTGCTAATAAGTTTCAGGCATAAAGCTAATATACTCGTATTGTTGGGGGTTTCCATCTCCGTATCAAATCTGTTGGAGAGAGACACTGTGAACTAACTTCTATTGACTATATGTCAGAATTCTCTCTCTCTTCTCTCTGTCTGGTTAAGTCCAAACTCTATTTGCAATTGATTAATATTTTAGTTGAAGGTGTTTCTAATAAGCTAGTTGGTATTACGCACATTACAACAGTAGCAACAAACACATTGACAAGTGTTTACGCGTTCGCAATTAGATCATCCATTGATGTATGGTGAATCAGTACGTCAGTGTGCTGAGTCCGATTGAGAGGTAACGCGCGGGATCTGGTATTGCTTAGTGATGTTCTGGATCATTGGAAATCAGAAAATTGTATTTACTCAGAAATAATTAGTAAGATAATTTGGCTTACGTAAACATTTCTCCTTCGGAATTATCTGCCACTGTGTGTTTCCCTAATATTCTTACAATTTAGAAATTTAGAAATAATCCGAATTTGTCAATATATTAAAAAATAAATTTATATCCTTAGATTTTTCGATCATTTGTTTAATAAGTTTTCTTTGATAATAAATTGATTTCAAAACTAAATACCTAAACATTATTATCTATAACAATATTAGCATATCCTATTCAAAGATCTACATATATACGGATTTATAACAGACGCGGATATCCCACAACACTAGCACTGATTAGCACACACAATGTGTGAGTGTGCGTAGTTACGAACAAACCTGCGTGTGTGTGTAGCGCATTAAGTATGCTTTGGATTTTATTATTTAATGATTCATCTTAGGGATGTAGAAATAGTCAGGAATGCTTGCGCCGTTCGCGTTGAAAACCCAGTAATAATAGAATATTGGCACATCTGCCCCACTGTATAAGTTTTAATGTTATTACTCTCCCGTATGATATCTCGTTCCAGATGTATTTTAAGAGTGTTTTATGTTTTTAATTGCGATCCGTGGATTATTATTTTTTTCTTCTTCAAATTTTTACAGCTTCTTATAACGACCACCTGAATGATGACAGAATTAATATTGTTTATGATATATATTTGACGGAATCGTACGATAAATTTTGAACGCGGCTATTATAATATTCTTGGATTTTATTATAGTGTTACATTACGCTTCCTCTTTGATACAAATTTTGTAATATATAAGAAAATTTATATCAACTGAAAAAAATTATCATTATATATTGTCTTTGCTTTGAACAATTTGATATCTATATCTTCTACAAGGCTGGTATATCAATAGATACTAAAGCTTTCCTACATTTATGGCGACCAAGAACAAATGACATGAATTATTTTATAAGATTAGAACGAACAATAAGTAAGAAAATAGCGTCACTCTTGGTAATATGAATTATGAAGAAACACAATGATCGTTTCGTAACACCAACACGAAAATGCTTTAATCTGAAATTAACGTGTAACACCGCCATTGTATGATGAGCCATCAGATCCTACCCAAGTATGGAAGTGGGTTTAACTGAACCAAATTTGGGGGCTCAGGATATCCTGGACAATGTGGACTAATCTGACGCCATTAGTACAGATCATTAAATATGAATTATAAAATATAATAGTAAGCACAAGAAAGGCAATCACGCCGACCATTATTAGATTAAATATCTCACAGTTCCGTCAGCGTAATTGTATTTTACTTACGGGTCTCTATCGTATTTTAATATAATAACTGTATGGTATTTTTTTTAATATTTCAGCTTCAAGCTTTTTGATATAAACGGGTACACGGAGTGTAACTAACATAGTGTTAAAACACTCTGTTTCTCTCTTTCTGCTCAATCTTTGTGTCGTGTTATGTGGCCGAGCTTTTATCTACTGGAGCGAGGTAATAAAAATTTAATGTAATTAATTTTGTAACCTTCCCTTTAATGTAACCTTCCCTCTGAAAACTGAACTCGCAACCATCGCGAATACACATTGTATCACTGCACTATGAGAGACTCTTGATTTATAGAGTATGAGATAGATTCATCTGAGTTTCAATTTACACCAGTAAATTGAATTTTTGGATCATGTACCTACATCATCCAAAAATTGAGGCCATTATTAATGTAAGTATTAAATAACTTTTCTTATTTCTACTCATAATAAAAAAAATATTTCTTACTGTACTAAAGTAGCCAAAATTATAAAATAATATAAATTCTTAAGCGGGAATAAAACCTGACGTTTTCGTGTTTTGTAACATACATATTTTATCAACAACAACAATTGTTAAACTAAAATTTGTTGTAAATAATGTCTTAGCTTAAACGTAAATAACAGTAAATATCAACTGAAATTGCTTTTTATTCATTAATTATTCCTAAAAATGGTAACATTAATATATAAATCCAATAGAACCAAAATTTAGTGACTTACCATATCCTAAAACGAAGTGTGAAGTGATCAGCATTCAAGTCCTGTAAAAATATTTTTAAAATATTTAGAAACGTAAATAAAAAATTTGACGTAACGCGATTCGAATCTACGTCTCTTGGAAAATATTGAATATTAGCAGAGCAGGGAAATGACAGCAATTAATTTCTCCGAGTAGGAATTGTACCTACAACCATCGTATTTATAGTCAAATATCTTGTGCCGCTGCACCACGATGATCACAATAAAATGTTATAAATTTGAGTGGTGAAACTCAACGTTGCGCTATGTATGTATGTTACCAGAGCGAAGAGATGAAAATAATTAATAATTCGTTCTCCCAAGTCGGAATCGAACCCACAACCGTTGCATTTACAGTCGTACGCTGTGCCAGTGCCATATTTTAGAGAAATGCAGATTATGTGGGAAAACTTAATGCAATATTTTTGTAAAAGAGACTGAGAAGTGTATATTGACAATGCAATTTCATTTTAAGTACTCTAAGGACCCACGACTATCGTGTCATACATTAACGGAATTCTAAAAAAATATAGAGATACTTTCATCTTCGATTTACCATACAAATAGACTAAAATAAGTATATACAAATACATACAAATAGACTAAAAATTAAAGAAAAACAAAAAGAAACTACGAAAATTGTATATAATAACTAGCGGCCCGCTCGCGGTTACACCCGCGTGAACTATGTTATTATTAATTTCTGTCTCCATGACTACGTCCTAGTGACGTCTATGCAAAATTTGAGACTCCTAGCATTTGTAGTAACGAAGTTTCATACAAACTTTCGACCCCAAAAACAACCCCTTAGAAATCGAATATTGCAAATTCCCGTCTTAGTGAGCACCTACGTCCTATAAGTAACTCCTATGCAAAAATTGAGATTCCTAGCACATGTAGTTTCTGAGGTTTCGTGATGAGTGAGTGACCTTTTGATTTTATATATATAAGATACATCGCCATCAACAATTTTCTTCATTAATGACATAATATAATGTAAGTGTACCCGTTGTACAATCAGTACGCATCATTAGCTACGGTTTAATCCGTTTTGGGCCACGGAATTATCAGATTCCGTCACACTTGGAACTAAGTATTTGAACTCCTAATGAGTTTTAGTAACGCAATAAACTCACTTTTTATAATGAATAGAGTTTGTTGTTTGTGAATATTTTTGTAATAAATGTATGTAGCTGGTGAGGTCAGTGGCGCAGTGGCCCAAGGTTATAGATTCGATTCCCATTCAAGGAAATGAAATTTATTTTCATATCTTCGCTCTGCTTTATTTAAATAGGACTTTGCCACTCAATCATATCTTTAAAATTCGAAAAGTGGGGACTGGAAGTGTCTTAGTGGGGACGGAGTGTTTTATCACTGGATTTCCATATTGTCACTGTCTACATTACTATGTGCGGGATATGAGGTAGGTGCTAAAGAAAAAAGAGATACATACGAGAATGTCACGGTGGGAATGAATAAGAAACTGCTCAGTTCCGTTGGGCACGTCGAACGAATGAGTGATGAAAGAGTGGCAAAAAAGAGTTGTGAAGGAAAAGTGAGGAAGTGAAGGAAAAATGAAGAGGTTGATGACAGTGACCGATGAGAAAGAGGTATGCGGAGATCATAGCGTTTGCCACTTCTTTCTCTCTGGTTACCGCTAGGAAAACAGCGTGAAGATAAGCTAAACTGAAAATTAACCTTTCACCGCGCCCCCTCTAATTTCGCTTTCTTAACTAAGAAAATTAGCAATGATTATATTATTTAAATGAAATATTCTAGTTAATATAAAATTAGTCTAATCATACCGTATATATTCACAATAAATAATGGCTGTCCGTTCGTCACACGCACCTACTTGCATTTCCGACAAGTCGTTGCTCTTATATTACAAATTAGGGACAAGAACTTAGCGCGATCAGATGCTGCGTTAATTTCGTATATTATTCTTGTGTCAAATTAATGAAACCCAATGCAATGTATGCATTGTTTTTTTTGTTTGTATAACGTTATAACGGTAGTTTGTGGTTTCTTTTGTCTTTTTTTTTATTTAATAATTATTTTTAGATAGCGGAAATTTGTAAAAAACCCTACAAAGAGAGATGCTGAAAACATTAATAGGTCGTAACTAGCGTATACGAATTTTGACGTAGATTAATAAAAATGGAGTGGTCAGCGCGCTTTGCAAGGCAAACAGGTTCAAATCCCGCAACTTTTAATTTTAAGCATTTTTTAAATAAGTATCGAGCTCAATTTTCTACTCAGTTTTTTCTCCTTATATATCTATTCTATTAGAGTCAATGAAGACAAGCAAAAAGAGAAAAAAAAAATATGAACTGAATTAGAATCGACTACCTTCGCCTTGCTTCATCTGATACGGTTTCATTGTGTTGCTCTGGAATTATTATTGTATACAATTAATATACTATATCTATTAGAATCTCGAAATCGTCTTGGCCACAGCATAGCGTTGATTATAAGATCGATAGTAGTGGGTTCGATTCTCACTCAGAGAAACAAATAAGTATTTTTATTTCCTCGCTCTAGTAACAAGACAAAGCGATGTTATTTATTGAAAACGATATTGAACTACGCCAATTAACTCAACGAAGGTTAATTATTACACGTACCGATAAAAATAATAATTACTATAATTATTAATAATATTTTCAATAAAAAAAGAAAACGATACAATGTTAAATGCGATCAGTTTATCATTCATTTCATACTTCCGACAAGACTGACGCAGTGTAATTCATTAAGGAGTCACGACCTCGCATGCTTACCTTCTCTTCATATTATCTCAGATGTTTGTTTTATTAGAAGTGGCAAATGCAGCGAGTAATTAAAAAAGTAATAAAATTATTATATTTCTAAACATTTCTAGATAAAATTAAACAAAAAATGTTTTTTATGGTATAAATTAAGTGTTGACTGGTGGAATTTAAGGCTGTGTTTTGTATTATTTAAGAAGCATCAACTCAATTGATCCACAGACGCTGCCTGATTGCCCCATGATCGCCTCATATGATTCACTAGCGGCCCGCCCGCGGCTTCGCCTGCGTGAACTACGTTATTATTAATTTCTGTCTCCATGAATACGTCCTAATGACGTCTATGCAAAATTTGAGACTCCTAGCATTTGTAGTAACGAAGTTTCATACAAACTTTCGACCCCAAAAACAACCCCTTAGAAGTCGAATATTGTAAATTCCCGTCTTAGCGAGTACCTACTTCCTATAAATAACTCCTATGCAAAATTTGAGATTCCTAGCACATGTAGTTTCTGAGATTTCGTGATGAGTGAGTGACCTTTCGATTTTATATATATTGATATCTTTTTTTTAATTGTTGCCCTTGCCGTTTTTAAGTTGTTAAAGTAAGTACGTAACGGGATATTTAAATATTTAGTTTTGCGAAGTATTACAGTCCTACTTGACCTGTAATGAAAAGAAAAATATATTAAGGTACTAAGAGACATTATAGTGTTTTAGTTAAATACTTAGCACGATGACTTAGAAATATGAAAGAAAGAAAAATCATTATATATGATAATAAATATATAAATAATATCATATGTTTAACTTAGTAAACTTATAATATATTCACATAGCGCAGCGTTGAGTTCCGCGACTCAACATATGTCTCAAAAATTGTGCAGAAAGTAAGAAAGTCTTGTCACTATATTCCCTCAACATGCCTTCTTTACCTTAAAATACATAAAAAAAACAACCTTAATTTGAACCACAAACATAAATAACATAATAAAAACATAAAATTATGCAATATGGCAGTAAAAATGGCAATATATATTCACAACATATTATTCCTTGGTCTATCCTGGCCTGAATGCGATAATTTATTAATATCCCACTCTATGTTTGGTTCCCTGGTGATCAATGTTGCCCCCCCCTCCCCATAAGAGTTTTGTTTTCGTGATTGCTCTTTCTTAATCATACTTTCTTAATTAAGGAGAAGTTGCGAGTTCGAAGTTAATTTGTGACGATCGCGCCGATAACGTTCGTTCGACTGTTAATGAGTTAGAAACATTATGCTTTACATGCTTCGTGTATTGTTTAATGGAATTTGTTTTTACAATTTATTATTGTTGTTGTTGTTTTTGATAATAAATATATTGGAAATTATATAAGAAAATGTATGTGCAACTTTACTTTAGTTTTTTGTACGTGAAAGATAAGATATATAAAACACGGCGAAGAGTTCCACCACTCAACACATAATGCCTCTAAAATTCAGCGGAAAATGAAGAACGGAAATGTCTTAATCAGAACGGTGTCCTAAATAGGTTCCCAAGTTCCCTCTGCCTAAAGCTAAAAAAAATCTTTGCATGAACAACAGTGTTTGTATAAACAAAAGCGCGGAAAATTCAAATATGATTACACAACAGAGCACGCTTTCACAATGCTATCCGAATCTTTAGCCGTGGGGGTATTCCCCTATCAATCTTAAAGATGATAGCCCTACGATAGCTGAGATGCATAATGCTCGTCAGATAGCTGTCTCAAGCACGAAGCCTCCAAGGTTCGCAATTTATAGTTTCACGATCTCAGGCCAGCTCATTATTAAAACGGTTTGGTACGTAAAGGTGTTGGTGCCGCGGGCCCTACGCCAATTACTCGGGCTGCTATACTTGTTCGACTTTAACAACATCACTTGACTTTTAGTGTTCTATTCTATTTGGATCTTGATTTCCTGGTGGTTGCTCTGGTATTTTATTTATGGTCTGGTAACTTATTAAAGAATTATTGAATGTGATAATTGAGGTCAGGCCTGTAGCATAGAGGTACAAGCGTGTGTTGTGGATTCGATTCCCACTTGAGGAAATGAAAAATTTATAGAGGGAATATAATATTTTTATTTCTTCGCTTTGGCGTCGCATCGAGATGAGTTCCATTCCATTAGACTCGCAATACCTCCAAAATTTGGCAGAAAGTGGAGAGTGTCACTATGCTCCTTCAGTCTACCTTGTTACATGAGAGATTAAGAAAAAAATTAAACATAATTATATTCTACAAACATTAATAAAACTACTAAAACACAAAACAATAAGCAACAAATAAACAGAGAGCACGCCCTCTAAATCAATATAATTATGATGTTAACAAGTATAGAATACAGATACATTTGTAATGACGTATGCTCGATTCAAAAAGATCGAAAATCCATTAGTAGGATAAAACGGTGGCGATTAAACACCGAACTAAAACAATTTTCTTCAACTTCAACAAACAAAATCGATTGGGGCTTAATTGCAGTCTGATCAATAACTAATTGTGTTCCCCACACGTACCTACCTATACCCACATACCTACCTACCTTTACCTACCTCTACCTACATACCTACCTACCTACCTACATACCTACCTACCTATAGGCGATAAAGAATAATTACTGGCCGCCAGCCAAATAAATCGATCCACATCAAAACGCGAGGTTAATTCATCATTTAGATATTACAACGCGATTGAAGCTTACTGTTTTTAATTTCCAAAATTACACCTCTAAATTCGATCGAAGTCGGTTAAACGTACGTAATTACTATGTCGTAAATTGGTGACTGAGGACTGGTAAGGCCCGCTTCACACTAACCGATTTAGGTAGGTAATCACTTTCATTTCGTATGGCATGAGGTTAATTAAAATTTTGTTTCTAACCATTAGTTGTTATCGTGTTCCTTCAGGTTATTTTTTTTTCCTTTGGTAAGTAATTATAGGGTGCGAGGTTAGAAGGGCAGTGCGGTGACAAATAACGCTGTATTGATTGCTTTGCTATGTTTAATTCAAATTAGTGGCACTAATAGGTTTTAAGTGTAGATTTTGTCGCATTGCGCTCTAATTAGTGACTAAGTAATTTCCTAGGCCATAAATTATATGGTCTCTCGTGGCCCAAGGGCACATATGTGACTATAAATGCGACTGGTTGTGGGTTCGATCTTCAATGGAGTAAACTCGCCACTCAACACACAATGCCTTCAAATTGGTGAAAAATGTGGAACGAAGTGTCTTAACACTAAGTAGGTGTGCGAGATATGGCGTAACCCTGATAAATTATATACGTATATTTGGGTCAAAATTTACTTCCACAGCGTTCTTCATTAGCCTCGTCTCTCCAAAAAATCCATTACCATGTGATCAGAGCAGCCAAAATAGAGAACTGGTTTGGTCGAGCTCGGACTCGTGACTTGTGATATTTTACGTGTAATAAGGCTGTGTACACAGTGCACGTCGAGTTATTAATTATCAGGTCGACAGCAAACAGAGAGTGGCTACCGGACTGCGCTCAGCACACAAGCGTGTTTACCCAGCGAGTCCAACGAGGCGGCGTGGTAGAATCTCATTACACCACTTCTTGGAAAATTAGAAGTGAGAAATGGACTTAAAAAGATAATGCTGGCTTGTCGATTTTGATGTTTTTTGTTTCCTTATTATCACTTTACTGACGCTGTTTCTGATCTTCTCGGAAGGTTGGCTGGTTGGTTTAAATTCTTTTTTGGTAACTAAAAATCTCATAGATACAAGTAAATTTAGATGTTTAAGTTTTTAATTAGTTTTGGTATTTTCGTGTGTGAAGTGGCTGTAAGTGGCTGGCATTTAATTAGAAGGTTTGATGGTTATTTTAGAAGACAGAAAGAGTTTGAGGTTTTGGAATTTATTTTCAATAACTAACAATAGTTCTGATATACTTAATTGTTTTAATATCTAAGTATATTAGTTACAAATGTTGAATTAAAGTTAAACTTCTTTATCAAAAAACTAAAAAACTAACTGCATATCTCAAAATAAAAGCACAAATATCTCTAAATCAGTCTCACGCTCAACTTTCCTTAAGCAAAACATATAAATCTCTACAGTTCTACCTGTTCGTTCCATACTTCGGCGTCTATTGAATTTCGTAAAAAACTTCGTGGCTCACGTATTGACAGCACAAACATTGGCCCCCATACAAGCGACCGAGTTTACCCGACACTCGACACATACGACACTACACAGAACAATCACTTTTTATGCAATACTTGTATTTTATATACGGACATACTGTTTTTCTATATTAATATACTTATTTAGTAAGTTTAAATCGTTTTTATGAGTTGGGCGGGCGGCGTCGAGGCGTGCGCGGGCGCCGACTTCTGATCGGTATTGGCGTGTATCGCTTCGATACATGTAAAGTTTGTGTTACTTTAAGCCTTACTGTCAATAGACGCTTGTTAGTGTGATATTCTCTAATGAGTGTACTAATGTGTAGTTTACATATAGAATATACCGGAGAAATTCCATGTGAGAAGTGGAACCTATTATAAATAGAGATGAAGAGTACAACATGACGATCAGTAAATGAACAAAATTATTAATATTTTAAATACAATACTAAA
Source organism: Heliconius numata (assembly GCA_016802625.1). NCBI lineage: Eukaryota > Metazoa > Arthropoda > Insecta > Lepidoptera > Nymphalidae > Heliconius > Heliconius numata. Next base: position 1,188,901 of record JAEBDU010000002.1, on the reverse strand, counting down.
ACTTTATTTATATTTTTATTATTCCAGATTATTGTAATGCAATATGGAATGTGGATAGTGTCTGTAAGCGATATTGTGGGTTCTATTTCTACTCGGTTGAAACACTCACACTGGTAAGATGTAGCACTAAGTTCTAATATTCTTCGTTGATTTCGATATGTTAAATTAAGATGGTAAGCGGAGAACGGATTATTTTAACGCTAGGTTAAGATGATATGTTCCTATTTAGTCTATCCGGTGTATCCTGTCAAATACAATATAAATAAAGTGCTAAATTAACATTAAAAAATCTGGTAAAATGGAAAACGACAATTAAAAACATAAAGATTATTGACGAAATTTTATAATTAAATAACGTGAATAATTCACATGTTCTGTTCAAAATACAATGTACTTATAAAAAATAATAACCTATATAATACCTATAATAACATTTGAATCTGAAAAAATAACATTTATCGGTCAAAGCAGTTCCACGCAATCGTAGCTGATGACTCCATTCTTAATTTTTATCGGGACGTGGAAAGTTATAATGAGATTCGATCTATTTTGGACACCACTTAGTATAAGAATACTCCGCGATATTGGCCGTTTTATTCGAGACCGACCTTGGTGTTTAAATGAAGGTGTTGACATAGATCGTTGATTTACTACTGTTTCGACATAGGTTTATGGATATTTGTTATAGAAGCTAATTCTTTAATGTTTAAACAAGTTGCTTATATTTTTAATCTTTACATAACAAAATTATAAATATATAAAAGTATAATCTTATAAAAGTTACCAACTAAATTTTTCTTTAATATTTCATGATTTGAGAGCAAAATTATAAAAATTCTGCAAGTCCTATTAGACTCCTGAAACATCGGTTGCATCAGAGATAATAACTGAGCTAAGTGGTACAGCTTTAGTACTTCGTATAACACATAATGTAACTCGATACAATCTAATAACAAATTCTCAAGAAGTTCAATACTTAAATAATTTTCGAATTCATCACCATTTGCTAAGACTGAGTGGAGGTGTTGGGATTACACAAGTGGATAATGAGGAATCGATTTGGAGGTGGAGTTAGTTCCATGTAGTCTCTCATTAACGCCTAGCTTAGTAATGCTACAGGTGACAAACGTTATACTAAAAAACATAGATCAAAAATCACACTTCCGTTCCCCTCTGTAGGTTCCCTCTGTCTCCTGCTATATGCGAGATATATAGATAGATAGCGTTTAGCCGAAAAAAAATCACACTTCCCAATTCCTATTAAACGTCCTTAGCTGTAATTGGTAGAGTTAATTAGAGCATTCGCTAATAAAGCCGATGGTTCTAATTAACCTAATTAGGTCGAGCGGCGACGGGTCGGAGTCATTAATTACGCCAATCTTTGACCGCCAAATCTGTGACATTTATTTGCATCGTTCTTCAAAATATGCTTTGAAATAATTTTTTTTCGTGTCTATTTTTTTCGTAACGTATTTTTTTGTCTAGTGACGTAGACGTGAAGTGTTAATATAAGAAGTGAGTGTAAAGAAGGCGTTTGTGAGGCCAGTCGTGGTGCGGGTACGTGTGACTGTAAATGCGAGGTTGTTGGTGAATTGTGGATTCCGGACTCGGAAATGAAATCCGATGGACTCGGAAATGAAATATTAAATATTTTCATTTCTTCGCTCTGGTGGCGAGGCAAAGCGCGGCGTTAAGTTCCGCCACGCAACACGCAATGCCTCTAGAATTCGGAATTGAAAAGGTTAGGTTTAAAAATATATGATATTGATATTTACTATGTAGTTGTTTGCAGAAAGTTATATTTTATAATCTACTGTAAACAAAACTTTGCCATGCTGACATTTTTAAAGATAAATAAAAATTGACTATCATATATTTTAATTTATTCAAAAATTTTAACCTATTTCCGTTTAACAGATTGAAAGTTATTTAAGAACTAAAAAAAGAAGCCCTTTATCTTGTCAACTCATTAAAAACCAAGAGACAAATAAACAACAGTTTTGTTGTAATAATAAATTAGTAGTACCAGAAAGATAGTTAATTGTGATTTAGTGGAGGTCAATCAGAGTTTTAATCACGACAATAGCGGCGATGTAATGTGTTAAATAATGTGTGTTGTGTCCCAGTGGAGTGTAGAGTTAAGACACTATTAGATATGGGATTTAATATTTTTTATTATTTTATTTTTGAAGTGTTAGTTAAAATTCGACACAATTGTAGCTATGTGGGATACTGATAGTAGAGTTTGAAAACGTTTATTTTTATTAATTGTCATGTTTTTTGTCGATAAATCTATTTTTTGTAAGTGGAATTAAAAAATATATTTTTCCATTTTTTTTATACTTTTCAATCATACAAAGGTTTGAAATTGCATTTGAAGTAACCAAACGGACGAGGAAAGTTAAGTCAAATAAGAACTTGTCATCTGCACCACAATCTAAAAATACATAATGTTTTCTAAAAGAAAATTTGCTATTGCCTACGCCCTATGCCAAAATTAGTATTTATATTAATTATGTTAAATAGCCCAATTCAATTACTTTTAAAAAACTAATAAATGTTAAAAAATTATAATTCTGATCAAAAAAAATATTTCATAAGAACAAAAAAAACATATTTATAACTCTTCATCCTAAAACAAATAAATATATATAAAAAAAAATAATTAAATCAGTACCATCATCGCACCACGAAGCTTTCGAAATGCGGGCATTGGTTTAATTGTATGAATTAATTGTTAAATATATCTATTGTAAACCACATTTGAAACGTAATTTCTTTTATTGAACTAATATGCTTAATTGTCTATCTTTATTTGGCCCTATTCTTTTTCAATTAAATTATTTGAATTGGAAAATATTGTTAAAGGTCTGTCGTGGTAAACGAGGCAAAGCGCAGCGTTAAGTTCCGCCACTCGGAACTCGTCGCTAAACTTTGGCGGAAAGCGAGGAACGGAAGTATCTTAACACTTACAACTTCATTCTGCCTACCCTACTATGTGAAGAATAGAGCCTAAAGCTAAAATTGATTAAGACGAAATGCTAAGACCCATTTTAAAAATAATATTCAATTTAATTATTTATACAAGTAGCACTTAGTGTCCTTCATTCTCCATGTTCTAAAAAAATATTATTATTAAGAAATTTAATTTAAAATCTATACAAAAAGAAATTATTTAAAACAATCTTCGGTATTCCACTAACAAGACAGCAAGTGACGCACACGCAGCACTTCATTAATCCTCCCGAGCAAAATGTTTCGCGTCATTGCCGACACTCGATTAAAATAACTAGATAGATAGATAAATAGATAGATAGATAATTTAGCATTATTCTATTTCAAAAATAGTTAATACAAATGAATGTGCGCAATCAACATCAAACGAACAAACTTTTCCTCGGCTATTAAGGCGAAGATCTCGTAAATAAGATTAGAGAGGTCGTACGTCCTCATTTCCTGTCGCATTTAGCAATCGCTACATTTTTCTACAGCATTTGTCACTTATACGTTAACACGGCCGTTGTTTCGGCGAGTTTTTCTTTTAATTATATATTTTTTTAATTTTTCAGGTTGTCACGCTGAGATTTAATTAACAATAATAATATAACAATTAAAAATACTATTTATTTTGTAATAATAACTATTTCGATCGTTTCTTGAAATTCCTCTTACCTATAAAAATGTCATATGAAAATTCCCAGTAGCCATTCATCACAGTACTTTTTGGATCTCAGATGCGCCTACGTCACGTCTCGAGGCGGTTGAAGTGTGAAAACGCGAAATAAAAGCAATTCTTTCTAATTAACTCAGAACGAGATTGAGTCGTGGACTAAAATAGAGCAACGTCTGATTTACGTACCACGACTGTTTCTGGACGTGGCCGAATAATTAACGTTTGGTATTTATATTATTGTTTTCATTCTAACAGCTTACAGCGATGTGGATGACTCTTGGAATTCGATGTGTGAAATTGCATGCAATTTTTCAAATTTCTATTTTCAAGGAAAAAAATGTTTAAACGACAGATATTAAGTGTCTAATTAGTTATTGTCTATACGATTTTTTGTTAGTCACTATACTATTATTTATTATATAGAGAAATTTCTGTAATATAAACAGGTAGTAGGAATGGTCGACGCAAGCGCAAATATCGCCTACACGCTTAAAGCTCGCAATGTGGCAAAAAAGAAATCGATATACGAGTAAGTAATGAAAGTTCACGATTTGATTAAGCTGCCTGCCGCCCGACGCCCGCTGGAGCACTAACCCTCTGTCAACATCATTAATTGGCCGTTCCATCGCATTTATGTTTCATTAGTATTCATGTCTAATTTCAGTTTAGATTCCGCTGTTGAACAACGAACGCCGCGGTTGGTACTGACCAGAATTAATCGTCTTTAATTATATTCATATTAATGTCACACCTCGTACCCCGTTATCTGTATTGAATTCTGGAACAAGAGTCGATAAAATTAGCATCACAAGTAATTCCATTGCTCTACATTCATTACAAATCCATGAGATCCGTGGTTTGGGGTCAGTCGAGGCGCAGGGGCACTGTTAACGCCACAGGTTGTGAATTCGATTCCCACTCGAGGCAATGAAATATTTAATATTTCCATTTAAGCGACGAAGAATCTTAATAGTAGGTATACCAAAAAAATGAAACATTTCGATCCCCGTTATTTAAAAATTAAATTCTAGAACAAGACTCAATAAAATTAGCATCACAACAAACTCTTCTGATCTACATTCATTACAAACGCTATAAAATAACATTTTTTATTGACAACTGGTACAACATTCGTAGTTTTGACATTAAATTAGTTTAAGAACCATTGGTATCGTTAAAGTGGACCAGTTACATTTGTATACCTCTTAGATATAATAATAAAAATTTTAATACTCGTTCCTAATCCTATAATTTCCATAATAGAAAAATAGAGAGGCAATATTTAAATTAGTTATTATTTAAATGAATAACAGTACATTTTAATACAGCTTTTATTTATACTATTATACTTTCACAAAATATAATAAAAATTAAATAATAAAGACATTATTTATGTATATATTTCAAAAAGAATTAAGTTGCAATTCACTGCCAAATATTTTTCCTCAAAAACAAATCGTAGCTAAATTAACTAATTCAACGAAAACAGCATATTTGTGTCAAATGATAAAATCGATTTTGATGCTATATTTCTTCACACCTTCGATAGTATCTCGGGACATTAAACACCTCATAAACTCGAGTAATCTGAGTAAACAAGTCAAGTGATTAAATTTAAAATATAAATCTTTCAAGTACAATATTCCTACAGTTCTCGTACTTATCTTACATCGAGAACTTACAGGTTTTTATAAAACCCGTCAACTTCTCGAGTTAATAATCGAATACTAATAATGTCATCGAATAGGTACGTATTCGAAAACACTGTATCGTGTGTGGCTGCCATTAGAATGTGCCATTTGCATATATCTAATTTAATTTGGATAGTCAACAACGAATTAATCAAGAATATATTTTAACCTCAGATTCTTAAGTTGATCCCGAGTCGAATTGAAATATTAATCGTAATCAGAATCGATGTTAATTTACATTAATATGTAATTAACGCAAAGGCGCGTTTGGAATTTTATAAGATTTCTGTTGTAGAAATGTTAGATCGATTATTGATTGTGTGTGCCGTTTGTTTAGTTCTCTGTGGAGGAGTTAATGGACATTCTTTATCTTTATTGTAGTGGTGATGCAACATACGTTTCTGGGTCTTAGTGAAATATGTTGATTAAAAGCTGTTTAAGTTGATAAATATATTTTTTTGTTGTTAAAAAAATTTGTTTTACCGATTGTGTTTTCGTTAATTAAATTTATAACTAAATTATTAATTTAATTAATAAATAATTAAATAATAGATTGAATGATTGATTTTTAGGAATATAATTATAGAAAAAAATGATTGACAGGTTGTTTATTTAACGTGCTGATATCACTTCTATTTTGTTTTCTATGAATGCATAACAATAAAAAATCTAAACTATAGATACTCATGCTGAGGAGTATTGTATTCATTAATTATTATTAAACTTAGAAATTGACAAATATCTTTACTAATTGGTTTCTTTTAAGTAGTCTTGGCTCTTTCTAAAATTAAATATTATTTATTTATTATTCTAATGAATAATTAAGAAAAAAAAAATGTAAAATGTTCTAATAAAAACTTGAAAGTGGGGAACGACTATGTCTTGTTAGGAGTGTCTTAACACCCTCATTGCCTACCCAGTCATGTAGAATATAGTGTAAAGCTAGAAAAGAAAGATAAACATTTAATTTATTACCCAAATTCTTCTTGAAATAAAAGTGTATTAGAATTTTAGTCTAGCTTAGCAAAAAACATAACGAAAAATTGTACACTACTTGTTTTTTTATTACAAAACGAAATTTAACTAATTCTATTAAGCTGTTACTTCTAAATACATCATCTATGTAAGTTGTATCGGCCATATTGGTATTCTGATAAAATAACAATTAAGGCATCGCTAATGGCCGATACAATGGAGTCTTGGCGTGCGTTCGCGTCTCTCTGATAAATGACTTCTCTTTTCAGATGCCAACGGCGTGTTTGATTTATAATATTACTTGTTTAAAAGGAATTGTTTATTCCAACCGTATCAGGATATCGTACTCGGACCTAATTACGGCTTTGAGGTTTCAAATTGAAATCTGATATCTGAACGATATGGTATTAGTTTAAGGAGTTGCTGACTTGAGAGTTATTGACGTTCGTTTTATAGATTTTCTTATATTTAATAATAGTGTCAAGTTGTCTTGGCAGGGTAGGCAGAGTGAACCTGGGAACCTTGCGTTAGGAAACTCTGTTCCGATGAAGACACTTCTCTTTTCCACTCTCCGCCGAATTCTGAAGGCATTGCGTATTGAATGGCGGAAATCAACGCCGCCTTTTGTCCCTGCACTACAACTGGCTTTTTATTCTTTTACTTTTTTAAATGGAATCTTCGATTAAATAAGATGACCGTGTAATATTTATTAAGATAATTAAATTAAAACATCGAAAATATTAGTTAATAAATATGCATATTAATTCCATATTTAGTTATTTAATGACAATTTATGGAAAAACATATTTTAACAAAGTTTAATGTTTAATTTTCTCGGACACTCTTCTAACTAAAATGAACGTTCAATATTTGATCAGGTCGTTAAATATCAATAAATTAGCGCGGATTAAAGTCCACTATCTTTTAAATGTATTCGTGTAATAAAAAAGGTATTTTTTGTCTTTATAATATGTAATAAGCGCGACAGGTTGTAGGTTCAATTCCCGCTCGAGGAATGAGGAATTTTCATTTCCTCGCTCTGGCAATGAGGCAAAGTGCAGCGTTGAATAACGTTCCTTAACACACAATGCCTCTAGAATTCGGCGCTAAGTAAGGCGTAAGTACAGAGTGTCTCAACACTAGGTTCCCAGGTTCCCTCAACCTACCCATGTGTGTACGGGATACACTAAAAAAAAACATCAAATTCTACATAATATATATACCTACATGTTATACGTGCGTTGGTCCTGTAATGTAAAAAGGGTACAAGCTCAGTTTTACGATTCACATAAATGCCACATAAAAAAGGATGAAGTGTTTTAATTTCTCTCGCCCCAATAATACGGTGTTAATTTTAAGTCATTTAGATTTTTGTAGGTACATCTTATTTTTTGGATAGATTTTATTTATGTTAATTTACTGTTTTGCTTTATGTTTCGTAGCTTTTTTTAGTGCGACTGTCATAAATTATGAATAGTTTTATTAGTTGATTTTAAAATAACGTTTTTTAGTGTTCGTTTGGGTAATATTTATTTAAATTTACATAAATATGTTATTTTTGTATGATATATGTTATTGTTGATAATAATGATGTATTATTTTATAAGATTTGTTTTATTTGACTAAAGACAATTTTTACTGTTCCACAAAAATTTAAATATAATCAGTTTTCGTTAAATAATTGAATTTACTTATTTAGGGAAAAATAAAAGTCCTTAAACTTAATGGAAGTCGCAGGAATTGCTCTGAGCTCATTCTACAATACTTTAAGAACTTCTTGGTAGACCCATCGAATACTAGAGAGTTACTTCTCTTCTTAAGTTCTAGACTATTCTTTAAATATGCTATGAAAAGGTACCTCCACCACCTTAGACAAAACTTTTTCCCCCAAATCATACTTTTTACATACAATTTTTTTTATTGCGTGTACATATTATTTTTTATTTCACATTAAAATTTATATTAAGTACAATGCGAACACATTACACTTATATATATAATTTGATACCTTATAAAAATTATAAGAAAATTTTATTACTTTTAAATACTTAGGTATTATAAGTTTTAAGTTTTTTACAAGTTTGTACGAACCGAAATAACGTCAAGTTCATTCATCGATGCCAATGTCGGGACAAGTCGTTACTTTAATGTGTGAGGGCAGAATGTCTTTTTACGAATTTATATTACACTGTTGTGATCCTAAAGTGTCCATATAATATGCATATTTCAATAAAATTATATGTTTTACTAATATAATAAAAAACTCGAATTCTTTTTTTTTTCGATTTTAGATTTTATCTGCATAAAATAATGAGTATATTGTAAAAGATCATCGGTTGTTGGTTCGATTTCCATTTTCCTCGCTCTCGTTACAAGACATCGACTTTGAGTTACACTGACCAACGGGTAATGTCTCGAAAATTGATTGAAAGCAGGTAAACAACAGTCTATGGATTAATAAAAAAATTAAACAACAAGAGTGTGAGCTATAGAGTTAATCTTTTAAATTGGACTTTCATCTATTTTCATAGGCTGTCCTGTACAATAATAATTTGTAATCAATACGAAATTTTATAAATATAACAAATTTCCAAAAGATATTAAAAATAATTATATAAAATAAAAAACAACATTGAAAAAAGTATTTACATAAAAAAAGTAAGAAGTTCTTGAGTTGTTTATAACTCATAATTTTAATTTAGAATCACTACAAATCACTGTTCTCATAAAATAATGTCAATTAAAGTTCTTGGCAAGGAAATAGGAGGCGAATGATTTGAAAATCTTTTCGTAGTATTAATGAATACATTGGTTATATTATGTAATCTCTAACTAATATATTTAATTCTGTTTCTTAATGTTCACCTAATTTTCATTACATTGCGTGTTGAAAGGCGGAACTTAACACCGTGCTTTGTTTTGTTATTTAACACATAATTGTCTTAGTTTTATATTAAAATCCTAAGCCTGTGCGACAATGAGCTAGGTACCTAAATGTGAATTTACTCGTAGGAATAGCTGTTCTCCACTCTCCTTTAATTTAGGAGACAGGGATTGCTTATTTACGGTTAAATCAGTTATTAATATAAAATTGAACTTATCATATCAGGGTTAATCACATACAAAACAACTAGCAAATTTGAGAAAACAACAAAAAAGAAATCTCTCTGGCACATACTCGTACAAAATAACATCAATATTACATCGAAACCAAAACTCAACTCCATTAAAAAAAGCACCTCCATGCCAGAGAAGTGAATTAAATTTAATTACACAATAAATACTATTAATGCGAAATATAATACGGCAAACTAAACACGTAACACCGTCATGGGGCACGACACGGCGCGCCGGGTCGCACTCATATATTTACTTTATCTTGTTCAATACACTTAAATACAAATTAATATCGCCGAAGGACCGGCTCTTAATGGCGGCTGTTTATTTTACACCTCGGACGGGACATGGAGGTCTATTTTTAATTTTTTATTGCATTCTCTGTACGGGTCGGCGCAGACGGAATTTTTTAACCGGGTGCGTGGAAATGTAGGTGTGTTTTGTGTTTTTTTTTGGGGGTTTTCTGTTTATTGTGGAAATAGATATGTGGGTTTCTTTTTAACTTATAGAAGACTAGCGGCCCGCCCGCGGCTTCGCCTGCGTGAACTATGTTATTATTAATTTCTGTCTCCATGACTACGTCCTAGTGACGTCCACGCAAAATTTGAGAGTATCCTAGCATTTGTAGTAACGAAGTTTCATACAAACTTTCGACCCCAAAAACAACCCCTTAGAAGTCGAATATTGCAAATTCCCGTCTTAGCGAGCACCTACGTCCTGTAAGTAACTCCTATGCAAAATTTGAGATTCCTAGCACTTGTAGTTTCTGAGATTTCGTGATGAGTGAGTAACCTTTCGATTTTATATATATAGATTTGTCTACTGAAAAACTACAGGTCTAGTAAGAATATTTTGTAGAAAATTTTCACTATATTAGTCGTTTTATTTAATTTATAATAAGAAAAAGTATTACAGGTTAGTTTTTATATAATAAAAATCTATTCATAAGACAATAAATATAAAAAACCCAATTACTTGCAATTATAATGGCTTTTATAATAAATCTCATATAAGTTGCTTAATTTTTTTTACTTACATACTTAAAATATATTTGATACATTCTAACCAAAGTAATTAATAATTTATGTAAGTTTGTTAAGTGACTCATTATATTGACGGGCGAGATGCCTATCAAACGAATTAAAGCTTAACGGGTTATTTTAATACGGGTTTATCGTAACGATCTTTATGTCGATATCTATATAAATAAATAAAATTGAAGTGTCCGTCTGTGACTTTAACGCAATCGCTGTAGCAATTTCTAAAAGGTATACGCTTTTAAATATTATTTTTTATCAGATAAAATTGGAATTGGAATTTTTGAGCATTTGTTAGTTTGAAATGCCTTAATTAATATTGTGGGTGCATAGTTTATTTTCATATTTAATTATTTTAACCAGAAATCTTAAGTTTTAAATTTTGGTTTGTTTATTTTCTTTAAATAAGTTTCTAATACTGTTTACCAATATCTACATATTAGAATCATCCATCCATCAGCCTTTTAAAGTCCACTGCTGGACATAGGCCTCCCCCAATGCTCGCTACTCCGAACTTGAATCCAGGGGGTTCCCGCTGTCTTCATGAGGTCGTCGGTCCACCTGGTTGGAGGGTGGCCTGTACTCCTTTTGCCGAGACGTGGTCGCCATTCAAGGACCTTTCTTCCCCATCGGTTGTCGGTCCTCCTGACAATATGGCCTGCCCATCAATCCCTGTATTAGAATCATACTGTCTATATATTATACAACAAAAATATGAGATCCAAAGTAAAACCTTTATTTATTCTAAAATATGTTAGTTACATATCCTAACATCTCTAAAAACATTAGGCACATAACCTACGCTCATATACATAAATATTCATTGTCGATATAATATTGACATTAATATTCAAAAAATATTATCAAAGCACCTCTGCTCGATAAGAGTGGCAGGCCACACGCAGCAGGTCATTAGACACCTCCCCGAGGAAAATAAATTAAAGTAAACGAGATATCCATACCAATAAACATTTTGATATCGTATCAACACCCATTTTTAATACAAACATCGTTCATGTTAATGTCCATTGCTGTTTTATTTAAAAACTTCGATGTTATTAAAAGAAGTTAATACGCAATGTATTATATAAAAGAATTTAGGTTGTTTTTAGAGATTTTGTAATAAACAAATCCGGATCAATTAAGTGCCATCCGATCCAAGTGCAGTGTGAAAGGGAAATCAGAGAAGTAATGACTTTAGAATCTGCTTTGTGACGAAAGAGTCTTTTTTTATATCTCGTTACGTTCTCGTCTAATTCTTGACTGGAGATTAATCCGAGGTTTTAAGACTTTAATAATTTTTGTGGCTTGTTTTGTTTATTTTTGTGAGGTTATGGATACTATAGTATATGTAATGGGATGATTGAGTATTTGAAGTATTTTTGACATTGGTTAAGTAAGAAAAAACACTATGCATATTTAAATATTGATTATTTTTTTATTATGGCTAGCTTTACTCTGTATCGTCCCGTATATTATAAGCAAGGTATGCAGAGGGAACCAAGTGTACAGATACTGATCTTCACTTCCCAACCAATATTCGTGAAATGACGGAATTCAACGTCTGGCTTTTTTTGTTACTTAGGAAATTAAAGAAGATTATTGCCCCCGAGTGAGAACTGATCTCACAACTGTCACATTCAAATTCTATACCACTTTGCCACAACGACCTCAAATTTATAGATCAAATATAAGTGATTTTTTGGTAACATTAGACAAAACATGTGCGACTATTAGAAAAGTGAAAAACAAAATGAGATGTCCTTCAATTTATTTTTCATGTAAAGTTGAAAAAAATACATTAAAAATAACCATATTTATTAATATAATATAATATGTAAACACAAACAACGACAAGTGTATTTTAACATACCAAAGCCTAGATATATGGAACTCAGAAAAGCTGTAAAAACTTTTATGTGTTGTTTTATTATCCTCCTTGAGATTTCTAGAATATCAATGATAGTTCACTATTCCACCGGACATTATTAACAATTAAAACCACATCAGCATGCAAGTAACGCACGGTCCACCACCGTAGACGTTTTGTTACCAATAAAAAGGATTCGTTACTGCTTTTCACATAAAAGTCTTCAAATGCTAGTCAGAATTGGAATAAATAAAGGTTAGGATAATCCTTGCATATGATAGTGACCTGTTTTATTATACTCTCTGTTATTAATCATTGAAACTACAAATTTTATAGAGCTCTCTTTATTTCTTGCACGTATCTGAAGTTTTTAATGCTCAAGTATATCGTGGTCCAGTTTATTTACTTTATGTATTTGTGCAAAATATATAAAAAACTGAGTAGATAATTATGTAACTTTTTACTTTTTAAAATATAAATTAAATAAAATTAACAGTAATAGCAATGTAACTCAACGAATGCTATGAGGCCTTACAGGACTCTCCTAAATGTTTTATTTAGGGCTAACCAGAGAAATCGGAGCGACAAGTGCTACTTTCTTTGCATCCCTCTCCTCAATCGCATCCACTGTTATCAACCTCTTCATAAGTCCTTTCCGGGTGGTCTTCGTACATTTTAGGTCACCTTCCTGCAATATCAGCGACACTGTTTTCGGTGATAAGTGCCGCAACCCGAGATCTCCCCTGCCTCTCTTCCTTTCTTCAATGTTCAAACAAAAACATAGGGACAGTTAATAAAATTATTAAAATATTTCTTAAAAACGTACAACATGCACTATACTTTACTTATAAGCTATAAAATCTCACGAATTAGATATAATAGGAAATTTACGCGTTCTCTAACGTCTATCGAGTATATCGATATTCGATAGTAAAGGCACCAGGCACCAGGTACTGTGACATTCGGCTCACGCAATCATAAATCAAGATGAATTACAACAATGATCGGATCTTCCGATGTAATCCTACATTCATTACTCTGTACAGTCGCGCCGTCGTCTTCAGGAAATTTGGGTTACGAGGTTTCATTAAACGATTTTTTAATTTAAATTAAGTATTCACGATTTGTTCTATTTGAATTTAGTAGGTTTTTTTTTCTTATAAAATTATTTCGAATTTGTCAATTAGTGTATGCAGTTGAATAAACTAGGACATAGAATACTACAGATACCAGGCCAAAATTCAATTCTATTAAGAAGAGCCGGCACGACATACGACGACACCGACACTAATGATGACACTGACACTGATACTGGCACTGACTGTGACACAGACACTGAACATTCCATGGATTAATGGTGCTGTTCCTGCCGTTCCATGATGAGGAGCTCAGAGTCTTGGACTTGCTAAGTATGTGTATCTTTTAGGAGCTCCTTTGATATGCGCATTAACTCTCACCTCCATCACGCAAGCTCTTTAAAAGTACTAGTTATTCAGTTTTTAGTATGTAAATTATTGTACAAACACATCTATTTTCATTAAATACATTTTTTAATACTTGCAATGAAAAAGAGCTTTTAATCCTAGCAATTTTCACTTTTTGTAATAGTTCCAAAATAATTGAATCAGTAGGTACTTACGTATTTTTAAACAACAAACAAATTCAAATGGTCGACGTGACAGATATATAGATGTGTCCGAAGATAAGTGTCTCTTAAATATGCTATAAATATTTGTACTCGATATTTCAAAGCACGCACTACTTTATCATTATAATTTTAAAGTAAAATCATATAAATAATTCTGTCATAAATTATATTACTAAATGAATAACAATATTAGAATTTTTTAACTTCTTACTAAATTAGGTATTTGTTGCATACAAAAGTCGAAAAGCCAGTGGAATGGGCATATTAGCTTCTGTATTTACATAATTAAAATAATTTTGACATATTTTTAATGTTCAAACTGGGTTTTGATGCTATTTTATTATGTTTATAAATTTATTTTATATGATTTGCATAGCAGTCTTTTCGAGCATTCTGATTCATATTTAGTATATTATAAATTATCATCAGCCCACGCGGAGGTGTCATCATTGCTATTTCCTATAGAATTCTCCAAATATTATGTATTGGAATTTATGAAATTAATTATTTAGTGTCGGTTACGTTCAGTTCCGGAATTTGGGTCATAAATTGTGCAAGATTTTTGTTTTTTTTTTTAGTTTTCTATTGTTGTAGTAAATTAACATTTGTTATTAAGTTTAAACTATACATTTTATGAATATTATAATATTTCAATTTGAAAATCTGATATAATTTGTGAAACAGTGTATTTAATAAGTTCAGATAAGTTATTTTCAGTTCCATAATGGTTCTCATGTAAAATCAATTATTTAGACTGTAACTGGATACTATGCTATACTAAAAGTATTAACACATAGAATTTTTAAACATTAATTATAAGAAATCTTAAGACAATTTAAAATTATAATACAGAATACACTTTTATTAAATTAGCGAATCAATTTTACATTTTTAAATATAAATTATTATAAAAAAACACTTTTCAAAATATAAAAAACCACTCTTCCTAGGGCGGGACAAGGGTCCAAGCCATCGGTGGCTAGGGCTCCAGAGAGAGGAACCTCCGCACAATACGCGCCGTCTCAAGTAACACTGCCTTCTGTAGCCGGTTCTTGAATTATAATAAAATTATAATAACTATTTATATTCCAATACTTCCCTTAAAACTTCTTCGGTCTGAACGTTATATTAAAATTGCATTACAATTTAATAAATAAACGTATTCCAATATAACATGATTACAAATAAATAACAATTAAATTTAACAACAAAGATAATACTCATAAATAATCAAAGTTCATTTATCTAGCTAAGTTACGCAAATAACACAAACAATGTCGATATCGTAATCGCTATTAGATCTAACTGCAAAGATTGGAAAGCGCTGCTCATAACGCCTTATTAATTATTCTGACGACATTAACCGGACAATTTGAATAGGCCAGAGCGGTGGACAACGGTCATCGTATTCTAAGAACAATACAATTGGGAACTACTAATGAATCAGGATGTGTCGCAATGTCTGCTTCATACCTGTCACAAGTGCTTCAACGGTAATTTAATGGTAACGGAATGATTTTCCGTATTTATTATAATTTATATTTTGTTTTAATTAAGATTGTTTTTAATGTTTTCTTGAACCTGAGTGGTAGATTACGTGTAAGTTTATTTAAACTTACACGTACATACATATTATAATTATAATTAATACATATTATAATTATATATATTTATATAATTATAATATGTATCCAAAATCTAATACTAAAATATTATAATTTGTAAGTAGCTTTAGAAATAAGCATATTTCTCCAGAGACCAGTCGTGGTGCACTGGTTGTGATTGATTTCTACCCCTCATCACGCAATGCCTCCAGAATTATAGCTGAAAATGGAGAATGGAGTGTCTTAACACTAGATTCCCTCTGCCTACCCCGCTGTGTGCGTGAAGCAGAAAAAAAAGCAAATTCCTCTTCATATAAAGAGAAATATATATCTTTCACAGCTTAAGTAATCCAAATGACGAACTAAAGCCTATGACAGAACGAAAGCACGCAAATATTTAAACGCTTACGTCACTCCAATATAATATACAAATGCGTGCGTGTTTTACCGCTAACAAACAAACATTAATATGTACAGCCCGCACTACCAATGTGCCAGCAAACGCTGCCCCCGAAGATGTCCATTGTCTCTCAGAAACGTGACTTTAAATGTTAATTGGACCATTAAAAGCCGAATACGGGTCATTTCGACCATTACTACGCTTACCATTTGAATATGTATAATAAAATTATTAGATAGACTCAATTTGTGTTAGATTTCTAATGAGGTTATGTGCTTTCTTGTCACAATGACAGCTGCCTTTAGAATGCGCAAGCGCAGAGCCGGATGCGCGAAATGGTATTTCTTCTATGGCTAACTGTATGGCGTGGATGTGGAATATTATATGGTGGTGTGTATTATAAGGAATCCTTATTATAACAAAAGTAACATTAGAATTTGCATATTATAAATGTAAAGCGTTTATTGAGTGGTCGTGATGTAATTTTTATTGTTTGCGGTTTAGTTTATTATTGTGTCGTGTGAAAATTGTGTTTATTAATAATTTGTATTCTAATTTTGTATAATGGTAGCTAGCTGTATGTGTTATTTGCTTAGTGTTTCAAACACGATTAAATGTTTAAAACAATGATATTAATATACCTTTTGCATGTTAAAAATTATTTACAAAAAAATACAGATTTTTCAATCGAAGAAATAAATTTAAAACTTTCTACTTAATACCTACTCCGTTAAAAAAAATGCATATTTTCTGATCAAATGATTTTCCTACCTTTCTCTCTCTTCAAATTTCTGGTTAATTTAAGCTTAACACTTTATTGCACGTACTCATGTAACAAAATAGGCAGAAGAAATCTAATTTTAAGAAACTTCCACTCCTTCCTTAACTCAACGCCACTGGCTCGTAAATGAAGATAAACCAACCCCCATGCCTATGGCACCATAACTCCTTCTCTTCCTTTTATTACTAATTCTAGTAACAAATCATTTAATTTATTTACTAATAGTCCCCTGATATTAATATATCTGCAGTACAATATGCAAATAACAAATCATGAGTCAACAATTGAATGCTTATAACGTGCTTGAATAACCCACTGTTAATGTTATTCTGAAAACGAGTTACTTAGATTATTCATAGCTTACAACTATAGTATGAGCTTTTATGACTAAGCGATATGTAATAATTATTTTTGTTTCAGTTTTAGGCTTTATACTTTAAGCAGAGTGCGTAAAAAGTGGAGTGAATATAGCCGTATTTTTTGGTCAAATTCCATATATTGCATTTTTAGAGGTGTATTTCTATGTTGTGCGTAGGGATCAAAAATCTATCGAGTTTATGGTCCCATCTTCGTGCCAATATAAAATATAAGCTAAAGAAAAAGAATATAAAATATCATATAAAAAAATATGCTGTTTTGTGACATTTTTTGGATTCAGTACAAAATATCACATTTGTTCAAAATAAAAAAAAAAGACTGTCATTTTACACCTTACGTAGTTTAGTTTTTTAAGCTAGCTAGCTAGTATATAGCAGGATAGGAAGAGATGACCTATTAATATTTAATCGGTTCACAACTTTTTTCCTCACTTTCCGCTCAATTTTCAAAACATTATTATATTGGGAGGCTAATCCTACTGATGCTGAGGAAACACAAATATATTTTTTTCCCAGAGTCGAAATACAACCTACAACCGTTGCGTATTCGGTTAGAGACTGTACCATTGCGCCTTGGCAACCTCTATATTAAGTGTAATATAATCAATATTAGCGTAACTATAACAATAATTATGACTAAGGTTCTTTGAACGTGTCTGACTATAAATTATGATCGTGAGCTTAAAATCTATGCTGCAAAATGTTTAAATACTAAAATTATAAACAATTCCTCGATCCGCCTAGACAAAGTGCAGGGTTGAAATTCACGAAAGGGTAACACAGGTTTCCAGAGGACTTCATGACCGAATGATAATTGAGAAGAAATTAAGAATATTTATCAGAAAAAAAAGTAACCTTCCCGCAATATCTTTTATAATTATTACAGCATAGTATGCAGATATAACTAATATAATGTCAAAACAATGCATTCACTGCTCTCAACTTAAATTAAAAAAAATAAATGCTAAGGAGAAGAACCCAATGCTACATTTACTTGAAAATCTCACTACATTATAAGTAACTTGAGATTTTCTATAAACTTTTCTTTAAGTATACTAAAGCAATTAACTGATGTAACAGTATAAAATTAATATAACAATAAATAATTGTTTTATATGGGGGTGAGCCTCACGTTTGAGAGTTTTACAGCATCGACGTATAGCAATAATAATATTTTGCGCATTTAAAACTGAAAGGGTTAAATATTTGCAATGCACCACATGTATTTATTTTATTGCGGCCATAAAACGAGATCAACTCGAAATTCATAACCGACAGGTATATGTTTTAAAAATAAAAAATAGCTTTGTTCGCGATTGGCATAAATGTATTTATATTATATATCTTTACAGGTTCACACTGTATCCTGAATACAACAGGGAAGGCAGAGGGAACCTAGTGTTAAGTCGCTCCGTTTTCCACTGTTCGCTAAAATCTGCAGGTCTTGCGTAATCAGTGTCGGAACTCAACAACTCAATATTTCATTAATTTCCTTCGAGTGGGGATCGAACTCACAACCAGTCGAGCCAGTTGTTACAGTCACACTTTGTACCCCTGCGCCAGGACTGGCTTCAATATTATAAACCAAACTACTTAGAAAGGTTTGTTGAACTCAGTATAGGCTATTAGCAAATTTAATGCTATTTTTTATAACAAATGAAGAATGAGTAACGCGTGAAATATCCTTTCCGAGTATCCTGCGTGACATCGCAAACAAAATGATAAAAATCGCGGCCGGAATTTACAATTAGACATTCAGCGGACGAGAATTTCGCAAAATGTACAGAAAAACAATGTGTTAGGTGTCTTGTATATTGTATATACAAGAATGAGTGTAGAGACATCTGTCAACGGCGGCGTATCGGACGCGGTGTATTTTATAATTACACAGGCGCATACGTCGAATAGCAATCGCTCATTGGTTCGATAGCGCGAATGCCCTGCGAACAATGCGAAACGCATTTCGAATGCGCCCGCGCAGGTTAAACGACGCCACGATCAAGATTTCTCGGTCGCGATCTAGAAACAGGTGCTTCGACACTTCTCCAAGCTGTTGTTTTATAGCTGGATTGTTATTTTTAGATTTATTATTAGTATTGTTAAATATGCAATTAATTTGTTTTTTAATAATTTAATTTAATAATTAGACTTGTGACAAAGTGTGTAAGTTGCGTCATCTATCTCGTAATCTCTTGAAAATTTGAAGTTGAGAACAGAGTCTTACCTCTAGGTACCCTCTACTTATCTTAACCATATAGTACATGTTTATAAAAAAGAAAAATATTTTAAATTCAGCATTATTAATACGAAGTTAGTTTAACTTACTCTATTATATTCAAGTCAGGAAACGACAAGAGCTACTCGCGTTTATCGGTACACTAAAAAAGACATCGCAAAACTCAATTCATAAATATTTATAAAACGTATAATATCACATTAAGCAGTCTCACATCATAATTGGTTACACAAATTTGATATATGTAATACAATATATCTACATGTTCGTGTTTCTATTCTAGTCAGTCAGTCGTTTTGGGGAGTAGTATGTGGACATTAACTTTTATTATTGCATCTTTCTATGTATATAGTCAGTAAAATTATGTAAATTTTATTTATATTAGATTTAATAAACTAGTATGGTATCCCATTAGGCTTAGGTATATTGCTGGTTATGTATATTGTGTAGCGGAACTTAACCCCGTGCTTTGCTTTGGCAGCAGAGGGTATGAAAATATTACCTAAATATTTCTTTCTTCCAAGTGGAAATCGAACCCACAAAACAAACAACTTGATAGAAACTGCATTTTCTCTATACGAAAAATAAAAATAGTAAATAAATAATTTAGACATATAAATAAATATGTGAATTAACATCTACGTTTTACATAGACACTTATGTTCTTATAAGAAACTTCTATCTCAGCAATTGAATACAGATTTAAGCCAAGTTACTTTTCCATTGAATTAAAATGTATTTCTCCTATCGTATAAGTATCAGTGTTGCTCATGTCCAAATTTTCCCCCATTCGTGTACTTAGCGGCACGAGTAAAGACACGGTGCCAAATATGCATAGCTATTTACATTCCTTATATGGCCTAGAAACAGGGCCGAAGCTAGACAATGAGAGTCAACAGTTATAATGTTTATATCTTAATTTCTAAATGTTACCTTATATGGATATCTTAGTAGTGTGTTATAATATGTGATGCGAAATTTTAGTTGGTGTTGAATTAAGATGTATGATTAATACGGGTGTATAATGATGAGAATGTTTTTTTTTTACCAGGGGAAGTAAAGGGAACCTAAAGTTAAGCACTTTTCACTGAATTCTGGTGGCATTGCAGGGAGCTGAATGTTCGTCGAGTCAACAAGCGTCATCGTGGCGCAGGGGCACAAAGTTGTGACTGTAACGTGATGGTTGTGGTTTCGATTCCCACTTGGAGTAATGTAATATTATTTTTTAATATTTTCACTCTGGCACTAAGATAAAAGCCTGACGTTGAATTCCAATATTCAAAACTTAATGCCTCAAAAAAATCGACTGAAAATGGGGAATAGAGTATCTTAACACTAGGATCTCTCTGCCTACCCTACTATATGTATATTTCAAAATGTCACATGCAAATGCATATACTACAACTTTCGTAAATTTGCTTGTTAATAACAGCCGGGTCCCCGCGGCATCTACAACAAAGCGGTACTTTTATTCTGTCTAAGATACCAATCTCAAACGTGAGTGTTGTTCATAAGTACACGGCATATATCTATGAATGTCTTTATTACTGTGTTTTAGTCATTTGTTAGATTTTCTCATAATGATTGCCCCAAAAACGAGTGTATGTGTCGTCAAAAGCCTTTGTCTAATGGCTTCGACGGTTGTCTTGTTTCACGTCCACATCCTGCTTTAAAACACTAAAATAATGTATGAAATATCGTAGGATCTTATAATTTTTATTATGTTGACCGAAATTATAAAGAAATTGTAGCTCGGTACCAGTCTTACTAGCTAGTGGTTTGACTTTGTTGTTAGTTCTTTTATTATATTAAATAGACTAGACCTTGTTAAATAAACTTGGTGATAATTTCAAATTCTAAGATGTAATATGATAATAAATATTTTACAGTTATTATAAATTAATCTTATTTAATCTAAGATCAAATATCAAATAAATGACTATATAATTATTTTACTTATTTCTATAACTACAAGCGCTTATATTGCGTGTATTTATATTTTAATTTTTTACAAACTAATCTCTTTCTATATTATGTTAAAAATATTTTGTTACGGCAGTCATCACGTGGTGACAAAAGGGTGTGACTGTAAACACGATGGTTGTGGGTTCGATTCCATTTTCTTACCCTTGTAACGAGGTAAAGCATGGCGTTCTACCACTGAAAACACAGTTCTTCGAGAATAAGGCGGAAATGGAGAATGAAAGTGTTCAATGGAAAGCTCCCTCTGCCTACCCAGCTATGTGCTTAATACAACTTGAAGTTAAAAAAAACATATTATGTTACTTAATGTTTATACTTTTATGGGCTTAAGACTGAAATAAAAAAAAATATAGTTATTCTTCGATTTCATGAGAACAATAACTATATTTTATTACTCCAGAATATAAATCAAAATTTAGCTTAGAAATATATGTAATGTAGTTTTTCTATATTTCAATAGTGCATCAGACTGGAAAATAACGATTAAATCGCCTTAAGGATTAACGCAACGCCTAAATGTGCTATAAGAACATGTAAAATTGGCATTCGCCCATGGAACATTGCCAAAATCGCGAGTGAAAGATTAAATACATCCTTATACGGTTGGAGACGAGTGTTTTATCACATTCGCTGGTCAATATCAATAATGCATAACGCGGTATTATGTACAGTGACCGTTACTTGGATGGCTCATACTATTCATTAGTAGTTCTGCAGCAATCCGCTTTGGCGAAACCGCTGGTGTCTGGAATATATGCTGGATAAGACTGTTGAGACCAGGTTGACTTTGGGTCTTTGGGTCTGTGTTGTTGGAATGTTGTTTTTTTGGTTTTTAATGTTTAGGTTTTAAATATATACTTGTTTAATAAAACTAGTGTTGTTATGATTGTGTTGTTTTACAAGCTGCGGATAGGCAGACAGAACTTATTTGCTAAATATTTTCCACACAGTTTGTTCAACAAAAAACATACATATATTTCACATATAGTGAAAATCGAACCTGTGACCATTGTATTCGTATAATATAAATAATAGTTAACTGTATAAACAAAATGTATTAAACAAAAAAAATAGTTTTCCTTATCAGTTCAATAATCTTTATATCTACGTCAACATTAATACGCCGTTCATATAGCGTTCGTGTATTGACGATTTAATTAAACTTTGATCCGGCTACCACCGATATGCGAGGTGGGTGTCCAATATAAAACATATATAATATATGTATATATGGCTTTATGAGTCATATGAATAAACAGTTTTTCACAGAATTACTCCAGAACGTGCTAAGATACATGATTAAACAGTACTCGTAGGTATGGTGAAGCAGTATAAATCGCCTTTTTTATAAACCTCGGTCCTACCGTTTCCACCGGATATCGTAACATCACGGCCATCTAATCATGTGACCACATTACCACATTTGAAAATACTCAGTATATAATGTCTTCATTTATACCTGCCTTTCTGTTTAGCAGGGAAGCCCAATTTTCAAGACATTGCGGGATGTATATCAGGGCGGGAAATTGCCCATGGGAATTAAAAATTACGTAATTTTACATAAAAAATAAAATAACAACTAATCAATATTAGAATATTCTAAATAGAAATAAATACTAGCAATACCTACAGTATATTAAATCTAAACTCAAAAGGAAACTACGGCTATCATAATTCACTAACCCCTCCCCTCCCCCCATAACCCAATACTAAATCACAAAACGCTTATTAAAATTGCACCAACCAACACCCGAACAACATCTGTCTAATAGCAGAATTAATAAACCATAAAGGTGTAATTCTATGGGAGTTCCATAGAAATTTCATTTGAAAGTGCATTTTCAGTATTGTTCATGTAATCCACTACATTTAAGTTAATTATAAGTTTATAGCGGGCTGCATTTATAGTGGTATTTTGGTAATATAATAGTCAGATGGCACGCTCGATAAGGCCTAACCTGGTACTTGGAAAGCCTTGCTCATTACGCATTCGGGTCGCAGAGACCGAACAAACGAATATAATAATTATGAGCTGAATGGATTAACAGTGATGTTACCTTGTGTTTGCGCGAAAGGATTTTTTTTTATTTTATGTTTTTTTTTGTTTTGTGCTGTGTAGGCAGAGGGAACCTGGGAACTTACTGTTAAGACATTCCGTTTCCATTAAGTCGCTTAAATTCCTCAATTTTCGCCAAATTCTGGAGGCATTGCATCTCTCATGGGGAGATCTCGGTGAACCTTCGAAAATACAGTATCGATGATACTGGAGAAAGAAGGGAAGGAAGGTGACAATGGATAAACCGAAAGGGGCATAGTGTTTGGTGTGCCGTTCTCTATAGCTAACCTGAAAGGAATTAAACGTCAAAATAGGTGAGGTTTAATAAAAAGCGCCAAGTCGTCTCATTACGTCGGAATTATTCTGTTTAATTGTATATTTTATATTAACTATATTATATTTAACATTTCTATAAATATCTAACATTTATGTACTATAATATATAAAGGTAAGTTGCACCATACTTGTTTGAACTCCGCAATTAACTAAAGGTTAAGTTGATTAATTAAATCTTCGTGATGTTGGTTGCGTTATGTTTCTCCGTACACATCTACAGCAATGGTGGAACTGTGCTCTATTAGTTAAATTCATATACTATAACAATCTATTACAATCAATTTAGGTGTACGTATGAATCTATGTATATTTTTTATTAAGATTTCAGCTTAATACCTCCATGCATTCTTGACGGACCGACAGACAGTACCATTTTTTTCTCTTTCGAGGTACGGAACCCTAAAAAAGTAATATGTTATAGATTTATTTGACATTGTTATTATAGTATAATTAAAATATTTATAAAAATATACTCATACATACTCGTAGGTTCACATATACAAATGTAAGAATTCTTTATGAAATAATTTTCTCACAAAATCATATGAAAAGCATCATTGTCCATTATCGCTGGACCAAATGGGCTGGGTTTTCGCACGAGAATTCAAATTAAACGATTATCTATAATCAGTTCGCAATTAGGACCGATCGTGAATCGAACGTCAGTGTAATATCGCATGGTAATTACGAATGCTGGTGATAATTGCCGCTTTGGGTCGTCCGCGCCCGTGGTGCGAGCACTTTGCCCTCATCTGTTTGTGTTGATGAGAGGAAATATATTAAATGGGGTATTTTTTTATATTATTGAAATATATTAGGAATGTATTTAAAGTAAATATAATAATATGTATTGTGAAGCTTATTTTGCGCCATTCCTAATTTTTGTCAAATATTAATAACTGTTCTTAGTTGAGATACAATGCGTGTTAAGTATTTTGAAATTATTAAGAACTCTTCGGTGCTCGAAGTACAATGCAGTTCCCATACTCAACACGCAATGCCTTAAGAATTTGACAGAAAATGGAGAACAGAAGTGTCTAAATGGGGACGGAGTATTGTAACACTAAGTTCCTCTGCCTACCCTGCTATGGGATACGGCGCCAAAAAATAATTGCATAGTAACAGTAACGCAAACTTTAAATTTAAAAATACATATTTAAAGTGAAAGAAATTAAAAAGATTATATCAAAAAAAAATCGTTAAATAATATGAATCTTTATAAAATTTAAACCAAAACTGTAAAGTTCAATGTGACAATTAAAACAATTTATTCCATAATTATTAATGTAGTCATAACACGAATACATTTCTGTATAATTGAGTTACTTTACATTTTTAAATTTATGAACCAAAGTTGGTATATAATCGTATATTTATAAGCTATAAAAATATTTCCTTTATAACACATTAAAGTGATTTATTACGTGTTTTATATTAAATGAGTTCTATAAAATATTAGGTTTTGCATCTTAATTACTAAATATCTAGTTGTCAAAAGTTTTGATAATAGCATGGTCTTTCCTATATATTTTTTCTTAATATATTTTTTTAGCTTCACGATGTATCCCGCACACAGCAGGGTAGACAAAGGTAACCTAGTGTTAAGGCACTCCGTTGAAAGGCAAAATTCAACACCGCACTTTGTCTCGACATCAGAGCTAAGAAATGAAAATATTAAACATTTCATTTCTTCGAGTGGGAATCGAACCCACAACGTTCACAGTCACACGCTTGTGTCTCTGCTCAACTACTGACCTTTTTTTAATATGTATATTTTTGAATGGATATATGCAGTTCGAGTTCTGGTTAAGCTTGATAGTATTATGGCGTTAAATTTCGCCATTCAACAAGGAATGCGTTGAAAATTCGGCGAAAAGTGTGTAGCGGAGTATATGAACACTAGACCCCTCTGCCTATGCACAGTGAAAATGAAAAAAAAAGTTACTGCTATACGCTAAGAGAATTTTAATTAAATTGCCATGTTATATATAACAAAATAACTGTTTTACTAAAAAATCACGCACAACGTAAGGACATTCCACATTTCAAGTATCAACACAGCAATAAATTACTTTTTTAACATTATAAATTTTAAATAAAACTCTTTTACTGTTTTTAAGCCAATTTATCATCGAATGTGGTTCATCACGTACTATATACCCACTAGTTCTTCACTTTATATACCTACGTATTTTTTTTAGCTGGGAACCTGGGAACCCAGGGTTAAGACACTCCGTTGGCTCCCTATTTCCACCGTTAAAGGCGGAACTTAACGCCGCGCTTTGCCTCGAATAAAATAAAATACCTATTTAATTTCCTCGAGAGGAATCAAACCCACAACTAATCCTGCTTACAGTTACACGCTTGTGCCTCGGCGCCACGCCTGGCCTCAATACGATGTGGGTACAATTAAAATGCACCTAAAGAATTAAACAGGTGGGCACAGAACAAATTGCCTTTCCTCATATATCAGTATTCTGGTCAAGTCCAAAATTTTTCCACATTATTATAGTGACTCATAGCGTTATTTAGCCATTAAATATACTGTTTCCAGTATCTATGTGACGTGCTATGAAAACAAATTACTGGGTTTCTTATAAAAAATTATACGTCTGTTAGTGTTTTTGGTATAATTGTTTAAATTGGTTGTGTAAATTTGGTTACAATTGTCAAAATTTTAACTTTTTTATTTTTAGTATGGCGCAGTTGCGATATATTTAACAGAGAAGTGATATGTATTTTTTTGAATTATTTATGTATATCTCTGCCATTTTTGCCATCTCTGCCATAGCTTATAGTCCAGTGCCCAGCTCTATGTGCCCTTATATATAGGGTAAAACCCGGATAGTTGCCTCGGTCGGATACTTGCCTCAGTTTCAAATGCTCTATGTTAGACGTGTTGTCAGTGTTTCTTTTTGATCATAATAAGAAGCGTCCCCCGCGTAGGACTCGGTGCCGCATCAGCTGTCGAAGTAGGTGCACGAGTTTTGTCCGTGTGAGTAAAAATCTTCCGCGACGATAGTTTGACGAGCGTCAGAATTATAGTGGCAAGTAATCTCCGTTAAATATAATTATAACTAATCGCGGTTACAGTAAGATAATTATTTCTTTGATTGCATTAGAGTTTAAATTACACTGTAATAAACGTTTTGTTGTTAAATATGTTTTATTTATTTTATAAATAAAAAGGGCAAGTATCCGTATCAAAAAGGATAGTTGCCTTACTGTCTTTTGCGGATTGTTGCCCTGGGGCAACTATCCGTAACTACACATTTTAACGAGCAAACAGGTTTTTTTCTTAGTTATTTTTTTCATTTGGTTTTACCTTTTTTTCTTGGTGATATTTTTATTGGGCTTTACTATAGTTTATCTTAAATAAAATAAATTCTCAACAGCAAAATGCTTCGCAAGTATAAACGAAAGTCAGGCGTGGTGCCGCGCCACATCAGCTGGACAGAAGATAGCTTAGCACTTGCGTTCGAAGATCTAAATAAAAAACAAAAAAATATCAACGAAATATCCCGGATTTATGGCATATCCTCTCGAACCTTAAGATATTCAAAATAGCAATATCAATTAGCAATACTAACAAAGAAGTTAAAGTTGATAATTATTGTGTAGAATGTTTTGAAAATTATAATTTAACTAAATCAAAATCAGCTGGATACATGTGAGATGTGTCGAATGTAGTTGCATGAAACTTGTACAACATTCAAAAACCATTGCATGAGATGTGGCAAATTGAAAACCTTGGCTTCTGGTAATAATCAATACTAATCCCAAAGTTATTCCCATAATTATTTTTAATATTTAAGATAAATACTAATATTTAATTATTTTTTTTAATTAAAAAATTACATGCTCAAATTTAAAATTTTAAAATCTTAGTACTTTTAAGTGTTGTTTGGGTAATAATTATAAAGGATCTCAGTAAGTAATTAGAACTGAATACTTATTTAATAGATGCTATGCCAAAGTTAATTCTTATTTTTTTTGTTGTTCTGCCTTTAAAATAAATAGTAATATTTAATTATAATTTTGGATACTTAATTACTATTTTGGAGTCTATTTTGTTGTAATTTTATAATTATATTGACTTTGATTAATACTTCATGAAAGATTGTGTTCAATAACAAAAAGTGATTACTTAAATTAATATAAGTTCGTTTTTATTTGAAACAAAAATAGACAGGCAAGTATCCCCCGAACCATTTTTAACGTTAGGCTAGTATCCGCCATAGTAGGCAACTATCCTCTTTTTTAGAGGCCACATAAAACAGGCTGTACTCAATATTAATAATATTTACATTTGAAAAAATTGGCTAAGTTAGAAGATTAATATACTATGTTTAAGAATACACTTTGAATAGGTAATGTAGTGGTATACATTTCTAACAAAAGAGCTTTTTCAAAAAGTGTGGCAACTATCCGGGGTTTACCCTAAATAAGCAAAAAGTGAAGCACAGAATCACTTATCAAGATATCACTATCTTTTTTCTGCTTATTATTTTAAATTGTAAAATATAAAAGATCATAGATTCAACAAAGTAAACTCAATTCAGATAGAGATAATATAGACCTACCTGTATAAAAAAAAATACAAATATATGTAAATTTGAAAGTGTAACACTCTGGAACTATTTTAAACCTATTCTTTATTGTTCTTTAAATGACCAAACCTATTGTTTATAATTACAATAAAAAATAATGAGATACCTACTTGTGGGTGGGGTCGTTTAAAACGCAGTAAACAAAATTATTCGACCCACGCGTCAATTAGTTCGGTTAGAACGAAATTGGACGTTCCCGGATTTGAATTAAAACCTTGCACTCCACGTAAATGTGAATAATTACGTATTTAATAATGCTTTGTTCTCGAAGAATCGACGAGAAAATTCAAGTAATTCAATTGTTTGGGGCAATTTAATTCGAGTCAGGTTGCATGCTGTTTGCTTTCTAGTACAAGCCTTTTTGTTTGTGTTGGGATTCCGTTTTGTAATGTCTGAATATGATTAAAGTTTTTTTTTAATATTAAAGTGTGTTATTCATTAAAATGAATAAAACTTTGGGAATTTAACTGAAGACTAACCTTAAGTGTAATACATCTACTACATACAAAAAACATACAGATGCTCATTTATTTATTTAAATATTAATCCAAAGTGCGAATCGACACTACTAGGTTCCCTCTGCCTACCCTGCCATATAGCGGAAAACAGCGTAAAAGTAAAAAAAATCATAGATATATGTTATGTATAAATAAAAACATTATATATACGGGCATTATAATTACAATTTTTACATATAAGTTAATATAAACAAGCTTTTATAAACATTATAGATTCTATTGATACGGAACCCTACAGTACTCTACGTATAATTATACCACGTTTCGTACAATGTTTTCTGTTTGACGCGTTGATAATCTAGTCGTTATTTTGAATGTAATGGAGGAAAGTGTGATTTACGCCCTGATAGTTTAATAACGAACTATAAATATGTAAAGCAATTTTAATTTTCTGGCTAAGTTGATCGTGGTAGTTGCGGATTCAAGTCTAGAGTTTGGGAATATCAAAGTATTTTCATTCCTTAGTGTATTCAGATCAAGTACAACTTTAAGATTTCTAAGCTTAAAACTAGTATATTGGTGTTCAGACACTCTACTATCCACCCTCTAATGGAATTGGTTAGGAGTGCCGGAAATTTTCACTGAAACTAATTTACAAGAACTTAGAAGGAAAATTGAAAATTCTTCAATACCAGGGTAGTAAGAATAACAATCAAATGAAAATTACAATATTTTTATAGTATTTTAATGTATAAATGTGATTAATTAAAAACCACATTTTACTAAATTGTTTAACTTAAACTAATTTATTATTATACGACATCTTAAATAGCATAAAGTTAAATAAAAATACAGACATTGCAATGTCTGGCCGTAATGACCGTCCTCTAAATCGAATCTATTTCAACCTACGAAATATAAAGAGCCATTAATAAGTTTGGGGATTAAGATTTTAAAACTTTGTCCGATAAATCAAATTTATTACAAAGAGTGGGGGGGTAGTATAATCTCGTTCAGGAAATTAAACGTGGAATTACCATAATTGATACGGTTCGAGTGAATCGGTCCTCAATGTTCCTTGAGGAGGAGGAGGAGCTGCCTAAGAAGTATGATAAGAGATTTTTTTAATCGTCTTTTCGACACTCGTTTGAATATAGGACTAATTATTGTTTTTCTTCAATATTTTCTTAGCAGTTTCTGTGACATTTAAAGTTTGTGGTTAGGTGTGTTTATACATATAATTGGAGTTCAATTTTTCTATTGCAAAGTTGTATATGATTATTTCTTTTGTCATATTGGGTTTATATTTTTATTCATTAGTATTGCTGTGTTGAGTTATTCCACTCAACACGCAATGCCTCTAAAATTCGTCTGAAAGTGGGGAACGCAGTGTTAACTCAAGGTTCCCAAATTCCCTCTGCCTACATATAAAGCTAAAAAAATAGGGTTATATCGATATACATCGATACACTATGTATATGTAATTTCCTACTCCACTCCACACGTTCCTACTCCAAAATTGGACAAATATTAGAAAGTGTCTTAACACTAAATTTCCTCTATACCATTCCACGTGGATAAGGATGAAACAGATTTTATTATATTCTGAAAAATTAAAACAAATCTAAATAACATTTTTAATATATTACAACAGCAAAAAACAAACGCATCCATCCATACAAATTTAATTACTAATAATGATTAATAACTAGCAAACATAGATTTGTATCGACACGCGTCAGCAATAAAATACTTAACCCTACCTATTCTTTGTACGAGGCCTCGTTGGAATTAATCAAACCATTCCACGGACTATAGATTCTAATCTGAGTTGAGTATCTTCAAAAATTAGAGCAAGAGGGAACATTCAATTGTTTTCTCTCGCCCACGAATATATTGTATTATATGGGCATCTTGTTGGTATTTTTTTTTATTAGGCATTCGTATAGATAGTTATAATGGATTGTAATCATCTTATTGTGTAGAGTATGGTGAAGCATCTAGGAAGTTTTGAATGTGAGTTGTTAGACATTAGTTTTGTCAATATTTCATAAAATCCTTTTTGTCGTGAATTTAATTATCAATTTATATGGAAAAATGTATTTTTTTTTCAACAATAAATTAATAAGTTTGTTACTTTTAAGAAATTTGCTAATTTCGTTAAATTTCAATATTTGAGTATCGGTCCTTTGCTTTTAATATTGAAATGTATTTTAGAAATTAATCTGTTCTAATTCTTTACTTTAAAGTTGTCATGGCGCAGAGCCACAAGTTCCGACTTCAAACGCTGTAGGTTATAGATGCGATTCCCACTCTAGAAAAAAAAATATATTTTCATTTCTTCGCTTTAGTAATGCACAGCGTAAAGCGCAGCTTTAAGTTTCGCCACTCAACAAACGATGCCAAAAAAATTCGACGGAAAGTGGGGAACGAAGTGTTTTACTAGGTTCCTCTGCCTACCCTCCTACATGCGGGATAAAACGTGAACCTAAAAAAAAATAAACACAATATTTACATAATTTAAAAAAAAACCGTACACACCTAGAACCTGTCACACATATACAAAAAGATAAAACAACATATGTTTCTTCACCTAATGAATCTTCCAAAGCATAATGAGAACAACAATGTAAAGTGGGGCCGTATTTACATAATGTCAACTAAGTAGGTGTAGGAGTGGCGGTCGATCTCGAACTCTCGTTAATCGAATGAAGGAATGCTATTGTGCTCGGTGTGTGTTTTTAGCTGGTCCTCGTAGTTATGACATATGAATATCGAGGATCTTATCTTATCTTATCCTATCTTGATGGGGAGTATTGGTTTTGATTTTATATTTTAATGCATACAAGCTTTTGGAAAAGGTAGGTGCGATATTCTTTAGTTTTACGTTGTATCTCATGTAAAGCAGGATGAGCAGAGGGAACCTTATGTAATAACACTCCGTTCACCAATTTCCATTCAGTTTTAAAGACATTGTGTGGCTTTAAGTCGCAAAATCCAAAGCTGCTCTTTGTTTTATTATGAGAACGAAAAAATACAATTTTATAAGATGCATGTTTTTTTAAGAAACTATTTAACTATTTTTTTTCTTAAAATACTTTTTAAGTACAAAAGTTAATATTACAATAAGTACATTATCAAATATATATTTAAAAATCTTTTATATAAATATTTATCATAAAACTGAACTTTACTTTGAAATCGTGTACGAATACAATAATCCTGGATCAACTATCGACGTCCCGCTGTGCGCGTGCGCAACGCTTATACAATGAAAGATAAATAAAAAGTTAAAGTAAATTTAATTTATTGATCGGTGCATAAATTATTTACCTAATTTTATATGACATAATAACATTTTAAATTTAGACTTGAAAATAAAGAAACAACGAATCTTACGTATTGGCATTCTATAAAGTAAGCGGCCATTCCACGATAGAATAACTATGACAAAGAGCTTTCTTATAACAACATTGTTTTAGAAAATGCGTAAAATTGAAACCTAATCTACTCCGCAGTAAAGTCAACGAGATAGTTACAATAAATAACGAAGCTGTGTAACTTAACGCCGTCGCAGGCAACAGATGATAGTGATTTATTATCTATTAAACAAGCTTAATTTATTACTAAATACAAAACTTGAGTAGAACCCGATAGTAAAAATAATCAGTAGTTTTTTAAAGCCTCTCAGTTTGTTTTAGCATTTAATTATTTTTAACCTTCGTCGGTTTTCTAGATGTTTTTGTTAGATAAAAGTATATTATAATTCTATTTTATGAATAGAAATGTCAATTTGTCAACGTGGTATTGTTATTTAATATCAAAATACATCGTATTTGTAGTTTCGATAAAAATATATTTTGTATACAATAAGGGAGACAAAAATAAGATTTAGGATATTTAGGTCTCAAAAAGTAAAATTCGTGGGTATCAAAAATTAATAACTATCTTCTTAATATAATATTAGGATGTAGATATTTCAATACACATCGAAAGGGTGGTACAGACTGCCATTTGATGGACAACTTGCCTAAGTCAGTTCATGTTCATTATTATTCTGCATATGAGGTCACAGACATAGATTTTTTAAACTGATGACAAGTGCTATTTACTTGTATCATTTACATTACTAAAGTGTAGGCGTGGCTTAAGCTAGTTAATAAACTCGTCTTTCTGATATATTTTTTTATTTATTTAGCTTGATGTTGTACCTGTATAGCAGAGTAGGGAGATATATATTGTGAGGGCACTGTGTTCTCCACTTTTCGGCCGAATTAGAGATGTGTTGACTGGCGTAATCTAACGCCGCAATTTATCCAATTAACTTCCGCTTACAATCAGACGCCTCTAAAACTTTTGGAAGCTAAGAAAAAAAAACTATTATAACAACTAGCACATAAATTTTAATTTTCGAATTAAAACTCCATTCCGATACACACACAGTAAAGTAAAACACAATGATGTTACCAAACTTGTTTTATAAAATTAATTACCACAGATAATATAATAGAGATGTCATGAGAAAAAACCGTTAATCTTAAGCAATAAATACCTTCAACTTTCTTAATTAAATGCCCATGTTTGTTTGGAGATATTCAAATTATTATTTTACTGTGGTAAGATTTTAGATCTGTTGTCTTATTAATCATTTTTAGTATGTCATAAGGAAGAGAACAAAGAACTTAAAATATGAGATTTTGAATCGGAAAATTATTACGAATGAAATTTGAGTTATGTTCAAAGAAATTATTTATTACTGGCAAGTTTTATTCATTATTTTTGGAAACAATGATTTACCTATATTTTTTAAATGGCGTTTTTTATATTTAACATTAAACTTTATAATAAAATATCTTTAAGACTAAAATTAAATTACAATAATCATTTCCGATTTTTTTACGAAAATGATCAAAAATAGCAATTATAATATTTATAATCCGTTATTTAACACTGCATTTACATCAGCTCAGACATGAAAAGCTCTTATACAGGTAAATGTACTGTCGAAATAAATGTGCATGTAAATATTATTTGAATTCACAATGTTCGATCGGCCACAATGATGCACTGAGACAGCGTTAGACTGCTACCGCGATGATTATGAGTTCGATCCCCATTCGAAGGAATGAATTAATTTAATTTCACTACTGTAATAGAAAAAGCACGTCGAATCCACGAATTTATGCAGAAATCGGAATGTCTTAACATAAGGTACTCTCTGCCCAAGCTGCCTACTAAAGATATATGGGATATAACGTAAAATAAAAAATATCGAATAGAAACAAGTTTCGCTATTTAATTCGAAGCACTAACGGAAAGTTAAATTCGTCTCAAATAAAAAAAAAACCTTGTATAAACAACAGGTTACAACGAAATCATTAACGATAAGGCACGAGCGCATCTGCTCTTATTTGCATAGCATCGATTGGGATGAAAGATTAATCCCCATCATATTTTTGTCTTGAACATCATTTATGGGCAATCAACCGAGAGAGAGAGAGAGAGAAAGAGAGAAAATGATCATTATCATACTTCAGCCCTTAAGCAATTTTTTCAGACGCTAAACAAAGGGATGGTTGCTTGTTATTAGGTTAGGGGCGATAATGTAATGCAATTAGTTTTTTTTTGTGAAAAAAACTTATTAATCATTATTTAAATCTGCCAGCTGAATAAACGTAGAGCAGTGATTAGAGTCTATTATTAGTTGGTATCTAATACAAAAACTTACAAACTGTATATATAAAGATTTTTTTGCAATCAAAAACGATTCATAAAGTAAGAGCATAACATATTATGTATATTTTTGTCTAATAATGTTTACAGACTTGTATTATTTCTTCCATATATTTACGAATGAGCTAAAAATGTCGTTACGTACGTTGCCTAGGTGACGTTAATATCGAATTTAACAATTTCTATCAAATTTTTATTTAACACTTCTTTTTTAACCGACTTCTGTAAGAAAAGGAGGTTATCAATTCGACTGCATTTTTTTAAGTTGGTTACCTCATAATTTTTGACTGGGTGAACCGATTTTTATAATTTCTTTTTCATAAAATAGAAATAGGCACTTACAAATAAAAAAGCTTACATTTGAGAAAAATAAATAATTGAATCTATATACAATATTTACTACAAATACAATTGTCTACTAATATAAATACAATACTTCATAATCATAACCGAACAAACGTACCAACTAATTTCAAATTCCCCAAGAACATAAAATTCACAAGTGACTTATCACTCCATCTCGCAACAGTAACCCTTCACTGCCATCATTAGCCGAAATAAGACCATTAACAATCCTTTCTCTTAACTATGAAAGGGTTAAACCGGCCCTCGGCACAATAGCTTTATTCTATTACGGCCGCTTATACGCGCGATGTGATAAATATGAATGTTGAACAACCCGGGTTATGCTCCTTTGCCGGGGGTCAAAATATTTAAATATGGGACGGAGCCATTTGAAGGGTTAATTGGCAGTCGGGCTTTATGAAGTTTTGTAATTGCAACGCGCTAATGAACTTCGCGTATAAGTTTTGTTGTGTAGTTTTATTGGTTTGAGTCTGTATTTTACATATGGCAGGTAGTACTCAGTGTTGAGACAGTACGTTCTCTAATTTCAGTGCAATTTAAAAAAAAGTACTTTGTCTTGTTATCAGAGATAAGAAATGAAAATACCCCAAGTGGGAATCAAACGCCACGCAAGTAGTGTAATACATGTACTTAAATAATTTTTATTTATGATTCTCGTATTTTTATTGAATTGAGGTTAAGAAAACACATTTCAATTTTGAAATACAATATTGATATTAAAACTTTCTTCTTTACTTAGTTGCTTGTAATTTTTACGTTGTAAATTTGTTGCATACAAATAATTCAATAAATAGTTATAAAACATTTATTACACCTATTAAAAAAAATATTTGTACCAACCAAGAATCAAATCTACGACAACCACATAACCATCCCAAACAACTACCAACATACTTAGCGCATACAGAATGAGCTTAAAGCTCTAACCACCCAACCGTAGATAGAAACAATTTGAAGCACTTTCCAAATCAGTTTGGATCCCACTGTTTCAAAGACTAATTATAAAGCTGAATGGGACTTAGCTATAGAGTAAGAGTAGAAAAAGAGTAAAAGAGAGAGTAAAAAAAACAATTATTAACGATACAGTGGCCTCACGAGTGGCCCGGTGCAGGCACATCTGTTCTGTACCCACTACCCTTATAGATTAAAGTGATAATTATTCTTTAGCATAATTATTGGATTTGAGCATAATGGGCATTGTTGTTAGTCTGTCGCGCGGATTTTATAATGTTCATTAATCTGTATAGAAATATGGAGGCATGTGCGTGTTTGGTGTTTTATATGTAATTATTAGGTTTTGGTTGGTTATTAGCTACTGGACTTTGGAAGGTGAAATTTGTTTTGTAAGAATTTTGGCAAAATGTATGATTCATATAGAATAATTATTACCATATACCATACAAAAAAACTTAAACATGTAATATTAGAAAACTTATTGATAATATTTATTGATATTGAAATTGAATAAAACTATCCATATTTAATTTCTTTCATTAATAAAATTTAAAATTATATCTATCGAAAATCACTTTTTAGAAATAT
This sequence comes from Heliconius numata, assembly GCA_016802625.1. Lineage (NCBI taxonomy): Eukaryota > Metazoa > Arthropoda > Insecta > Lepidoptera > Nymphalidae > Heliconius > Heliconius numata. The sequence goes on along the minus strand of JAEBDU010000002.1, from coordinate 1,152,408 downwards.
TTTCTGAAACTGCATCTTATTTCTCTTTTCTTGCAATATAATATGAATTATCAGAAATTCTTTAAATATTAAGCAAATTATAAAAATAATATAAGGATGTAAGTAATTCTCCGCTCTCTATGAGAAAAGGCGACGTAGAGTTATACTCACTCAAGACACAATATCTCAAATTCGATTAAGAAGTGGAGAAAACAGTATTTTGACACCAGTACCTGCCTCTCTTGGTGTCGATAGACACTCAAACAAATTTTTATATTACTTATATAGATACTAATTACAATAAGATTTAAAGATTAACCCAAAAATATACTTTCACATACTGGCTATCACTACCAAATACAAAACGCTAATAAAATAGCAACTTTAGTCCACATACAAAATAACAAAACATAGAGCCCTCAGTAACATATTGAAAGCCACGTGCCAAAAGGGTTGCCTTTGTATGAGAGAAAAAAATTCTCAACGATGGTATCGCTTTCAATTCCCCGTAATTACTATGATTCGACTAATTGTTCTGTCGAGCGCTTTTGTTTTGAATTCCCTTTGACCGTATTACAGTATGCCGTGTTGAGTTGGAGTGTTGTTCTTTGTTGCAAGCGTGGTTTGATGATGTTTCATATGGAACTTGTGTTGTTTGTTTTAGCTAGCTTTTTCTTTTTATGTTATGATAAGTATGAAATTAAGTTATGATAATTGGAAATGTCAAAATTTTTTAATTTGTATTTCGTTTATTGTCTCTTCTAGTAAATATAACGAAATTTATATAAAGAAATGAAAAAATATCTCACTATAATATTAATAGCTAATTACGGCCGCTGTGCGCGAAAAATATCCAGATATATTTTTTCTTTTCTTAGTAAAAGAATATATATCTTTAGTCTATTGTTAAACGAAATTTTAATTTATTTACACCAAAGAGTAATCAATATTGATCTTAATTAAATACAATAGAATTAAATACAATATAATCCTTTCATCCATTCCTTGCAATTGGTTTCATATCAATCGATTCATGAAATAAAAGCGTTTTATTTATTTACTTCAAGTACGTCAGATGTCATATTAAACAAAAATAAACAAAGAAATACCATTTCACTTAATCGTTGTGGTGACAATATGCAATGTTCGTAGATTCGACACCCATTCGAAGAAACGTATTATTTTCATTTGAAATTCCGCATTCTTAACACTGCATTATGTCTGCTTATCCTGCTATCAGGGATAAAGCGAGAAGCAAAAAAATAACAAGCCTACCAACGGAACCATTTAAAATAATTAATTCTCTTTCTCGTAAACTTCACACCGTACATATAAAAATTTCAAATCACATCGAGTATTACGAACCCGCATAGACCTTGCTTAATAACACATTCATATGCAAATGTGTAAAATACTGCAAGGATTCGTTCGTACATTTTACCAGTAAATATGCGTTCATGCGTGCTCCGGTACAGTCGGCAAAAAAATTACCTACTAAAATTCATATTATGGACTTTATTTATATTTGGAAAAGAGTCAGTTTGTTTGTATATCACTGTGTTGTTCACTGTACACGTTCGTACTATAATTAGCAGTAATATGAATGGAGTTTTTGTCTGATATTGCAGGGTTTTAAACGTTTTAAAAGGAGGACTTTTGTATTTGATTTTTGAATCCAGTATTTTAATTTATGCATTCAGCACTTTATTTCAATTTTGTTTGAATAAAGGCTCGGAATGTTTTGCCTAAAGTTAATTATAATGTAACGAGGCTACCGCCTAAATCGATATTATTATACAACTTTATACAAGACCTATATATAAATATATATACGGCTATTGAGACCGTCGTGGCGCAGAGGGAGAGCGTTTGATTGTAAAGACAGTTGTGGGTTAAATTCCTGACCGACTTTAAATGCTAATTAAAAAAATATATATAAATTTAAAAAAATGTATATATAGCTTAAAGTTTAATACAATTTTATCTCATATCTATATACATATTTATATAAATATTATTTTGGGATAACCAAACTTACTAAGTTATAGTATAATTTAACCTGAATTTGTTTTAACACTAATTTTACGGTCCAAAGGTGCTATAAAGTGTAATATATCGGTGTTTTGGCCATCGAGCACGCGATCCGACTCAGAGATTCCAATACTGTGCTTTGAGCAATAAAATAAATCTTCTGTTAAGAAGTATACCTGATCGGTCCTAAACAAGCCGGGCTCTTACCGCCTTAATTAAAAAACAAAATCAATTTTATTAATTGGAAGTGTTAAAAACGGGCGGAAGAGGCGTCCGGGGTTCGTATCTCGGTCGTATCTCTTATTTAATCGGACAGTCGATGTATTATTTTTACTTCTTCTTAGAGGATTTCGAATAAATTTTATCACTCGGGACTAATTTGGTTACAAATTTATTTGATCGTGACGTCGTTAACAAGCGAGTACACACTCTTGGCTATCGGGGCAGCGCTCTTTAGTGCCCTGACAACGCCGTTATAACAATATATCGACACTTGAACATTGATAAAATGAAGACGACTCTTCACTTAGGATTAAATAATAATCCCCCCTTTTTTTTAAATAATACCTTTTTTTGGGTATATTGAGAGCATGTCCGATGCATAAAATTTTTATTATTACGAGTGTATACTGACCGCCTTTATGCTCTCAAAGTACCTACGTACGAAACAGCTCTGATTGTTTATATTGTTGTTACTTTAATAACTATGTCACGGCCCTTATAATAAAAAACAAGTATTGCGTTTACAAATAAAATGTGTTGAATAATAATATATAATGTGTAAAATTTGGAGGTTCCTTTTAGGTATCTACGAGGTAACTAATATTGTTTATATTTATGACAATTTAGACTTACTAAATATAGATTCTATGTATTATTCTGTATAAATATTCGAAATGAATAAACTATTTCCATAAATAAGAAACTGCTGAAAATTGAAAATATAACTCTAAAAGCTTAATATTCGTTTCAGCGGTGGTCTCGTATAAATTGGGTTAAATCTGATCTGATTCGAGATATGCTAAGATATTCCTTATCGATGAACAATATTCATGTAGAGCTCGAGTTCGTGTATTGAAAAATATTTGACTTTTATAGATGGAGATACATATCGTTGACTTAATGACTAAATGAGGCGTTCTTTCTTTTATTCGTAGATGAAATGTGTGAGAAAGTTTTGGAAATTGTTTCATTTTCTTTAATATTTGTCATTTTGTCAGCATATCTCACTTTCTGTCCAATTACAAACACCGAGAAAGCATGAAATTTAATCCCTTATATTATCAAGTTTGACTATAAAAAAATATAGTACAATCGACGCGTGTGGTTTATTGGTACCTGATAATGATTTTAAATATTTTTTTATATTTTAAAAATTAAAAGTCCATACAAAATGTTATAAAATTATATATTTTTTATTTCTTTTTTTAATTTTCAATACATTTTATCACTGAAATACTATACGAACAATTTACCATGCACATTAGTCCATTTTCAACCATTCATCCATTTCGTTCGGTTGTAATACAATATCAGTTGTTGTTTTTATATATCAGTAAGTACTTAATGTTCTACATATTATTATCCTTGAATTTTAACCTTCTATATAAAAATATAATTAGGCGATACAGAATAGCGTGCATATAGGCAGGGTAGTAAACCTCGCATATTGATAAAATTACATATTGGTAAATGAAAGAAAATTATTTTACCAGATTGTAAACGTCAGCTATTATGGAATTGTTTAAAGATTTATTTTAAGCATTAAATAAAATATGTTAAGGTTTTTACAATTTATATATTTTTTATGTAAGTAGCAGGGACACCAGTGTTAAGATACTCCGTTCCCTACTTGAAACATATATTTTAAATATTCTTCATTCATGTCATAACATTGAAGAACAAACGCCTTACTCGCCTTACTCCCCACCACGTTTTGCAAGTTACACTTTTACTTGCAAAACGTGGTGTGAGAGTACTTAGGAGAACCTGCCTGAGCCTCAATTCAAGAAATCACTTATTAAGTGGTGGAACTTAACGCCACGTACATTCCCATAAAAGCAATAACAACAATTACAACATGATACATATTATAAAGTGGTACCATTATATAATAAGAAAATAATAATAAATAATATAATAATATAAACAACTTAAAATATATTAATAGCTAAAACGTCCTGTCAATATAACACGAGATTGTGCTTCAGAAACCATAGATCACTGTATCGAGTGTAGGTTGGCCTGAACACGACTGGCCGGAGATAGTAACTCTCTGCCGAGGTGTTACATTTGCACAGAGTAGAATTGAAATATTATTATCAAAATTTTATGATAAATTCTATACATATATAAGGTTTGTATTTTCAGTGTTTGTAGATAAAATATTGTTATTTTATATTTTTGTTATTTTTCAAATTTCAATAATTAATTTCAGTAACCTAATGTAGCTGTAAGCACGATGGCGGCAAGTTCATCAAATTTTCATATCGCTGCTTTGATAGAATCAAGAGCGGCGTTGAGTTCCGTCACTAAAAACGTAGTGTCTCGAATTCAGGTGGAAACTGAACAATAGAGTGTCTTGATACTCTATATTCTCTCAAAATACCGCAAATGCGGGGTTATTGTTAAATTTTACCACTACTTCTACTTTTCTGAGCTTAAAATTTAAATGTTGATATTTTTTTAATCACAGTTAAATAAAAATAAATCAACTTAATTAATTAAATTATTGTAAAGGTTAGGTATTATTGACATTTAGTTTACGTAAAGTTAGGTAAAAATATATTTCTTTGTAAAATTAATCATATACAAGTATACTTATTTTGAATCATAAAATTTTCAGATAAAATACATCTCTGGAGCGCGTGAAGTGCAAAATACTGTCGACTCAGTGCTCTGATATACTGCGCGGGAGCAGCGCGGAGGCACGTGGGACGCCGGTACCTATAACAATAGTGTTACTGCATTTCCTTCTTTTTTTCTCCATTTTTTTGATACTTATCTTGTCATGGCTAAAATTGTATTTCTTCGTGATTTTTAAACGTATTTTTTTTTCATGAAATAAAGTTTGTTTCTTTTAGATAGTGCTTAAGTATTTTTATATATAAAATATAAGTATATGGACATAAAGTAATTTGTAAATAAAAATTTCTTTTTTTCAGTTTCATGCTATATCCCGTATATAACCATACCAATGGTAAAACACTCTGCTCTCCATTAAGACATTTCCGTCCAATAAAGATTTAACTTTAATTTTTCAGATTTTAAAATCTATTAATATTTAATATATCTAAATATTTCATAGCAAACAATATTTTATTATAGAAAAAAAAACATAAAATGATATCCATTCAAATACGTTATTTTGACGTTTGTTACGAGCACATTGTATTGTTAATCATTATCTAAGCACGCTCGACGGTGCTAGGTGTCACTGGGACGGGTGTGACGTCACTCAATCGACTTTTTATATACGAATCCATTCCTTAGCCACCCACGATGTTATCTATGGTTTTTAATTTATTTTTTTTTAGCTTCGCGTTGTATCTGTCTCTCGCACTCAACAGTGCAAGTACAGGGAATTTAGAGTTAAGACACTCCATTCGCCATTTACTCAACACCGCGGCAGCACTCAACGCCGCGGCTTGTCTCGAAACAAGAGCGAAGAAATGAAAATAATAAATATTTAATTCCCTTTAGTGAGAATCGAGCCTACTACCTGTTGTGTTCACAACCACACGCTTATGCCTCTGAGCCATGACTGGCTTTAATTTTAATATAATTATATAAAAATAGAAATTTATGATGTAAAGCTTAAAGCTTAAGGAAATAAGTGACGTACAACGTATACATAAATAAATTATTATAGCGATAATAATTTATTTATTTTCAATTTTCATTCAGTTCGATTTCCATTTGAGGGGATGAAGGCTCTTCTGGAAAGTGGGGAACAGAAGCGGTTTAATGGAAACGGAGGATCTTAACTCTACGCTGCAAATCAATAGTAGGTACTTAGCAAAATAATTTACTTTAATATTTATTAATCAAAACAAAAAAAATTAAACATATACATATTGGTATATTATGTTATTATTATACAATACATAAGAAATTGTATGTTAAAAGACGCGTGTGCCACTTGCGAGTGACCCCGGGTCGTCTCTGTCTGGTTCATAATTACCAGTAAAATAACCTGATTGTGATCACACGCATACGTTCTTATTCATATGTTTGTTGTAGCTGTGCTTCTCAAATTATATTTAATTTTAACTTTTTTTACAAATTTCAATAATTTATTTAAAAATAATATTAATAAAAATAATTAACTTAAAAGCTTACTAAATGGAACTTTACATAAATAAACAATAAAATTATTTACTCCGCCATCGATTCTAATTAAAACTAGATATGGCACAATCCTATAGGTGAGAAAACAAATAACCGATAACATTATGCTTAAAAGGAATTATTGAATCCCACATATAGATAAAGATATTGTCACATAAATTTATGACTGGGATTCAACATTCAGCTATGAGTTTAGTAAGTAAGACTAATAATATTTTTTTAGCTTCATGCGCATAGCAGCATTGACAGAGGGAACACGGGAACCTAGTGTTAAGACAGTGTTTGCCTCATTACCAGACCGAGGATTTGAAAATATTAAATATTTCCTTCCCTAATATGGTATTTGAACTTACAACCGTCCCGTTTATACAACTTATACACTTGTGCCACTAACGGCACGAAATACTAATATGAGATAATAAATAATAGTAAAAAGTTTGAGAACCACTCAATTCACTAATACCAAACGTTGTAAGCACGTCCGAACAGAAACGCCATTTTGTCTAAGCCTGTTAAATAGCCGACCTGTCGATACATCACCGAAAGAAACAAGCGGGTTTGTAGATATGTATGTATCATTTAAAATTTTCTCTTCAATTAGACCTTTTGTTGGGAACTACAATCTAAATTAACTGTGTCGTTTTACATTGATTTTGTGGTATCATCCGATGTTCCATACTATTGTATTGTATTGTATTGACGTGCGTTTGTTTGTGCCGTTCAGTTGAAGGTTGTATTCGTGAGAACAGTTCTGATGGTTTTTGGTATACTTGTAAGCTAGTAGAGCAAAAGTTTGTTAGAAATTGTTCTTATAGTTATAGTAATTTGTATGTTTGTTTCGTTTTTTTAAATCATTTTTATGATTATTTTAATGAAGTAATTTGTAGTCATAATTTCATTATAAGATAGGTATAGGATAGATATACATTAAATTATATTTCCAAATTAAAATTTAATATACTTTCATCATTTTCTTCAGCTTTCTGTGTTATCTTCAGCTTTCAGTGTTATCTTTTGCATACGTGGAGTGACTAATTTGACTTTTATATAGGTCAATGGCATTTTACAATTCTTGCTTACTTTTTCGTTTATTCCAAATAAAAAACCACAAAATGACTGGAATATATCCAAATAAAGGGCTCGGTTCAGTATATCTAAATACAAAGAAAAAGACCTTCAAATTGAAAGTAAAAAAAGCTTAAATCGTTAACAATGTGGATTCTGCAAATAATAAAGATCACTTAGCTGATTCTCTTCATTCGGGCGTCAGATGCGAAACGTCGATCAGCTTTAATTGATCATTCAACGTGGTCTGTGCTAAGCTGGAAATATTTAAATGCGAGATATTAAATCAATTTGCAAAGATCAATCCGTAAATAAACCACTTCGTCATTTTTTACCTTAATGGAAGGAATAGACCACGCTGACCACAGGTTTTTAATCATATTAATACTTCAGTTTAAAAAATACAATCATGAACGTAGATGGTATATGACTGGTAAAAAAAATTGAAATCGATGACGTAATTTTTCTAAATTATAGAAACATACTACATTTTTCTAAGTTTATTTTATTTCCGTTATAGAGTTTATTGCACATTTCTACAGTTGCTATTCTTCTACAGGTGAAATTATTACCTTCAACTAATTAAGTCAATTATTCTATGTTAAATATTCTACATCTATTAAAAATCTTCTTATTTAATTTATTAATAAATTACTGATTCTTCCTTAAAACTAATCGATGATTTCATTTTCGCTGTTCACTCGCAATTCATTGAAAATTGGGCAGTGCACAGAAAAAGAGTGTCTTAACTCTAAGTGCCCACTATCCGGGACAAAGCGTGAAGTTGCCTACAGATAAACATTAGATTTGCCTGATCTGAGCGAGCAACTCATCATTGCATTCGTCTGACAGCCCATAAGCATTGTCGGGGAATTCGGTAAAGGGCAATCTTTAGTCGATTGGGTGCGACCTTATCTCCATTTATGGTTCGATCTTAAAAAAGATTTATGATAACGCACGGACGGACGACGCTCACAAACACTTTAAAATAAATGACAAGAAGTAACTTCCAATTGTGATGGAAATCCTTTCTGCAGTAAAATTAAACGATAACCCTGTCGTTTAGAAAGGTTTAAATGGCTTAACAGTTTTATAGGAACTGCTTACCTTTTATTTTGTAGGATTTTATGTCCCATCTTAGGTTATACTGAATGTAGATATGAAATTGTTAATATAAAAGGATATTATTGTTTTCAAATTTAAATTTGATTTGTTTTCTATTTTCCCTTATTTAAAAAAATATATAGTTTAGATATGCAAGTTAAATGTTTTTTAAATTGAAATGAAATTGAACAATTATTCTCTCAAAACCAAAAACCCACACATACAAATTCAACATAATTATATTAAAGTATAAAAAAACATTTATATTTTAAAAAATACTTTACTACATAAGGTTTTTATACGACGACTACCTATTTGCAATATTAATTCACATTTAGTTTTAAATGTTCAACGATTTCTAGTTTTAACCTGCGGGTGGTCTACCGAGTACTGTGCCTATTATATTGTATGCAAAACACTGGTAAGGCACTAGACTCACATTAGTAATTATTAGCTTTGTACCTATCTTGTTTACTAAGAATATTAATACTAATGTTTTTTTCTTGCTTCTATAATTGTTTATTATTTTTGAAGCCAGCCAGGCGCAGAATCACAAGCGTGAGTCTGTAAGTGCAACAGGTTGTGGGTTCTATTCTCACTGGAGGAAACAAAATATTTATTGTTTTGACTCTCCTCGTTCTGGTATCAAGGCAAAATGAGTTTCAATTAAGCAGAAGGTGGCGATCAGGAGAGTCTTTATCGGGATGGAGTGTCTTAACGCTAGATTCCCAAGTTCCTTATGCTTACCCTATATAAGAAGGAAGCTACAAAAAAATATATACAAAATATTTTGTCATAATTTGGTTTACTAAATAAATTATTTTATAATAACTTGTACGTAACTTAAATTTAATCTTCTCCTTGCTAATTACGATTAGCATTAAATTGCAATAAGAGTATTAGATATCACTGATAGTGGCGATGATGTTTACATTTTAGAGTTATTCATATTCAAATGAATATTCTTGTGCATTTCAACATTTGTAAATCGATGGGACTTGAAGCCACAGCGTTGGACTGCGAAATACGGTTGTAGGTTTGCTTCCCATTAGGTGAATTAAATATTTAAATTTCCTCGCTTTAATATGTGATCAAAGAGAAAGAAAAAGAAAACCTATACCATTTATTAAATAAAGAAATGGGCAAATTTGTATCTATTTTAAGCACTATTATACCCTAACTGACACTTTGAGCAACGTAAAAAAGTAATAATAAACACGCTTTTCCATATCCAGTGCTATAAGGACTACGTGCTCGGAGCTAGAAATTATATAACCTAAACTCGAATTGTTTTCTAATAACCTCTGAAGAGTTCCACTTGTCAAATACCAGCTCATACTATTATATGAGTATAAAATTACTAAAAGTGGGTTAAAATTAGTTTCATACATTTTATTACATATTTCATTTTAACAAAATTTTAATGAATAAAACTAATAAAAGTTTACCTGTAGAAATTATTTAAAATTATTACTTGTGAACAATCAAAACCACTCAGGCTGTCTCGAAAGTAAGCCCCATTGAAATATTTTATACCATTGAAGAGGTTATCAGAATAATAATAACATTACAATATTTTGTACATTAAGTGAGAACAGCGTCATGCGTCCTCAGATAGGGATGTGGTATTAAAAATCTAACAGAATTGAACCCACAATTATCGCCTGAAGCTTATATGGCCGATATTTTAACTGTTACAAATAAAATTTAACATTCACTTATCTAATATAATATAAAATGAATATTTACTTGAGTACCGTTTCCTGTTTGTAAGCACCGTTTATTGCTTTCTTATGACATATATATTTATTTGAAATGATATTAAAAAAAATGTAGTGAAAATGATAGAATTTTAATAAAACAAAGAAATTAAATGAATTAATTGATTATGCCTTTTGTTTTATATTACCGATAATATTGTTATTGTTAAAAATTACACATGAACAATAAAAGGAAGCAATTAAATTAATAAATAAGAAATTATTAACAACAAAAAATATTTATTGTTTACTTAGTTATAAAATGATACTAAATTATTAATAATTGAATACGTTATTTTATTCAAACAGCCCCCTCTACCATCTTCTAAAACTACAAACGTCATCGTAGGCGTTACTAAGTCTCCAAAACTAAGGTGCATGTTATTTTTACTTGTTGCCCGCAGTGCGACAACAATTTGTTTTATTAACAACACTTAACAGCTCTTATTATACGTACGTACGTGTTATTTTTCGAAATGCTTTTGTTGTTATAACGAAATTTGAGTTTTATCGGATCGACACATTAAATGTTTATTTTAATGCAAACATTCCGTAAATATACTTTACGAAAGGTAAAAGGTAAAGCAATTAAGACACTTTATTATATGCAAATGGACTTCGAAACATATTGGACCACACGCGTGTTTTGAAAAATATTGAAATGTATAGGGTAAAACTGGGATAGATGTCCCAACGGGATAGATGTCTCACTTTTTAAAAATCCTATTTACAAAAAAATAAATTGGGAATATTATTTTATAAATACATTTTACATGCGCCCCCCGCTCTTTTTTAAGCGCAAAATGCTACGCAGGGTGTACTTTACGCTTTTATGGGAATTAATACGGGAGTCAATATTTTGTTGAACAACAATTCAGCTCATATTAATATTGGTCGTTTTCATTCATTAATGAAGAATATTCGATTAACAGACAAATGATATATTTAAAAGATTTCCGTTTACATAATATAAAGGACGTCTATCCCGCGCTAGATCTATTGGGGATAGCCCCAAAACAGGTTTCACAAAAAGCTTAATTATAAAAATATGTAATTGATAAGTCAAGAAAAGCAATTAGTAATTCAACGTAAAGGATTAAATTAGCTAAATATTATTCATATAAAATGTATATTTTTGAAACTAGAATTTTTTTTAAATACTGAGGTGGGCACCTATCCCGGTTTTACCCTAAATTTAACACCGCGACTTCGTTTATGAGCCGATTAATTACTATTAACTGTATGTTTAATTAAAAATACCTTTTAAAACATGTTGTATATTTTTATAACTAACTTTAAATTTTACTTTATGATGTACATATATTTTGGGTAATTAACAAGCCTTCCTTGGACTTTTTTAATTAGGGTGTATTTAAGGTTTTACTTTGAATTTGAAATTGTAAAGTATAATATTTTATTGGGTCCTGTCGCCATCTTGACGCAATATGGTAGAACATATCTGATTGTGAATTCATTTTCCAATTCAGGAGAATTTTATGTAAAATATTGACGCCAGCTTAACAGACATTCCGTGATGTATGACTGAACCCAACGCCGCGCTTTTCCTCGACACCCACGTGAAGAAATGAAAATATTAAACATTTAATTTCTGCAAGTGGGTATCATACCTACAACCTGTCGCTTTTGCGCTCACTTCTCCGCCACAACGGGCCTCTAAATTAATTATATTACATATAAATGCAGTCGCACCAAAATAAAGATAGCTAATCCTCCAAAAACTGAAGATTCTCTGCTACTTCTTACAAGAAATGACCATCAATCAACGTTATAAACGTTCACGTTTAATTCCTCTACCAATAAAATCGCCTAATAAATATCTGGGCTCATTGTGTTTGGTATTTTACCAAAGCGACCTGTTTCGATTTTTCAAATGACGACAGATCGTGATTTCTAGTTCTAATCTCTTTCTTCTGTTGTTGTGTATTTAAGACTAAAAATAAAACAAATATAGCTGTACGCTGTATCCCGCACACAGAAGGCAGAGGGAACCTAGTGTTAAGACACTCTGTTCGTGTTTAGTGGCGGAACTCAACGCGGCGATTTGCCTCTACACCAGGGCTTATAAAAATTATATCATCATGAAATCTAGTAGTTATACGTTACATTGCGTAGGTGACAATACCTATATGGTATCGAACTGGTCTGATGAAGAGGAAATATCTCAATTTTGGAACTCTACAGAGTGTACTAGTTAACTTTTAGATTTATATCTCCGATTGTATTTCTTGTACTTTTGAGTGTAGGTACTGCAAAGGTGTGTTGTTTATTTTTCTTAAAGTTTATAACTATATTACAAAATAAAACAATAAATAAATATAATATTTGATATAACAATAGAATAAGAGATCTATATGGATGGTAATTTATTTAATGACTATAATAGTGACGTAAAATTTCCTCAATATAAAATTTAATTACTATCTTATTTATATGAGGAAATGTAAAATGTAAATAAATGAATATTTACCTCATTCATATTTTTAATTGTTAAATGGAAAATTGAAGTATTTTTTTTCCTTAAAGTCAAACTATTATTAACTATTATTTATATTATTTATAAATTATGCCTCATTTCCTTTTCAAATCTCATATTAGAAAATATCCACAGAAAGCTTTGTTAAAATTAAGGGTGTACCATATAAGTATTTACATAATGATTTTGAACTCATGGCGTCGTTGAACCTTCGCTTTTTTTATTTTTTCATAAAAATATTGTGTAAATATTGCCTAACAACGCGCGCATTGGAATAGGTCTGGAACTTAAAGATATACTTCCTCTTTAACTACGAGTATAAGCTACGTTTTTCCATTTTCTGTCCGTTCTATACTGACCAAACCTCTCGTATTCTTTAAACGACCACAAAACATACCATATGAAGTATAAATAATTGCTTAAAATTTAAACCTTAAAAGAAAACAAGGTAAATACAGTTTATTCAATTACATCATTACTAAAATTATCTATTCAACTACCAGAGACTGAGCTCGTTCCAACATAAATCAGTGATCAACCGGGTAAAAGATCCTATCTCATGATATCTCCTCGTATCTTAAATAAACAAATTTATTTCAAAATAATTTACATATCCTAACAATGAACGAGAACCAATAACCAATAATGTAAAAAGGCTGACACTAATGTATATTAATATGTTTCGAACTAATTCCAATGCATATCTATAAAATGTGAGAATTGATTTCTTTAGCTTTTATGATGCATCCTACATCCTTGTGATAAGGTTGCCTTTACGACTTTATATAGAGATTTGTGGACTTTTGATGGTTGCTGGCTGGTCGGATTTAAAATCTGGGTGTCAAGTCATCGCTTCTTAATCTATATTGTAATATATTTTATTGTTTCACTTACAGGTTAATTTTGGGTCATTCGCCTTTAAAAACATGCAGTTACATGCTAAAATTTAGAATATCAAAGAATTGAGGAAGTATGAAATTTTTGGATGTTCAATTTTATTAATTACGTTCAATGTATGTTACGTAACTAGAATAGTTATAGTTATTGATAAACAACAAAAAGATCTACGTGAAAGTTCAACAACACAAGATTTCCAAATTAAATTCCACAGGCATGATTTAAAACAATTCACAGCGGTAAAGCTCTGAGCTAATCAGAACGTTAAAGATTGTGTTGGTAGACAAGGAAGGAATAAAATGGAGGAGAAAAAAGAAACAATCATAAATATAATACGGCAAGTCATACTTTCCGACGTCCGTCGGTGCTCAACAGATCTCGTAGATAGCCCCGGCTGGGTGTTTGCCAGTTCAATTATCATTACAGACGAGATTCAGCCGAGTCACCGTGCTGTGGGTGACCCGCATTAAATCGGTTAATTCAAACTATTTATCAACTCAATTCGTTATGCATAAGATCTGATTTTGAAATTGTTTGGTGATGTTATGGCGTGCGGTCCATTGTTGTACGCTAGTTTGATGGGTGTGTATTATGCTAACCGATTCTCGATTCAATTGATCGATACTGGTGGAATTAAATAAAGCACTATTGTTTTCAGTTTCATATTGGAATGGAATTGTCCTGTTCACACAATCGACTCTACTTTTTTAATATACTGGGGTATGTAAAATGAGATGATGTTATCGACAATAGCCCTTTTGTGGCTTTTCTGTTCCAAAGCGTGCGCCAAAACAATAAAAAAAATATTTACAAAATCATTTCGTTTTATTGAATTAGTAAAAATGATAATGTTTTATGTTGTTTATACTAGAAAGATTAATTCATTTCTTAAGTAACAAGACAAAGCGCGACGTTGAGTCTCGCTATTTAACATGTTTGTTCACAATGTTTCGAAAATTCACCTGAAAGTGAGGTATGGGATTTGTTTGACCCTTTATGAAAAATAGCTTTATCAGATCCATTCAGATTATGTGAGTAGCACGTAGAGTTCCAAGATGCACTCCATAATATTTTTTTCTTCTAATTCAGTTCAGTTCAGTTTTTAATTTATGGCGTTTCGACACTTAATAATTATTGTAACTGTCACAACAATTGAGATATTTAGAAAATAAAAACAGTAATACGAAACAATATCACGAATGTAGCAGGCTAAGCAGAGGGAACCTAGAAAGTATTAAAACAATCCGCCCTCCATTAACACCAATCTACAAATCTAGAGCAGGGAAGCAGAAAAAGCCAAAAATCAACGAATTAAATAAAGAGAAATCTTTTATAAGCTAAATCTCGACAGCCAACGCTAACAGTGAATGTCCAAAACTAAAGAACGGCCAGCAAGCACAATGACACAATTGTCCACATCCAATGAATAGATTTACAATGCACGCTTGACACAAATGAGCAACTAATTGGAACATTACGACATCACATACTATAGCCGTGCCAGATCGTGTGGGAGACTATTTTAACAAAGCTAATGATTTAAATATTTAGTTATAAAAATTCTACTGAATACTAACTATCTAATAGCCCACACGTAGCTAAGTAGGCAGATGGAACCTGGGAACCTAGTGTGTGAACACTCCGTTTTGATTAACATACTTCGGTTACCCATTTTCCAGTGAATTCTAGAAGCATTGCGAAAATTCTCGGATGAAAATCTAACTTAATTGATTATGATCTGTGATTCTAACTTAATAGATTTTTTTAAAAGTTTTATCCAAATATGCATAGTTGTTATTGCGTTAACAATATGAGACAATTTTTTACATTTTAAGTATTATATTAAAATAATTATTGTTGATAATTAAAACGAAATTTATAAGTATAAATATAGAATACTTCATCATTCTATATAATAATTATCCTCAATAATTATGTAAATTATGCATGGTAAGTACCTGTATAATTTGAGTTATGATGTCAGGGAAATCACATGTTGCAATTAAATATTCGACTAGTAAGCTAATGCTACTTCGCTTGCTTTAAATTTAGTACAATTTTAATTAGAAGACACTTACCTTTTCATTTGTTTTGTTGTATATTTATTTTATTCCGTATATTATTCAGAGAAATAATTAAATAACTTGTGTCAACACACTACGGTTTCTGCTTTTCGTCCGAATTCCTGACTTGGGCTGTTGAGTGTCTTTTAAAAGAGGAGAAAAGAAAATAACTAATTCCTTCGAAGAAGTGTAGAGCCCACAACCACCGCGTTCACGGTCATACGATATCCCACTGCGCCACCATCAATAAATGGCACTTTAATGGTAGTAGCATGTCTGGTATTCATATAATAATTTCTTTTAATTATGTAGACATTATTATAAAAAATATATTTTTCAAAATGTTTCTAAAATATTTTGAAAAATAAACGTAAACATAAATAAAATACTTACCTTTAAGTTTTAACTTGAGTTTTACATTTTTAGTTTTGTACTTATAATTTTAATTACCAACAGAGATTATTAAATATCAATTGCCTGACGAAATTATTTTGTTTGAACCAATTCCAAATACCAAAAACAAGGGATATTAAATAGTCATACAAAAATATACAGTTGAACCTCCTACTTTTTGAAGTCGGTTAAAAAAGGATAGACTACTAAGAAAATGTCTACAGACATACTCTAATCTTAAGTTACAATATGCATACATCACACCGCTTTTATCTCCTAGCGATAATTAAAACGTGCAAGATTTATAATGCATATAAATTTTCCTCTCAATTTTATCCTCAAGTAATTATTTCTCCATTAATAGTTAATAGACTACTATCTATTATTAGGTATTTTTGAATAAAATTATTCAAATAATATATATTTTTATTCATTGTTTTCATTTTATTTCATATCTATACTTATATTTAACCTTATACATTATACAGTCTTAGGGCACATGTACCTAATACTAGAACATTTTTATATCAAAACTAATAAACACTGAGGCCAGCCAGTGGCGCAGGCGCAAAAGCGTGCGCGCGTAAAATAAGGTTCGATTCTCACTTGAGGAAATTATATATTTAATATTTTAATTTCCTCGTTCTGGTAATAAGATAAAGCGTGGCGTTGAGTTTCGCCACTCAACATGCCAAGCCTCCTGAATTAAGCGGAAAGAGGGGAACGAAAGTGTCTTAATGGGAACAGAGTATCTTAATACAAGGTTCCCTCTGCTTACCCTGCTATTGGGATACAGCGTGAAGCTTAAAAAAACTTGTCCTTTTAGCCCCCAAAAATATATTACAATATTGATTGAAAACAAGAGCCATTTGATAAGTTCGAAGGCTATTTTGTGACATTTTGAAGTGTGTCAGTCAGTCCCCGTGTAGCATCTTGTCGTGACGCCCAAAGTGGTGACTTCGTGATCCAAATTAATTAAAACAGAGACACAACTGAAGCAATCACGATCATTCTCAATGCTTAGGATAGTATGGACGAGGCTTTTAATTAATTATCATTTATGAGGTTCATTTAGCCATAACAGTCTATTTTATATGTATTTTGTTCTATTTACCAGTAGATAATTGTATTTATATAAATTTTATATAAAAAAACTACCTTGAAACCGCTACATAAAATTTTATAACCTAAAAATATATAAAATTTATTGCACATTTACAAGAACATTTATCACAACCTAAATATAAATTGTTATAAACACCTGTTAGTGTCACCATTAAAAAATTAAGTGCGCATCCATGTATTAGAGCACTTTTTTTTTAGTTTGTATCTCATAAAAATGTTTATATC
Source organism: Heliconius numata (assembly GCA_016802625.1). Lineage (NCBI taxonomy): Eukaryota > Metazoa > Arthropoda > Insecta > Lepidoptera > Nymphalidae > Heliconius > Heliconius numata. The sequence continues at coordinate 1,134,922 of JAEBDU010000002.1, read as the reverse complement.
GGGCCACCGCTGTGCAGTATGGGGTTCCACACGCCAACCGTCACATTTCAAAATTCAATATGCTAATTAACATAAGTCTTTTTTGATTTGCGCTACGAGCTCTCAGAAACGAATGCAAATTCACGACGGGCCTTTAATTACGTTCCAAACACGACCGGCGACGGCGTTAAGATGCAGTTTTGAGAATTGTTGATATTTACTCTGCGCATACGCATCGATTTAAGTATGTACCAAGTAAGATTTAGTGCTTATTTAAATCATTTTTCTCACCTACTATCATTTATAAATATATTTACAAAATAAAATGATTAACTCTGAACAAACTATTAATAACGAATACAATGATTCCTTTAACCCTTCCACGAACTTCCATAATGGCCCTGCCATCATTGACATTTCAAATGAATAAAACTCGAAGTTGTCACCGATCAACAATAGAAAACGACATTAATTTCTATCCATCATGCTGGTCTAAAAGGGAAGTTCATTAAAGGATGCATTCCTCAAGTATTATTCTGTGTAAACTGGTAATAAAAATAATAACAAGGGCCACCCTGGCAAGTGCTATCAGCTCCATCTGTTGTCGCTGCGGACAAACTCGCCTAATGAACGATGATAAATCATATTCGAGAGGCTGTGTGCGGACTCTGTTATAAAGACTATAATGGTATGCTCGTACTCCATTGCTGTTTTTCATATACATGGTGTTCTAATATATTCAAGTTGTCAAGCAATGGTATTCGTTATATATTTTTGTGTGGAGGCAGGTGAGATGTTTACAGGTGACTCGCCCCGTGTCCCTGCCCGCGCACCATTGTGCTTACTAATGATTTTATGCAAATGCAGCCTCTTTAGATCGAAGTCTTAACGCGATCTCGAACCGTCAGGTACCAAGCTCATTATTAACAATTTGAAATATGACTTGGGAATTTTTAACAATGTACTGAGAAATAAATTAGTTTTTTATTGAGTGTCAAATGGGGGTCTAAATTTATTTGAAGGATATAGGTTTCTTTGTTTTTTTTTACAAATGTCGTATTGATTAAAATACGTAATTAGAAGATCGATAGTTTATTACCGGAGAAAACTACACTACTAAACTATATTATTGTTGGATATTGTATTTTGTATATCTACAATGAAAATATTAATAGATTTTGATTTGAATATGGTCAGTAAATTATTGAACAAATGAAATAAAATCGACAACACGACGGCACAGTGGCAATGGACTGTCTTGATACTAATATATAAAACTAAAGATAGGAACATTTAAGCTTAAAGCATTTAAAAAAAAAATTATATACAAGTATAAAAAAATATCAATCACCTCGATTGTATCATTGCGAAAACATTTGACAAACGACAATAATCAGTAAGCAGGCGAGACTACCGTTAAATAAGTATTTTCACACCTCAGTACTAAATCATATTATTAAAAATTTCATACAAGATATTGTATATACAGAAATTAAGGTTAAGTAGTGATTAGCAGCTTCCTTTGTTCTACAGTTTAGCGGAAGGACGGTATACGGTGAATTAATGTACACGCGCGTCCACATCTCAAGTGGCACTTTGACTTGAGAAACCTTTGACTTTTTTTT